>CM062819.1:1761413794-1761793794 GCA_031772625.1 Pinus tabuliformis | reverse complement strand
TAGAGGTTTTACTAGGATTGGAAGAGGTTTACGAAGGAGGATTGGATGCAGTATTCAAAATAGATTTTTGCTTTGAAGAAGCTTTATTGGAAGTTTGAGACACTGATCCAATAAGACTGTTAGTGCCTAAATCTACCTCAGGCTGAAGGAAGGCAGGTCTAGGGTAACATCAAACCACGCTTAACCTGGTAGCTAGCCCTACCAGGTTGGGAGAGGGCTCTCTCCTTATCAATCTCAATTAGAATATGGCAACTAGGGCTTGAGATGACTGAAAATAAATGCTGATTTTAGGCTAGGTATATTAGGTCATAGGATTTTGTTTGATTTTAATGGTTGGTTGTTGGATCAAATGAACAAGGCAGCTTTGGGTCCGGGAAATCAACTCAGATTTATAGGAGGTTCTGTGGGGAGAGGTAGGTAGGTGTTTTGGCACTTTTAATTGGGTGTGATGGTAAGTCTAAGACTGGTGAGGAGTAGGAGAGGGCATGCAAATTTAATGAGTCCTCTTCAAACAATAGAAAACATTAAAAACTAAATGTATCCTCAAAGCAGAGCACTGAATATCAATGGATTCCACCTATTTATCTTGATTCATTTAGTTATGAAGAAAGAAATAGATGTTGGCACATATACACATAAGAGAAACTAAATAAAAAAGGAAGAAACAATGCCAAGACACATTACCACAAGAATCCCACAAAATGCTGCAAAACCCTGGTTCATTTCCTTGCCAAACTGTAGAAGTGATTTACAATAAAGCTCAAAGCATCCACAAGAGTCCAACCTTTACAAATGACTAAGAAAGTACATAATATAGGCATCAAACCACCTATGCTAGCCATCAAGGGTCGAATCCATGAGTCAAGGAGCTATTTCAACAACATCTAAACTAGGAACTAGAAAATAGGCAGTGGAACAGCTTGCCTCTAAAACTATGGAAACTGATTCATTCAACCTCAAACCACCTCTAACTAATGTATCTACCTCCTCAAGTCATTTTTCATCATATTTACATCATATTACATCATTTACCATCACAAATTTACTAAGGAGAAGAGAAAAAGTCAACTGATAGTCAAACTGGGCGAAATTCTGAGTTTTTAGGCAAAATTGGCAAAAATTTGCCTGATGCGCAATGCCCTGAACCTGATGTGCAGTGCCACTTCAAGGTTGCTTTTGGAGGCCTTCCGCTTCACCCAATCAGGCCCAAGATAGCTTGTTGGAAAGCTCTGCCTATCTAGTTTCTGGAACACTTTGAATTTTCTGATTTGGAGTTGATTTTCCCATCCAAAAATCATTTCTCCCAAGACTGGTTCCTGTGGGTCCAAAAAGTGGTAGAGAGGGCATTTTTTAGGTGTTTTTTTCCCTTTAGGTGACCCAGATCTCCTCCAAATTTTATGAAATTTTTTGGGTTTCATTGTTTTTCCATGAGGAATCCAAAAATGCAAGTCATTTTGCAAAATATTGAACCAACTCAATGCGCAGCGCCGGTGGCACTGCGCATCAGTTGAAAATTCCTATGTTTTTAATTACAAAATTGTAAAATGACAAAAATTTCGAAAAATTTGGCAAGAAGCAAGCTTAATAACTGCTTTGTTGAGCTAACGAAGCTTCAACCAAAATTTTAAGTTTATCTTGTTCTTTCTTAGCTCTCAAGGCTCTCTTTAACTTAGCTTTTAGCCTATTTACCCTTGTCTTGTGAATTTTATTCCGAACTAAGTAATGATAAGCCATATGGCATAGCATCTTCTTTTATTTTTTGGCTTTCTCAAGCATCTTCTCAAGGTGAATGTTCACCCTTTCCAACCATGATTCTCGGTCAGCCTCAATTTCTTACTCAAGGGATGTCGTCTTGATTTTTCTTCTCTTTGCCACTTGCCTATTTTCTCTAATCATTTGTAGCTCCATATAGCTTGCTTATCTTCCAGTTGTTTGTTCTCTTGCTCAAGAAAATTGATGAACCATTTGGCCCTCTCAAGGTTAAGTGATAAGGCTTGTATTTCAGCCTCCTTCTCTTTGATAATCATATCCTTGAGTCTTGAGCTTTGAGAGCCCAAATCAGTGACATCCTCCTCAATCAAAACAAAATCCCTATCTTTCCATTCAATAGGGGCCTCTTCATCCATCTGTTGCTTTCCTTTGTCTCTGCCTTGTACCTATTTAGTTAGAGAAGAAGGCAAAGCCCCTTTGACCCCTGGTGAAGATAGCATTTACCTGTGGTTCAGTGAAGAAAACGAGACCCCTTCCACCCCTAGTGGAGATAGTACTCGCTTGGAAGCTGCAAAAAGTATCCTAGTGCCTCTTTCATAAGTAACAAACACAGGAACATGATCCTCTTCTGTTTTACTTTCAAGCTCTTTTTGTTGTCCGGAAGGTTCACCTTCCTCTTGAGGGTCTGAAAATATTTGAGGCCACCTGAAGCATTCATGGGCAATGAAATTTTCCCATGACACTCCCAACTGAGTGAGCTGATGCAAAACCACAATTTTAATGACAGAAAAATGATAAATACTATTGAGCTTCTATGGATATGGCTTTCTTTTTGCAATCACTGTCATCCTCTCTATGTTTTTACATATGAAATAAGAAATGCTCATCATTCTAACCCTATGAAGTGCATAAGAAATCTGATGTGGTAGGCATAAAGTCTAGAGAACCTACCCTCACATATAAAGTATTTGATGATAAGATTCATGAGTGGAACATACCGGTCCTCCAAGAATTTGAAAGGAAACGCCCTACTAAGTTTACCATTATATTTGGCCTTGATATAAGGTTCATAATGCTGCTTACTGATATTCTACCTTTTGTTCCAGTTTTCCCCTACATCTGGCATTCTTGTAGCTTCTGCAATGATAGCTGGTGAAAGAGTGAAATTGACCCTAGCAAGATGCACCACATTATTTTCCATGTTTATCACAAACTGCCTTGCTAGCGCATGGTGATATTTGACCCTATCATCCATTTCAAAAAACTCAAAACAAGACTAATATCTGAAACATGTGGTGGCTAGAGGGAAAGCAAGGAGTTCACTCATGCTAATAGGTTCCTCCCTAATGATTTTTCCACCCTTGTGAGGTTTCTTGGGTTGCACATTTCTTTCCCTTGAGCTATCACTAAGTGTTTCTTCTCCAAACCATGATGCTTGTCTTAGGGATGTGATGTGATGATGGTATGGTGCACAATGACAATGGGTGAGAACGAAGAAGATGAGTATGAAGAGATTTTGCAAATGTGAAGTGGAGTAGGGGAATGAAGGAACCGATTTAGTAAATTAGGATTTTGACTTATGAGGGACTTAGGGTTTGATGAAGGGAATTAGTTTCTTAGGGGAATAGGGAAAGGGAAAATGGAATTAATGGGTAGATCAAGTGCAACGAAGTTTGGGAAAAGGGGAAAAATATGTTGGTTTTGTAATGCAGTGAAAGTTTTGCAATGAGATGAAAATGTATGAAGGGAAGCTAGGGTTTGATTTCAAGAAGAAAAACTCATGAACAAATTATGTAGAAGACTAATTTCAGCTGAAGATTGATGAAAACTTACTTGAAGTAGTGAAATGTAGCATTTGGGAGAGTTTAGGATGAATTTGAGTGGTTTTGGAACCTCCCTGGCCAATGCGCAGCGCACTGGGCCCAATGCACAGCACCTGCCTGATGCGTAGTGCCTGTGTATTTTTACACTGGCAGAAACTGTCTTGTGTGCATCACTAACCCTCTGATGCGCAGTGCCAGGCAAAATTGCTGCAAAAATAGGGTTTTCTTCCTCCTTTTCTCGATTTCCCTTCAAATTGCGATTTTGGCTCTTCACTTGATGTTTTGCACAATGAAATGAATGGCTAGCATGAATTCACTTTATAAATGGATGCACTTTAATTTTTCCTCATTGCAAACCCACTTTTATAAAGTCTTAGTCACTTTTTCTCAAAAACTATGTTTTTCATTTGAAGTTTGACTTTTTCTTGACCATTTGATGGACTGATGCATTGGTGCTTTTGTTTTTGCAGTGGCTAGAGTTGGCAAGGTGACCAAGAGCAGCTGCTGAACTTATTACATATAGAAACACTTAAATTACATGAAATTTGTACATAAAATGGAAAAACTCTGTTTTCACCTCAAAACAAAGTTTTGAGGTAAAAAATAAAAATAAAAATTATTGAGCATATCAAAAGTAAATTTATGATTCTATGAACTTATTAGTCCTCCTCGTGTGCCTGCTGACCTTTTTATTCAATTTTGGATGATCGTGAAAACAAACCCTAGACCTAATACCTAGTGACCAAATTTTACTTGAAGACTCACTGAAATGACAAAATTTGACTTTGACACCCTAAGACCACTTTGTAAGAGCATATTTGATCACTGGTGGAAGGTTTCAAAGACTGACACTAACATTGGCTCCAATGGGGATGGTAGCTCCTTGGAGGTGCCAAGAACCGCAGATCTTTGGGAGAGCAGACCAGTGCCTTATCCATTGGGCAATATGGAATCAACATCTTGGCAACAAAAACATCAAAACTCAAGACTCAAGACTCAAGACTCATAACTGAAATGAGTAAGAACTAAGACTAACTCAAAACTGAAACAAGACACTCAAAAGCTGAAACTAGACATTCAGCAGTTGAAACTAGCTCAAAACTGACGAAAACAAAAAATGACTCAAGACTTACTTAACTGAAACAAGTACTTACAAATCTTTTTAATGGCAGCAATCCATTAAGATTTGAGGGCTTCAAATCATGATGACAACCACCTACCTATTGATGAAATATGTACAATCATGTGAAGTGGGCCTTCCAATGTAACCAATCCAACAGACAGCTACTCACTAAAATTCTGCTCTCACTTTTGCCGAGCGGGTAGAACGATGTACATGTAGGCAACTCACAATAATAACTGAAACCAAGGCTTATGCTAACGAACTAGGCAACATCCATCTTCTCTAGTGCTTGCAAAAGAATGCTGAAAGGATCTTGAAAGTCCTGAAGCACTAGCTTGTCTTGAGATCTAGCAACAAAAATACAAGTACTCCCTTCATTATGATCTGAAAGAAGAGTTGGCTGCTGATTGATAGGAAGGCATAGAGCAGTGTAAGCTTTTGCTATCTGAGTGCTAGCTGTAAATTCCTCAACCATGAGAAATTCTGACTTGAATTCTGGCATACTGTGTCTCTTAGGCTCACACTCCTCAATGTCATAATCTAAGCCTTTCTTAAACAGAAAACATTCTTCAAGATTATCAAACATGATAGCCATATCATCTTCATGAAGGAAAACATTATATGTTCATTGATCTATAAAGCTAATTTCAAGACTATCATCATTTTCAAAAGTGGAAGAAGCTTCACCAACACCTTCTTGATCATGTGCACACTGCAAACCTACATTAGCTTGGGCTGTAACATGACCTTTCAGGAGTTGATCTATCTCATCTTCAAATAGAGGAGATAATACTTTTTGTTTTCTTTTGCTCAAATAGTGATTGTCTTCATTAATTTCAAACAAAGGAGTATACAAATTTTCCTCATACTGCTGATTCATTTTATATGAATCCTATTGACTATCAAGATGCAAAATTCCTTCATCTTCAAGCAAAGAAGAAGCTACTATATGTTGATTATGATCTTGTGTAACAAAGTGACTGGTTTCAATGATTTCCTCATCATCACGATCTTAATTAGTCAACTTTAGCACAATCTGAAATTGAAACTTGATTTCCCTGCATATTGTCTTTTGCTATGAGTAGATCGGAAGTAAGACCTTCTCTTTCATCATTTTTAATTGTACTAAGATATTGAACCTGCTACAAATTTTCCTAATCATCTTGATAAGTATCGCTCTCTTTATGCTGCTGAAATGGATTTTCATACAGGGCTTCCATGATCTCATCGTCCATGAAGTCATCATCTTCATAAACTTCCTCAATATTTTCAATAAAACTATAAACATATTTGCAACAGTTCTGAACGAAATTTAAGGATGGATAAGATTCTTTATACCTTTCAAAGAACATGGTATGAAAATATTTTAAATAGTAAATACTAGCTGGTGGCAAAATTTCATACCAAGATCAGGCTTCACCTTCCAGAGTGGCCATGAATATCTTCATCAAGAAGTCTTCAGGAAAATCAACCTTCAACTTGTGAATATGCATGTGAAATCTAACTAGATGTAAAATAGCATCATTCCTATCAACATATTTAAACATAGGAAAATTCCTTTGCCAATCTACCTTAGGAATTTTATTTGGGAAACCTGGAATGTGATCTCGACTCATGGGAGCATACCTTTGATCCAGCAAATCCATTTTGATAATAATGAATTCACCAAGAAATTCTTCAGGTTACTGATTCTTGAAGAGAAGAGTTTCCATAAAAAGTCTAAACCTTGGGATTCTTCGACACTGGAGTCGCCAAGTGAATGATTTCAGCCTTCCAGTGTCTGATCGTTGTCCACCATTAACAATTAGCTCTAACTTGATACATTTTGCTGAGGAACATAACACTATGTTCCCCAGTATGGTCGCCACTATGTTAGTGCCTAAATCTACCTCGGGCTGAAAGAAGGCAGGTCTAGGGTAACATCAAACCACGCTTAACCTGGTAGCTAGCCTTACCAAGTCGGGATAGGGCTCTCTCCTTATCAATCTCAATTAGAATACGGAAACTAGGGCTTGAGATGACTAAAAATAAATGCTGATTTTAGGCTAGGTATATTAGGTCAGAGGATTTTGTTTGATTTTAATGGTTGGTTGCTGGATCAAATGAAGAAGGCAGCTTTGGGTCCGGGAAATCAACTCAGATTTGCAGGAGGTTCTGTGGGGCGAGGTAGGTAAGTGTTTTGGCACTTTGAATTGGGTGTGATGGTAAGTCTAAGACTGGTGAGGAGTTGGAGAGGGCATGCAAAGTTCATGAGTCCTCTTCAAACAATAGAAAACATTAAAAACTAAATGTATCCTCAAAGCAGAGCACTGAATATCAATGGATTCCACCTATTTATCTTGATTCATTTAGTTATGAAGAAAGAGATAGATGCTGGCACATATACGCATAAGAGAAACTAAATAACAAAGGAAGAAGCAATGCCAAGAGACATTAACACAAGAATCCCACAAAATGTTGCAAAACCCTGGTTCATTTCCTTGCCTAACTGCAGAAGTGATTTATAATAAAGCTCAAAGCATCCACAAGAGTCTAACCTTTACAAATGACTAGGAAAATACATAATATAGGCATCAAACCACCTATGCTAGCCATCAAGGGTCGAATCCATGAGTCAAGGAGCTGTTTCAACAACATCTAAACTAGGAACTAGAAAATAGGTAGTGGAACAGCTTGCCTCTAAAACTATGGAAACTGATTCATTCAACCTCCAACCACCTCTAACTGATGTATCTACCTCCTCAAGTAATTTTTTATCATATTTACATCATATTACATCATTTTCCATCACAAATTTACTAAGGAGAAGAGAAAAAGTCAACTGATAGTCAAACTATGTGAAATTCTGAGTTTTTAGGCAAAATTGACAAAAATTTCACTGATGCGCAGCACCCTGAGCCGGATGCGTAGCGCCACTTCAAGGCTGCTTGTGGACACCTTCAACTTCACTAAATTAGGCCCAAGATAGCTTGTTGGAAATCTCTACCTGTCTAGTTTTTGGAACAAATTTGATTTTCTGATTTGGAGTTGATTTGCCCCTTCAAAAAACATTTCTCCCAAGACTAGTTCCTGTGGGTCCAAAAAGTGGCAGAGAGGGCATTTTTTAGGTGTTTTTTGCCCTTTAGGTGACCCAGATCTCCTCCAAATTTTATGAAATTTTATGGGTTTCATTATTTTTCCATGAGGAATCCAAAAATGCAAGCCATTTTGAAAAATATTGAGCCTAATTAATGCGCAACGACACCACTGAAAATTCCTCTATTTTTAATTACAAAATTGTAAAATGACAAAAATTTCCAAAAATTTCTTCAAATTTGGCAAGAGGCAAGCTTACTAACTGCTTTGCTAAGCTAATGAAGCTTTAGCCAAAATTTTAAGTTTATCTTGTTCTTTCTTAGCTCTCAAGGCTCTCTTTAACTTAGCTTTTAACCTGTTTACCCTTGTCTTGCAAATTTTATTCCGAGCTAAGTAATGATAAGCCATATGGTGCAACATCTTCTTTTCTTTGTTAGCTTTCTCAAGCATCTTCTCAAGGTGAATTTTCACCCTTTCCAACCATGATTCTCGGTCAACCTCAATTTCTTTCTCAAGGGATGTCATCTTGATTTTTCTTCTCTTTGCCACTTGCCTATTTTCTCTAATCGTTTACAGCTCCATAATAGCTTGCTTATCTTCCAGTTGTTTGTTCTCCTGCTCAAGAAAATTGATGATCCATTTGGCCCTCTCAAGGTCAAGTGATAAGGCTTGTATTTCAGCCTCCTTCTCCTTGATAATCATATCCTTGAGTCTTAAGCTTTGAGAGCCCAAATCAATGACATCCTCCTCAATCAAAACAAAATCCTATCTTGCTCTTTAGTAGAGCCCTCTTAATGCATCTGTTGCTTTCCTTTGTCTTTGCCCTGTATCTGTTTAGCTGGAGAAGAAGGCAAAGCCCCTTTCACCCTTGGTGAATATGGCATTTTCCAGTGGTTCGGTGAAGAAAACGAGACCCCTTCCACCCCTAGTGGAGATAGTACTCGCTTGGCAGCTACAAAAAGCATCCTAGTGCCTCTTTCATAAGTAACAAACACAGGAACATGATCCTCTTCTATTTTACTTTCAGGCTCTTTTTGTTGCCCGGAAGGTTCACCTTCCTCTTGAGGGTCTAAAAATATTTGAGGCCCCTTGAAGCATTCATGGGCAATGAAAGTTTCCCATGACACTCCCAACTGAGTGAGCAAATGCAAAACCACAATTTTAATGATAGAAAAAGGATAAATACTATTGAGTTGATGTGGATATGGCTTTCTTTTTGCAATCCCTATCATCCTCTCTATGTTTTTACATATGAAATAAGTAATTCTCATCATTCTGACCCTAGTGAAGTGCATAAGCAATCTGATGTGGTAGGCATAAAGTCTGGAGAATCTACCCTCACATGTAAAGTATTTGATGATAAGCTTCATGAGTGGAACATACCGATCCTCCAAGAATTTGAAAGGAAACACTCTGCTAAGTTTACCATGGTATTTTTCCTTGATATAAGGTTCATAATGCTGCTTACTGATATTCTGTCTTTTGTTCCACTTTTCCCCTACATCTAGCATTCCTGTAGCTTCTGCAATGATAGCTGGTGAAAGAGTGAAATTGACACCAGCAAGATGCACCACATTATTTTCCATGTTTATCACAAACTGCCTTGCTAGCGCATGGTGATATTTGACCCTCTCAACCATTTCACAAAACTCAAAACAAGACTGATATCTGAAACATGTGGTGGCTAGAGGGCAAGCAAGGAGTTCACTCATGCTAATAGGTTCCTCCCTAATGATTTTTCCACCCTTGTGAGGTTTCCTGGGCTGCACATTTCTTTCCCTTGAGCTATCACTAAGTGTTTCTTCTCCAAAACTTGATTCGTTGCTTCTTTCCATGATGCTTGTCCTAGGGATGTGATGTGATGATGGTATGGTGCACAATGACAATGGGTGAGAACGAAGAAGATGAGTATGAAGAGATTTTGCAAATGTGAAGTGAAGTAGGGGAATGAAGGAACATATTTAGGAAATTAGGGTTTTGACTTATGATGGACTTAGGGTTTGATGAAGGGAATTAGTTTCTTAGGGGAATAGGGAAAGGGGAAATGAAATTAGTGGGTAGATTAAGGGCAATGATGCTTGGAAAAGGGGAAAAAGATGTTGGTTTTGTAATGCTGTGAAATTTTTGCAATGAGATGAAAATGTATGAAGGCAAGCTAGGGTTTGATTTCAAGAAGTAAAACTCATGAAAAAAACATGTAGAAGACTAATTTCAGCTGAAGATTGATGAAAACTTACTTGAAGGAGTGAAATGCAGCATTTGGGAGAGTTTAGGATGAATTTGAGTGGTTTTGGAACCTCCCTGGCCAATGTGCAGTGCACTGGGCCCAATGCGTAGCGCCTGCCTGATGCACAGTGCTTGTGTATTTTTACACTAGCAGAAACTGTTTGATGCGCAGTGCTAGTCTGATGTGCAACGCCAACCCTTTGATACGTAGCGCCAGGGAAACTTGCTGCAAAAACAGGGTTTTCTTCCTCTGCTCGATTTCCCTTTAAATCGCGATTTTGGCTCTTCACTTGATGTTTTGCACAATGAAATGAATGGCTAGCATGAATTCACTTTATAAATGGATGCACTTTAATTTTTCCTCATTTCAAACCCACTTTTATAAAGTCTTAGTCACTTTTTCTCAAAAACTCTGTTTTCATTTGAATTTTGACTTTTTCTTGACCATTTGATGGACTGATGCATTGGTGCTCTTGTTTTTGCAGTGGCTGGAGTTGGCAAGGTGACCAAGAGCAACTTCTGAACTTATTACATATAGAAACACTTAAATTACATGAAATTTGTACATAAAATGGAAAAACTTTGTTTTCACCTCAAAACAGAGTTTTGAGTAAAAAAAAAAAATTTGAGCATATCAAAAGTAAATTTATGACTCTATGAACTTATTAATCCTCCTCATGTGCCCGTTGACCTTTTTATTCAATTTTGGATGATCGTGAAAACAAACCCTAAACCTAATACCTAGTGACCAAATTTTAATTGAAGACTCACTGAAATGACAAAATTTGACTTTGACACCCTAAGACCACTTTGTAAGAGCATATTTGATCACTGGTGGAAGGTTTCAAAGACTAACACTAACAAATACCATCGATAGGTTTTACATATAGGGATTTAGAAGATTTTGGATCCATGGACACTCTCAGAGCATCAAGCAAGAGATCATATAACATGCTAGATTGGGAATATACCAAATCTAAATATTGGGCATCAGAAATGGCTTGATATTTAGTGACACAACCCCACATTGCTATGTATGCAACAATTTTGTTGACGAATGATTTTTTAAACCATTTAGTTAACAACTCATCAGGTATTTCAAACTTGATGAGGTGACGCCGACGTCTCCATTCATGGATGTGATCGGAAATGTGAGTAGCAGTATCCTATTTCAGAGATGTAAGAAAATGGGTACCAGTTGCATAACGAACCAGTAATTGGAAGTGAGTAAGGAAGGTAATTTCCAAAGAGTTTAAATCTTGATAGGCACTTCAAGGTAACTTGATGTACCACTTCGCGGTAGCACCCGTCAAGGTACGCTGAAAGAGACGTAGATGAATAGAGTCATCAACCTAGGAATTGGATGAACACCATAAGGGGTAAGTCATAACGTGGGACTGGGGGTCATCTTTAGACGTTTCTTCAAACTCTGGGAAATCAATAGGAATATTAGTGGGAACTAGAGGCTAATAAGGAAAATGAAGTATTGTATCATTAGTGATACTCAACACATCCAACATTTCCAAGGTCGCTAGAAACAATAATTATGGGTTGAAAGGCATGGAAGGCCTTTGATAAGGCCCAACTTGTGGATTCCATCCTTGCTGGTATGGGTTTTCCCCCAAAGTGGTGGATTTGACCATAAGGAGCTTGATATTTCCCCCACTGAGGGGTACCCTCACCATAGGGTGGATTTCCCCCCCATAAAGGTGGGTTTTGAGCAGGGTAAGGTTGATACTGACCTGACATAGGCCGTTGAGAACCATAATGTGGATAAACAATTTACACGACATATGGATTATAAGGTTCTTGTTGCAACTGCTGTCCCTAGTGATAAAACTGTTGGCCCTGCTACTGTAGGGGCTGACCTTGTGGCTACAAGGGTTGACCTTGTTGATATAAAGGTTGGTTTTGCTACTGTAAGGGTTGACCTTATTGTTGCAATGGCTTTTGGTAAGGCCTTTGCTATACATAAGGTCCTTGTTGAATGAAACATTGCGGTTGTACATAAGAATGTTGTTGGTAAGTTCCTTGTGGAATCTGTCAAGTTCCATTTTGGTACTGATAAGTTCCAACTTGGCCAACTGTCCCAAATGAGAAATTTGAACCAAGCAGCATTTGGGGGCCTTCCTGTTGAGTAAAGGGTAGAATCTGAGGCTGTTGAGATCTATATGGAGGGTATGGTTGTTAGTACGGTTTCTGAGCCAAAAAGGGTTGTTGATACGGGATCGGGCCTGATCCAGATGGAATTGATGATTCACTAGGATAAGGTACACTACCAACATTCTGACTAGATCCAGTAACATGAGTTTGAGGCGCACTCACATAAGGTCCACATGAAATAGGAGGTACATAAGGCAAAGGTGATTGTTTCCCCCAAGCGGTGGAATAGATGCTGGCACGTATTGTCCACTTAATGGAGGACTATGGGAAATTATAGGGACATTGATTGCCCCAACCGTAACTGTCGATAGTACGAGAATTGATGAAAATGAAATTCGTACAGGAATTAGGGAGGGCACATTTGAAACAAATGGACCGAAAGTAGGCATGAAGTCCGATGACCAAATGGGATTGTGATACAGTGAAGACGCACTTGTAGTGCTTGAAACCAATTGAGCCAATGACGTATAACCAGGTGGAAATATAGGCCCACTGATTTCACAGGGTGGTGGAGGTGCAACACTTCCCACAAATGGATAACCTTTGGGTGGAAAGTCATATTCAGAATAATTATCAACACCAAGAGTATGAGTAGCTAAGACTTCTAGAGGACATTGAGAAGAGGCTGGAAACTCACCTTCTGAAAATATCGGTGGAAACAGTTGGCGAGGAGGAATCTGAGATGGTCGTGGAGATAAATCCAAAGAAACACCATGTTGGTCATATGGGCTATAAGGTTGTTGAGGAGATATTACCAACGGATCAAAAAGAAGATTTGGAGGAAATAAAACAAACCTCTGTGGACTCTCAATAGTTTCTAGATCAAATTCTTGAGATGATGATGAGTCTTGCAGTGGAGGATGAGAAGGGATTGGATGCTTGGGATAATTCCGAGTTCAAGACCTTGGGCTTCAAGTGACTATGAGAACTAAGGATGAACTCCTTTTGATGACCCTTCAGTATCAAATGATGAAGGGGAAATGTAAGGTGAGCATGGTGGTTCAGCCACGGTGACTTTTTCTCAAGAACAACAGGAGAAGAGATGATTTCGTTGAGGGATTTAAAATTAAAATTTACAAGGAATTGCTTAATATGAGGTCAAGAAATAACTACATGGGTTCGACATATTATCGTCGACAGTTAAATTTTAGAAATTAAAACAAGAAATAAATAAAAAGGGTGTACTAGGCAAGAGGGTTTACGAAGTATCCGTGAACAGTTATATACACCTTAGTCGAAACCAATGACTTAATGTACGATGACTGATCTCCCTAAATGTTGTGTTCAGTGTATCACGTTTACAAGGCAGCTGACTCGGTTACTTGTGGCTAAAATATAACAACCTAGGGGGGTCTCCCAATCTATACTTGATGGTACGGGGAGCACAAGTCTATGTTAGCATTTTCTAATGCATAACTGTTCGATGAGAGCATTCCCATATACTTGCCATACTGAAGTGCCTCCTATATACCCGAAATTACTGGAGAACCTTCGATATACTTCGGTATTGGAACGAGATTTCACCCCTGGGATACAATGTAGGCAGTTAATGACAGTTGCTAGGTTTATAGATGTCGGAACATGTCTTTAGCCTAGACCTCTAATTTTTTGTGTTAAGTTCCAAATGTTCCTTAGGTTAATTTAGTAAATTTTAAAGTTTTTCTTGAATTAGGTTTCAATTTTGGGCTCAATGATGTCACCTGAATCCTAGTATGCAACTATATGAGAAAAAGGAAACCTTTCATTTCAATGAATTATATGCTAACGAGGGAAGAGAGTACAATAAATTAATGCATCAAACAAGAGAATGCATCAAACCAAATGCCTCGACTAACTTTTTCCAAATGAAAAATGCAAGAGAAAAACTAAACTTCAATTTCACTAATGAAAATGCAATCTATTGAAAGAAAAAATTGATATTCATTTCAGTAAAATGCACTTTTACTTATATGATGCACTTTGATTTTCAAATGTCTATATGCAATTAAGCCTCAACTAATACCATCAAAGCCACAAGGCATCAATTAAAATAACACCAAATTAAAGCACTACAATGAAATGTCTTTCACTTTCTCTTTCAAAATAGACAATAAAAAATGTTCATTCTAGTTTGCAAACCAAACAATTTAATCTATGTTCGATAAGCGATAAACATGGATTTCAAATGCTAGATGACCTAATACACATGAAAAACCACTTTGCACAAGACAAACCAAAATCAATGCAAGTTAATGTTTCAAGCAATTTTACTAACTAAATAGACCCAATCACCAACAAACCAGAGACTCAAAGACACCTACAAGCGACAAGAGGAAACCAATCGACCTACAAACCCTAAAATCAATCAAATTGCACTCATATACTTGAAAGTTCAAAGAATCAAAGATTCGCTAATAAAACAAGGTAATCAACCAAAACATCAACTAAAAGAAATCACACTAGACAGAACCAGATCTCAGGGCTCAGACACACTGGGGTTTGACAGAGAAACCCTATTTTTTTTCAATCTCAGGGATTGCGAGGCTATAAAGGCCAAACAAGCACTAAACAAGGGATAAGTGTGATTGTTTTAAGAAAAAACACATTGGAACCATGACTGTAAGATCAGAAAACACGTTGGTCGAGGAAACAAGCAAAATATAAAAATAATTTCACAAACTTGGCCAGACTGAGAACTCCAAGGCAGTAACCAGTGATTGTGCAAACCTAAATCAACCCAAACTAACTAAAAACACGATGTTCGGTCAAACTGATCAAGAGATCAGTTGAGAAAGGAGGGTGAATAGGCTACAACTTCCCTAGTGGAGTCACCATTTTGTTATGAAGGAAAATCCCCTCTACGAAAAGAGGAAATCCCTCTAGCCCAATGAGTGGGTATAGCAACAAAAAAAATTAATCTAATACTCAGTTTCCTAGCTTATGCTTGACAAATGTAATGATAAAGAGGAACCTACCTCGTTCTGATGCTAATCACTCATTCTTCAGAGATGACTTTAAATCTTTCGCTCCAGGCCTCGCTCCTAAGTCGTTCTTCACGTCCAAAAACCTGCAAGGGAGATCACAATACTCTACAAGATATGAGAGCATATATAACATGTATCAAGCATTAACTACTTAACAGATCAAGGAAAATTAAGCTAATTTCATAAATATTTACACAATTATGGAAAGTAAACATCAAATTTATATATTAAGAAACTGAAAAGGGAAGCATACAACCTATGCCTTCATGTTGAGGCCTTCCTTTGGGTGGATGTCCAAGTCCAAGAAAGGACTCTTCAATAACTCTTCCAAGGTAGAATGGGAATCATGTAAGCATAATCTCAGCATAGGGATGCAGCAATCAATGACCAACCATTTGGGAATGGAAGGGGGTGAATTTATAGGAAGGGAGAGGGAGTTAGGGATCCACAAAAGAGGGAGGAAGGTCCACATCTCAAGGGGAAATCCCATGATGATAAGATCAAGAGGCCCAAATGAGAGAGTTTGACCATATCAACAAAAACCAATATCTAGCTTGTTGTTCTCGAAGGTTCTAGTGAGTGAATCTTCTCCTCCAGTTTGGGAAAACCTACCAGAAGGAGGCCAACGTGAGTTTTTCTATGAAAACCTGCATGGCCAGCACGAATGTATAACTGAGAACCCTGCCATTAGCATGGGTAGGTAGTGGAGTAAAATGCGCTATTGCAAAAAATTAGGTTTTAAGGAAACTTTCTCCAGAGTGATTTTAGGGCAACTTTCCTTTGATTCTTCAAGGATGTTTTTGATCTGAATTTTAAGCTACTTGTAAATGGTTTTCAAGGTATTCAATTCAGATATATACATGTTTAAAAAATGTCCATGTCTTGCAGAAAAGAAACAAATGAAATTTTCAGCTGTTCATGACCCATTTAAGTATAGCAGATTTATTTCCTTTTACTGTTTAACACACTAAAACGAATTTGTTTTGCAAAATAAATCAACCACAGATGCAAAAGAAATTGATAAAGCAGTTCACCCCTCCTGGGCTACGTCTGCTGGGTCCAAGGCTCCCAAATGGGCCTGTCCTTGTTTTAATTAAATGCTCAAATTGAATATACAGCTGAATAGAAGCATCTACAGGTGGAATAGATGGTAAAAACGGATTCATAACACTTGAATCCTTCAGGATTGACTACTGGTTCACCTCAAATGGGTACCTGCAACCCTATACAGTCTTCCCAATAATGGGCCCTAGTGGCTCCTAGAACTTCCACGGCTCTAAAATCTCTTCAAATGACCTCAGAATGTTATAAAACCTATGCCAATGGCTTCAGAAGGTCCAAAATACCCAAAAAAAAAAAAAAAAATCGTCCAAAACGGACTTTCCTAGCCAAAGTTATGGCCATTTACTCCCAACTGCCAGCTGGTCCTAAAAAGACTCCAGCTAACTTTAGTTAGAGTCCAGATAGGCCCGCCAATTTTGGCGGTCCGCCAATTCCGCCACCAAATCCTGACCTGACCGCCGGATTTAACTGTTTCTTTAATGCGCATGTGAACGCATTTATATTAACTGCAGTTTTCCTCGGATTGCGCGCTGACTGGTGGTTAGTGTTCTGGCCCACGGTTCTTGGCATAAGGTCACGTGGTATGGGGGGCTGGCCCCCTTGGGGCCCCACCAAAACAAATTTAAACTTCTTAAGAATTTCCGCTGGCAATACAACCAACGTAACCCCGGTGGCGCGTTGGTAAGGCGCTTGGTTAATTCTGGGCAGGTCGCGGGTTCAAACCTCTCCGCTGCCACCAAAATTTTTAACATACCTCTGTTGACGTCACCCAGGCCACGTGGTGGCCTCTGAGACTGCCACGTGGCAGCTTGCTATTGGCTTCCCAAATGGAATATTCCAAGGAATATTCTGTGGAATATTCTTTTTTTATTTTTATTTTTGAAAAAATAAAAAATTCAATGTTATTGAGAAATTCTTCTTTTTGGCATAACTTTCTCATACGGCGACCGTTTTTCGAACCGTTTGCGGCGCCGGAATCAGGAAGACGAGATCTATCCGTTCGTTTAGGTTTGAACCAGTTCTAATTTTAAATTTTGAGAATTTTACGACACTTGGGACATGAACCCTTGATCACGCCTCCCCATTGGGAAGCTTTTGGACCCCAAAAGCCTTCAACTACCTGTTAAAGAGGTGAGGGTACAGCTCCCTCACTCTATCCACCTCCATCCACTTTGCCTTGTTTAGTTTTCTGCCTTTGAAACCAACCTGAACATAATCTACATTGCCCCTCCTTGAAGTGCGTGTCCTTCTGTCAAGGATTGTATCTTCTTTCAGCTCATATAAGAATTCTGGCGAGAAATCTTCTATAGATGGCAGCTGAACAACACTTTCATGATCAGCAATCAAAGGAGGTTCATACAAACGTAATTTCTCCACATTGACAATAGAATACATTTGCATGTAGGAAGGCAAATCTAATTGAAAAGCATTATTTCGAACCTTCTTGAGGATTTTGAATGGACCATAACAAATAGGCTTCAGCTTTTTACCTTCTCCTTGCATCCTTTCCTTACTAATGTACAACCATACCTCATCCCCTTCTTGAAACTTGTGATCGACTCTATGCTTGTCGTGTCTTTCCTTGTACTTGCCTTGACTCTTCTCAAGCTATTCTTGAATTTGCTGATGTATTTGCTGAATTCTTTCAATGAATGAACGAGCTTTGTCAATATCACTATGTCCCTCAATAGTGACATCTTTCTCAAGAATGAAATCAAGAGGTGATTTTGGCAAGTAACCAAAACAAGCTTCAAACGGTGAGGTGTTTGTGGAAGAGTGCTTGGCATGATTGTAAGCATGTTGTATGTAGTGCAAATGTTCATCCCACAGCTTGGGATGCTCACTGCAATATCCTCTCAAGAGGTGCATAATGGTTCTGTTCACAACTTTGGTTTTTCCATCTGTTTGCGGATGGAAAGCAGTACTTTTCTTCAACTTTGTGTCCATCATCTCCCATAGGTTGGACCAAAAATTCCCCACAAATCTAGAATCCCTGTCACTAATAATGGAAGTAGGAAAACCAAAGTGAATCCATACATGATGAAAAAATAATTCAGCAGTTTGTTCAGCAGTTATAGTTTTCTTACAAGGCATAAGTATACACATTTTGCTGAAACGATCAACTACTACATATAAATAATCATGCTACTTTCTAGATTTTGGCAAACCTCCTACAAAATCCATAGAGATGCTCTCCCATGGTCTAGAAGGTACCGCCAAAGGAGTATACAAGCCAAGCTTCCTATTACTAGGCTTGCTTGTAGCACATAATGAACAACCTATTATGAACCTTGAAACAGAATCTACCATGCGAGGCCAATAACAATACCTCTGTAGATGTGCAACTGTTTTTCTTACACCAAAATGGCCAGCAATAAGAGAAGAATGAGCTTCTCTTATGACATTTATTCTCTCCCCTTGTGGTATACAGAACTTGCCCGAATGAAACAGCAAATGGTTATGCATGTGATAGTCATTTTCCTCTACATGATTCCCTTTACTCAAGTTAGCATACACATCTTTAAAGTCATCATCAGATGCATATTGTTCTATGTAACTATCATGTACCATGGAATCATTCTTAAGTAAAGTAACAGCACCAATAATAGGCCTTGAAAGCATATCAGCAACTTTATTCAAAGTACCTTTCTTGTACCTTATTACCAAATGGAACTGTTGCAGGAAGCCCATCCATCTGAAGTGTCGTGACTGTTGTAACTTGCTTTGTGATTGCAAGTACTGTAAGGGCTGATGGTCGGTATGTATAATAGTTTCTTTGCCCATCAAATAGTGTTTCCACTTTTTGACGCTTTGTACCAATGCATACAACTCCTTATCATATGTAGGATAATTTACAACAACACCATTAAAAGTTTCAGAATGAAAAGCAATAGGCTTACCATGTTGTAAAAGAACTGCACCCATGGCATAATCACTAGCATCAGTTTGTATCTCAAATGGCTGTCTCAAATCCGGTAATGCAAGGACCAGAGCTGAACTAATCTTCTCTTTCAAAGATTCGAAAGCTTTTTGCTGCTTGCCTCCCCATTGGAAATCATGCTTCACACTTGTCACTGCATGCATAGGATCTGCTATAGAAGAGAAGTTAGAGATGAACTTCCTCCAATATTGAGCTGCACCCAAAAAACTTCTTACCTCTGTTATGGATTTGGGAGTAGGCCAATTCACAATAGCCTCTATTTTAGCAGGATCTATTCTTAAAGCACCTCCTCCTACTATGTTTCCCAAATAAACCAAAGAAGTCTTTCCAAATTCACACTTTGACATTTTAAGAAATAACTGATTCTTCTTCAAAACATCAAGTACTTTCCTAACATGCATGACATGATCTTCTCTAGACTTGCTGAAAATTAAGATGTCATCTAAGTAGACAATAACGAAATCATCAAGAAAAGGACGTAAGACATCATCCATTACCCGCATGAAAGTTGCAGGTGCATTGCACAAACCAAACGGCATCACAAGCCACTCAAAGAGTCCTTGTTTGGTTTTAAAGGCTGTTTTCCAAATGTCACTTTCTTCAATTCTTACTTGATGATATCCACTGTGCAAGTCTAACTTAGTGAAATATCGAGCATCTTTCAGATGGTCTAGCAAATAATATATCCTTGGGAGTGGGTAACGATTCTTTACCGTTATCTTGTTCAAGGCCCTGAAATCAACACACATACGCCAAGTGCCATCTTTCTTTGGAATCAATACAATCGGTCACCCACATGGCGAAGTACTTGGCCTTATGAAACCCTTGTCCAACAAGTCCTTGATTTTCTTCTTTATTTCAGCATTCTCCATAATAGACATGCGGTACATGCCTGTGTTTGGAAGAGGACAATCTGGATGAAAATGGATTTCATGTTGAATCTCCCTCTTAGGAGGCAAACCTGTTGGCTCCTGAAACATCTCATGATATGCATCAACTACATCATATAGATATGATTTAAGTTTTGGATCACAATTGTCAAATGACTCATGATTCACATCAACCTTGGGCTTAATCATAAGAAACACAAAATTCTTACTTGAATTGACCATCCTTTTTACCTGTCCTGCATTCACCATCGCTATATTTGTCTTCTTGCGATGAGCTCTAACAATGAACTCCTTGCCATATTTGAAAATATGATATTTGTTTTCATGGCGATGAAAGATAGCTTTCCTGTCAAACAAGTAAGGACTTCCCAAAACAATTCCTGCTATATCAAAAGGTACCACATCAAGTTCAACTGTGTCAATAAAATGTGCATTAATTGCAAAGCGCAAGGTGCACTTTCTTGAAACTTGTAAATTTGCATCCTTGCAAATCCATCCAAGTGGATATGGCTTCGGATGTGGAACAGTCTCAAGTTTAAGCTGCTTGACCAAGTCCTCTGATATAAGGTTTTCTTGTGACCTACTATCAAAAAGTGTGTCAATTTTAGTACGTTTTGAAATCACCCTCACATGAAACAGTTCAATTCTTTCTTCCTCATTAGGAGCTTGTACATGGCAGTTTGAGGTACTAGTGCTGGCTTGAGTTTCAATTTCTTTTCCCTTCAAGTTTTTCAAACCCATGGCTGATATTTTGGTTTCATCACCTGAATCATCCCCTAAATCCTATGGTGTAGATGTAGTAGTAGCAGTTTTCTGTTTCCCTTTGGATTTGTTAAATTGAGGTCCTTTTTCAGGATGTAATTTCCAACAGTTTTTCTCCTCATGGCCTGGTTTAGAACAGTTTTTATAGATCACTTTCTCACTCTCATGTTTGACAGATGCATTCTTTTTGCCCTTTCCCTTGGAGGCTTTTTCTTTGTTTTTCCCCTTGGGGGGCTTGTTTCTACCCTCTTCAAATGTGTTTTTTCCCCTTACCTCTAAATGGGTAGCTTGGACACAAACCTCATCCAGGCTAGTAGGTTTAAACATCAAGATGGTGTGTCTAAGGTAGCTATGCAAGCCACCAATGTATTTCAGCAAGGTTTCCTAGGTCTGTAAATCTAACCCTAACAAGAGAGCTCTTCTCTTGAATTCTTGGGTGTAGTCTTGGACACTCTAACCCTTAAGTTGTCTGAAATTTTGCCAGTTCATAATGGCTTTCTGCATGTGAGCAAGAGGATAAAACTGCTTTTTAATGGCTAACAGAAATTTAGGCCATGTTAAGGTAACCTTACCAAATTTCTTGATCTCCTCTTTAGTCTTGGCCTCCCACCAGACCAATGCTGTTCCATCCATTCTCAAAGAAGCCAACTGAATCTTGGTGGCATCATCATGCATATTTTGGATCCTCAAGTAAACTTCCAACTGCCTAATCCAGTTGTCAAGCTTTTCTGCATTCACTTCACCATTAAACATAGGTAATTCGAATTTTACATCAAGCTTCAAAAAAGGACTTTTTCTAGAGGATCTATGCTTATGCACAGAAGAAGAAGACGAGGATGAAGAGGAAGAAGGTGACGATGGGGGTGGTGGATCACTATTACCTCCATGTCCTTTCTTGGAATGATCATCATCCTTCTTACCTCCTGAAGAGCCCTCTCCTTCATGTGGATGTTTGGACCCTTCTCCAGCCAATTTCTCATTTCTTTCTTGGTATAATATCCTCACCATTTCAGTGAGGTCCAAGAAAGCCTTTCTGAAGACTCTTTCTTCTTCTTTTGGATCCATGTCTGCAAGAATTTCTCCTTCATGTTCAGACATTCTTGAAGCTTCTGCTGAGACTCTTGAGGGTGAAATTGAAGGTGGAGGTGATGGCTCTCTGGCCTTCCTTGACTGAGGATTCTCTCGTTCTCTAGTCAACTGTCCTTCCCCTCTTTTAAGTTTCAACCTGGTAAGCATCAATACTTACAAGACAGTTAGAAGATCTTTGCACAAAAACATTCAAAAGACAACTACACCAGAGATTGACTGAAAGAGCATTTATCTACTTTGAAATTGTATAACAAGAGCATTTCGAAGGCTTCCTGGCTCGTTTCATGCTCTGTCTATAGTTTATTTGACTGCTTTTGATACAAAGAAACAACAACCTAGCTCTGATACCAACTTGATCTGAATTTGAAACTACTTGTAAATGGTTTGCAAGGTATTCAATTCAGATATATACATGTTTAAAAAATGTCCATGTCTTGCAGAAAAGAAACAAATGAAATTTTCAGCTGTACATGACCCATTTAAGTATAGAAGATTTATTTCCTTTTACTGTTTAACACACTAAAACGAATTTGTTTTGCAAAATAAATCAACCACAGATGCAAAAGAAGTTGATAAAGAAGTTCACCCCTCCTGGGCTACGTCTGTTGGGTCCAAGGCTCCCAAATGGGCCTGTCCTTGTTTTAATTAAATGCTCAAATTGAATATACAGCTGAATAGAAGCATCTACAGGTGGAATAGATGGTAAAAACAGATTTAAAACACTTGAATCCTTCAGGATTGACTACTGGTTCACCTCAAATGGGTACCTGCAACCCTATACAGTCTTCCCAATACTGGGCCCTTGTGGCTCCTAGAACTTCCACGGCTCCAAAAACTTTGCATATGACCTAAGAATGCTGTAAGACCTGTGCCAATGGCTTCAAAAGGTCCAAATACCCAAAATCAAAAAACAAATCGTCCAAAACGGACTTTCCTAGCCAAAGTTATGGCCATTTACTCCCAACTGCCAGCTGGTCCTAAAAAGACTCCAGCTAACTTTAGTTAGAGTCCAGATAGGCCCGCCAATTTTGGCGGTCCGCCAATTCCGCCACCAAATACTGACCTGATTGCCAGATTTAACTATTTCTTTAATGCGAATGTGAACGCATTTATATTAACTGCAGTTTTCCTCGGATTGCGCGCTGACTGGTGGTTAGTGTTCTGGCCCACGGTTCTTGGCATAAGGTCACGTGGTATGGGGGGCTGGCCCCCTTGGGGCCCCGCCAAAACAAATTTAAACTTCTTAAGAATTTCCGCCGGCAATACAACCAACGTAACCTCGGTGGCGCGTTGGTAAGGCGCTTGTTTAATTCTGGGCAGGTCGCGGGTTCAAACCTCTCCGCTGCCACCAAAAATTTTAACATACCTCTGCTGACGTCACCCAGGCTGGCAGATTGCTATTGGCTGCCCAAATGGAATATTCCTTGGAATATTCCAAGGAATATATATTCCAAGGAATATTTTGTGGAATATTCTTTTTTAAATTTTTTTTTGAAAAATTCAAAATTTCAATGTTATTGAGAAATTATTCTTTTTGGCATAACTTTCTCATACGGCAACCGTTTTTCGAACCATTTGCAACGCCGGAATTAGGAAGACGAGCTCTATCTAGTCGTTCATGTTTGAACTAGTTCTAAGCATTTTAAATTTTGAGCATTTTACGACACTTGGGACATGAGCCCCTGATCAGTTTTGGTGTGTAAATCATGATGGATATTCTACACAATAGTCAATATTTTTGCACTCTAGGATATGGCACGAGAAGTGCATAGGAGACATGAAAAAATAATGTGTAACATTGGGTTACTTCAATACCAAGATACTAGTGAACATAGCCCAAGGCAGTCATTTTAAAACCTTTCCTCAATTCCCTCTTTATGGATGCAATGTAGCTCTCATTGTTCCCTGTCATCAAAAGATCATCTACATACACCATAATATATACAACTATTTTGCAATCTTTCTTGACAAACAAAGTTGCATCATCAAGATCATAATGTTTGAAGTTCAGTTTCATAAGATGCTCAGTTAACTTTTCATACGAGGCTCATAGTGCTTGCTTGAGGACATACATGGATTTAAAAATATTGCATACTTTGTGTTCTTGACCCTTCATAAAAAATCCTTCTGGATGTGATATAAAAAAATTCTCTTTCAAATCTCCATTCAAGACATCATTTTTTACATCTATTTGATGGACTTTCCAACTCTTCTAAGTTGTTAAGGCAAAGAGTGTCTGGATGGTAGCCCATTTTACTGTGGGGGGGAAGTCTCCTCATAGTTGAACCCTTCCTTCTGTGCAAAACCTTTTTCCACAAGCCTGGCTTTGTGCTTGTCAAGTGAGCAATCAAATTTATACTTGTTCTTGTAGACCCACTTGTAGCCAATTGGCCAAAGGATGATCAACCAGCTTCCAAGTGTCATTCTTTATCAAGGCATCATATTATTTTTTCATCACTTCTTTCCATTCATCATGAGAAATGACTTCTCTGAAGGAATTTTGTTCAAATCTATAGAAAATTTCAGTTTACAATCATAAGAAACATCCATATCAAAAAGTGAATCAGAATTGTCTACATCACCTCCATTTTTCCTGGTTGAATTTCTTGTTCCTGTATTTCCAACCTCACTAGGAAGAACACTTTCAAGTGTCTTCGTCAACCATTTTGTAGGACATTTCTAAGATGGCCCAGGCTTCTAAGTTGACTGAGTTGGGAATGAATCAAGATTGAGTCTCCCAATTCTATCAATCACATCACTCAAATTGTCATCAGTGGTTAGATATTCATGTGGGGGAGAGAATGCTTCAGAAGAAGATTCCATGTATTTGTAACAACCCTTGTGAAAATTCCATGTAATAAAAGTTAAAAATAATAACCACAGTTGATGGGACACTTATTCCAAGATGAATGTTGGGCAAGACATCCTAGGGGGTGTTCATTTGGTTTTTATGGCCAATGAAATTGGAAACGGAAATGGCTAAGGCTTTGGAAAGGAAAAATGGAATTTTGGGCACAATTATTTATGAAAATAATGGAAATTAGGAGAAAAGGGAGGTGAAAGGTCACATGTTGCATGTGAGGAGGAAAATTAAGGAAATAATGGAAAATGAAGAAAATAGAGGCCTCGTTCATCAAAAGGATTCTATGGATCAGTTGGTAACCTTTTGTCAGTTTAGCTTTGGAGCTCTCTCATTATTCTCTCTCTCTCTCTCTCTCTCTCTCTCTCTCGGAAACTTAGAGTTTCTTGGAGAAATATTGGCATTGGAGAAAGAAAGGAAAAAAAGGAAAGAGGAAGCAAAGATCAAACAGGGAAAGGCAGGATCAAGTAGCTACAATAGGCATCATTGCAGGTATCAACTTGAATGTGTATTTTCCCTACTATATTTTGCATGCATGGAATTGCATGTGGTTCTTTTCTATCATGGCATGGGTTTTTCCAGGTGAAACAATGTTTTCAATTTAGCCTTGTCATTTATGGATAACCATGGTGTGATGAGGTTCTCATGTTTTGGTTGAGATGGATTGCTCAATGGATTTGAAGTTGAGCAGAGTGGATCTAAAAATGATAGAGCACATGGCATAGTGGTCCCTAAACCAGAATGTGGATCATGGTAAAGCCACTGACCTAGTGACCCCTGAGATAGATTGTGGATTGCAGTAAAGTTAGGATTGTATTGCCTCAGTGGCCCTAGGAATCCTTTCTTGTGAATGGCAGGATATATCGTAAAGCCAAGAGGTGGTTTTCTTTTTGTTGGGCCTAATAATCCTAGGTTTGGGATATATAGTAAAGCTTGGAGAGTGGGTCTCAGTTTAGGGCCTAGTGATCCGGGTTTGGATTGCGGTAAAGCCTGAGAGACTAGGAGACAGGAAAATTCCTCATGGTGTAGGTGGAGAAATCTGGTGGCATCCATGCTTGTTTGGCCTAGTGATCGGGTGTAGATCACAATAAATCCTATTATGATGTTTTCATTGTGGTGGCCTAGTCATCCAAAATGGATTATGGTTAAGTATTGTTTCTATTGATGAGGGTGAGGTGGTTTAGCCTTAGTATGCCTTGGTTGGTTCTTTTGATTTGAGGCCCACATTCATGCTTGGAATATGGCACAAGGGTGATTGGCTGAAGAGAGACTTGACTCAGCCAATATATGGTTGGGTGGAACGTGGTAGTCTCATCTCCGGTTGGTTTATTGCATTCATTAATGAGAAATTCATTCCCTTGATTTCCATGTGCAAATGTATTGAGTATATGTGAATTTTGGTGGCTGATATGTTTATGGCAATTTTTTTACTATTATGCTGGTTATATGTATATGTTATGACAACAGCTATGTATGGATCTCAACATGTTTTTATTTGTAAATTAATGGATAGTGTATCTATGGCCTAATAGATGATAATGTAGCAACTGGCATGAGGGAACAATGGTTCATAGTGATTCTCCTATAAGTATGATATCCCTACACTTAATTATGTTGTTTACACATGTAGGTTACATGTTATTGATGTGTTTGATGAAATTCCTAGCATGTCTTGTAGGGGTCTGGTTATGGTCTTATCCATCTTATTTCTTTTACATCATTGTTTCCATGTATTTTTAATGATTTCAAGATATCATTCCATTTTGGGCAGTGGCTTGGGTTTTGGGCCTGAAAAAGTGGCTTAAATCCTGGGATTGTTGGCACAAAACTGGCAAGTTTGGTCTCTGGTCACTGGCAGGAAATCCTGTGAGAGCGACTTTAGGTTGTTGGTCACTCCCTTGCCCATAGCATGAGAGTGACTATGGATTAAGCGATCCGGAACAATAGTGGGACCTAGGGACAGGCTATCTGAATGGCTAACTTGTCTCTCAAGGGTTCTCTTGATGATATTGGATGACTATGTGTGATGTTTTTGTTGATTCCACTTCCTTAAAGTCGCATAGGAGGTCGAATATGATCATAGTAACCTCTCATCTCATGTTTACTCAGTTGGCAAGGTTACTTGGGTGGATGTGGGAGGAGGGTGTTATAGAGTGGTATCAGAGCATGGTTCAACTCTCAGACTGGATGGGCAGTGTGTGTTGGTCATGCATGCATGTCAGTTGCATGTGTGTCTCTTACACTTGCATTCCATGTGGTTGTTGCATTGCATAATGTTGATCATGGTTGTAGTAAGGTTGTCATGAGGAACTTGATGTTGATTTTGTGGAATGCACCGTCATGAGTATATGACTAGTTACATATTATTATATGTCTCTCACATGTTGTTGTATGTCTCTTGATTACATCCTTGTATGTTAGTTTGCATTCTTGTTTGTTTGATTACATGTATCAATCTTGTAGGCTTGTTACAAGTATTGATCTCTTATGCTCAACTACATGCATTTATGTGTATGTGTAGTTGATTAGGAATTTTTATGCATGTTGTTGGTTGCATGTGGCAATGTGTAGATTGGAGTAATGGTTTTTGTCATGCATGAGGTCATAGCATGCATTGTTGATATGTCCTTGCATTGATGACTGGACCCTATCTAGAGTGATGTTTATGTGTTGATACATTTATTTGCGTATGTCTATATGTTGTTATGATTATGTTATACATGTATCACGATGATTTTGTGATATTGCAGACAAGGTATCCTCCCTTAATTATGCTAAGGCGCGTTGATTGATTATGCTTTAGTTTAGCTGACATATTATGCATTGCAAGAAAGAGATCAAATGGCTAGAAAGATGGTTGACTATAAAGACTCTCCCTATGAATCTGAAGAGCAGTATGGTGTTGGGAACTCTTCTAATTTGGAAGTTACACTAAGAATTTTAAAGGAAGAGATAATGAGTAGTAAGGAAGATAATGACTGGATCATACAGGAACAGGAGAAGAAAGCAGAGGGAAATGAAATACTTCTTCAGAGTTTGTCATACATGCAACGAAAAGGGTTGCTTCGGATCATCCATGGACATAAGGATAGAACTAATGGGGCATATGGAAGTAGGTCTCCTGGTAGACACAAGTTGGATAGATTTGACATAGTGAGAGATGACAGGTTTTTGGACACTCTGGATAGGAGGGGCGATGAGTATAGGTACTATTCTAGTTCGGGTTCTGATAGAAATCATGATCGCCATCACTATCATCCTTATAAGATGAATGATAGGGGATACTTGCCAGATGAATTCAAGAAAGAAAACCCACATAATTTTGATGGAGATATGAAGAAGCTAGAATATGCAAAGGCTTAGATACTTTGGATGAAATTGAGTTTCATAATTACATAGATAACATGAAGTCCAAAGTAGCGATCTTCAGCTTGAAAGGTAAAGCAGACATTTGGTGGGAAGATGTTAAGTGGGTAAGAGACATCAGGACAGATGACTTGAGTTAGAGGGAGTTCAAGAGGATTTTCAGGAAGAAGTACTTGTCATAAAGGTACTATGACAGTAAGGCTAAAGAGTTCTATGAGCTAAGGATGGGATCAATGATAGACGAAGAGCACATGACCAAGTTTATGGAGCTATTGAGGTATGCACCATATTTTACTGATGAGAAGGCTAAAGTTTAGAGATTTGTCAATGGTTTTCCATTAGCATTTAGAGATCGGATTGAGTATGATGAGCCTCAGTCACTTGAGGAAGTTATTGGGAAACTCAAGCATTGCTATGAAAAATTAAAGCGTTAGAATGAATCTCAGCATGGATGGAAAGGAAAGAACAAAGGTAAAAGTAAATGGTAGCCTAAGAAGGCAAGGCCTTCACATGTAGATGAGAAACATAATATAGCACTGCAAAAGGAGTTTAATGCAGTTAGATAGGGACATGGGTCACATCAGCAATAGCAGCATAGAGGTGAGGGCACTGGTTGGTTTGAGTGTTGGACATGCGGTAAGGATCAACTTAAGAGAGATTGTCCACAAAATCATGGTGGTAGGTCTCAGATATACAGTGAATAGGAGGCACAAACTGTTGGGGATGTGGGTAATAGTATTACACGCATCTATGTGGCAGTGGACAACATGCAAGCATGACACTAGACATCTATCATTGAGACGGACAGTAAGATTTGTGATCAAGTTATTTCTATTTTCATTGACCTTGGATCTAATTATAGCTATGTTATTCCTAACTTCGTGGATAAGTGTGGTTTGAGTAAGGAATTGCATGCAGAGTCTCAGTTTAGTGCAGTTGGCTACAGGTACAAAGAAGCAAGTTCACCACTGGGTAATGTTGGGTGATTTAATTGTGATTTAAATCCCTGTCATTAAATTGTCAACCATGGGTTCGTGAAATGATGAGGTATACGTGTACTATATCTACTAGGTGATTATTTCTCAGAATAGATTAATCTAATGCAAGAAACTTGAAACTAATTACAAAGAAAACTAAATTAATCTAATTCAATCAAAACATAAATAAATTGAATCAATCTTAACAAAACAACGTGAATCAAAATAACATGAAATAAACTAAACTAAACTTGCATAAGTGAAACCACACTTGCTTGAAATGAAAATCACACTTGCTGAATTGAAAATCACACTTACTTAAAATGAAAATCACACTTGCTTAAAACGAAAATAAATGAAATAACATAATTACACAATGTTATCAATATGTACAATAAATGAAAAAGGTATGCAAATTGTGGTTGATGGGGCCCCTACACTCCTCAACAAGCACATCGAACGATTATCAAAGCTTGTAGATCAAAGTAGCAATATGTGTTCCATAAAATAAAGTTGGAGAAAAGCTCCAAATATATTACAATAATTCAACTCTCTTCCTCTCTATCCTCACTTTACAAATTACATATCTTGTATGGAACTTGGAACCCTTTGTATGAATGATGCACTCCTATTTATACAAAAGCTTAAGATAACTAATCAATAAATATGGATGCACAATTGTCTCTTGTGGTTACAACCAATTACCTAAAAATATGAGATACAAATCTTCTCACACGTCTTTAGGAGACAAATATCAAAACATTCATGATTCTTCTCCTTTGAATGTTCTTAGTTAATGTTCCAAATCTTCTACAATTATTCCACAAATATTCATGAGTTGGAATTGAAATTCGAATTTGTGGTTGAGTAGCCAAATAGGATCATTCTAGAATCTTCAAAGAGGCCTACAATATCATAAAGCTCATACCACTTTTAGATATATATGAAAACATGTTAATTTCCTAATATTTAATCATAAATTCTCTTAAAATACTTAAAATAAATGACTTGGAAAATAATAATGATAAACCCATATGATCATGAAAATGATTACTAATGTAGCATTATGGAGCTATAGAATATGGTTAAGAGTTACATAATATGGTAAAATGATGGAAATGAGGGTAAAAGAGGATGACATTTTGGAGGCCCAACATTTTCCCCCAACTGAAGATGTTGCATGTCCTCATGCAAATTTTCATTGATTCCCTTAATATTTTGCTTCTATATGAACTTTGGCTTTGTACTAATTCTCTTTTAACTTTGCATAATCATATAATTTAATAACTTTATTCTCTTTGCAAAGTGTACTTTGAAAGACATTTGATTACAACATATTTTTTATGGTTGCTTCTTTTGTGACAACCAAAAATTTATGAGTATTGGTTCTTGTGTAACAATTCTTTTATTATTTTTGTTGCATCAAAAAACTTGAAAACAATGAGAATTCCTTTGTAAGGCCCCATAGTGGTTGTCAGCCCTTTAATGTGATTATCATTTGATCATTGAAAAACATATAAACTCTTGGAATCAAAATGATATAATAGTTGATTGGAAAAAATATGTTGGTTAGGATGAAATGAAATGTGCCATGTAACATGAAATGTGAATCTTGCTCCCTACTAAAGGTGTTTTAATTTTTCTGCAAATGAGAAAGGGAATATAAATTTGGTGATGGATTTTCCAAAATCACAATTTCAACATTTAAGGAATTACATGATTAAAGATTAGAAAATAGCATACCTTCACCTGCCCGAAAAGTGGAAAAGCTATATTTATAGAAGAGTGTGGTTGTTGTTGTTGGATCATGGAAGTGAAGTAAAAGAATCTGATCTGTTTTTTCTTTCTCTTGGTTGTATAAATAGAGGATGAATCTGATCTAAAATTGAAATCTTTATTGCTAGGACAATCCTATGACTGCTAAATTTTGAATTGAGTCCTTCTGCAAGCTGCTGAAATCATATAGACTTCATTCATTTCAACTCAATGACATAATTATTATCTACATGAATATATTTGTCGATGTCGAACATAGAAAAGAAATTGTTGGATTACTAGCCATTAATGAATGCCATTAACCAACACAAGATTACTCACCATTGATGTCAATGAGAGTCAAGATGCCTAAGTGCATCTTACTAGGTATGAATAGATGTGTTGTAGTCAAGTCACCTAGAAGATCCTAAAAATAGTGGACATTGATGTATTCCCACTGTTTATTGGTAAGAGAACTTGCGATTAAGGCATGCAAGCCTCAAGGTACTTGAAAGATCTCTAGTCTTGATCCCAGATGATGTGTCAGAGTTGATGGGTTAAGACTTGTTAGAAGGGAGGCCTTAATGAATCCTCCATCATCTAACGTGAGCATAAAATAATAATTTGAAGGATCATAAATGAAATATTTGCATCGAATCAAGATTTATTTGATAGAAAGGAAGAGGAAAATCGGGTGACTCAGCTTTGTAAGGAAGCTAAATGTTATACAAAAAATTGACCTCCTCATCAACTCAGAGGGGAAAGACATGATAGGCCTTGATTCCACACTAACGCTTGTCGTGCACTAACAACCTGCTTTATAAAACTTGTTACCAAGCCTGGAGGTGTGCTAGAGACCCTATTGAAGCATGTTGCTAATATGGGAACAGTGTTAGTGAAACTTGGTGAAGTTCCAAAGGTCAAAGGAATGAATTGACTCACAAATATCTAGATATTTGTCCCTAAAATTACTCAAGAAAAGAAAGGAAACATCCAAATTCGAGATATTTGGAGGATTTATAATTTGAAAAAAGGAGGCAAATGGGAAAGAGTTGAAAAGCATAGCAAGTTCATTGCTTTTGCCCTAGTGAACTCAAGGAGGAGCTTGGGAACCCTAACTCAATTGCTATATAAGCAAAGTGAGGGTTATTGTGAAAAAGGTCAGAGAATTTGAAAGGATAGCATACTTGACTATTGAGCATTGACTCATATCATAAGAAGTGAGCAAGAAGGGAGAGAGAGAGAGAGAAGCTGGAGGGGTAAAGGAAGGTTGATACAACAGATGGTTGTAATCACTCTTCCAACATTAATATAGAATTGCAGTTGTACTGTCTACTCGTGGTGTTGATACTATCTTTCATTTAGTTGTTTGTTCAATGCCTATTAACATGAGTCGCTTAGTTATATGCAATTAGATGTTCTTTTATATATTCATGTATTAGTTATGAGAGTTGTATGTTGTGATTATGTTTGTCTCTTCTATGTGCAGGACTTGACTTTGGAGCCGGCTTTGAGGGAGTTCCACTTGGTTGCATTGTGATCTCCAAACAAATCTACATGGAAACTTGAGGTAATCTACTTCTAATGCTTTGATAGTTAGTTCTTGTCTATGAACATGCATGTAACTTTGTGCAGTTGTAGATTATCTTACAGTCTGTTGAAGGTCCCAGGAAGACCTTTGAGGGTATTTACATTCTCCATACACCGTGCATTTTACCCCATAGTAGAATTGGCAACTCCGCTGGGGACTATACATCTAGTTCCTGGTTTACCCAGACTCTTCTCTATTTTCTCCTCCTTCTAAGAGCTCCCTATACTTCTGTAATCCCTTTCTGACCCACCAAAGATCTTGCTGCATCTTGCCTACAAGTATTCACCTCTGAATCTGATCTTGAAAGCCCTTTGTTTGATTGATTTCCTACACTAACGCAGGTTAATAGGCTACATAGAGCTTTATAAAGCACCATGCATGTTCACAGGGAGCGTTAGTGGGCCTACTAACTCTTTGTAGCCACTGTAATAGAGCGTTAGTCTCCCAATACCTTGATTTCTAATAGTGTCTAAAAGGAAAAAGGGATAGGAAGCCTTCTCATGGACTAAATGAAGATATGTAACTGCATTTTGCTAGCAAAATAGGTGTCTTGAATTTTTTTTTTTTAAGGAAATCATTTTTGTTTTCCTTTCTTAAAAGCATTTTTCGAAAGAAAGACTCACATTTTTTATTCATCCTTTTCTTTAGCTGGTTAAAAGCACCTTTATTCTAGTTTCAAGTGGTTGTTAAGAAACATTGGAAAGAAGTTATTTGGTTATGCATGTGTTAAATGACTGAAATGCATGGAAATAATATGAATATGTGAAAAACTCTCACTTGTAGAATACAACTTGTTTTCATCGAATTGAATTTTTTTTAAAGCATTGTTTTTTGCATGATTTATTGAGTCAGAGTCTCATCACATTTCATACGTCAACTCCCCTACTGAAGACAATAATCAAGTACACATAAAATTTACCTAAAATCAATCAGTAACTCTTTATTGAGCAAACAAACATTAGCTAGGCTAAGATCTTGGGATAAGCAAAGTAAGTAAAACTGCCCAAGATCGAACACCAAACTAGTGTCATTAAAAGAGAGAAAAATTCCTTCTACACTCATACTACTGGGATCACTCCAGTAAAAGTGGAGCAAAATACGAGACAACATCAGACTGTAAGTGAAGGTAGCCCGCCTTCTCTTACAAATCCTTTTGGTATTCTGTCTATTGGGGATCCTTTCAGGGATTTCAGAGCTGAGTCGGGGACTCAAGTATCCTACCCACATAGCCTGTTGTCTACAACTATGTCCCCCCTAGTGGTGTCTGTGATCTGAGGTATATTTAGTGGCCAAACTTATAAGGACTTACACAAGGTGACTGGGACGGGCTATCCTGGTACCTAACACAGACGGACCTACTCTGTCTTCAGTTTTTGGGAGGGTGCTCGCCTTCATGAGAGTACTTGGCCCCTCAATATGAGGTTTGGGTGAAGCTCTAGAGTAACTGAAACTGTACATTTGGCCAGCCTTCTCTGTTATTCATTGAGATACTGAGTTTCATCTCCAATAATCAGTGTTTATCAGACAAGGTCATTTCCCTCTATTTGCTGATTGATCAATTTAGTGTATTTTTATATTTTTTAGGTACTTGAGTGCTATCATTTGAGACTTTAACGAATATCATGATAAAATTTATTGATAAAAATTAACGGTAACCATGGCTACATACGGCCCTCGTCGTCACTCTAGACGATTGTTAGACCTTCCTCCACTCATTGTGGAAGATCCACTGAGTTCCACTGAACTGAATTCCCCATCTTCAGGGGATCAATCTCCTAGATCTCACACGGGATCTGTTTGGACAACCGACGATTCAGGTTTGCCAGAGGATTTCTTTACTGAAGCATTCCTTCCTCCCTTTAACCCTCCGCTCACGAATCTGTTGGAACCTGTCATGGCTCCCATGGTACTTGTACTTCCTGCTTCGATAGTTGGAACATTTCCATCTATCCCGTCGATGACTAACGGGTCATGGAACTTTGTGGATGCTTTCGGTCCTCCACCACTTCCCCAGTTGACAGTCATCACAACACTATCAATGGCGAACCCCGCTATCCCATTTGTCCCAGGTACAACCACTCACATGACACCATCTATGAGTGGAACCCAGTCGATTCCGGGTTCCACCCCTTTAGTGTCAAACTGCATACCTTCGACAAGTGCCACATACAGCGCTCCCTATAATGCTCAATGTGGCACTATGGGCGTGGTTCCCGTCTACCAACAACATGGTCGGCTGCCAATGTACAGTTCAAACCCCCAGATTCATATACCTGGGGGGGTTCCCAATATGCACATGCCAGTAGGGAACGTAACAGTTCCACCTCCATTCTCAGGCATGCATGGTCAGTCGCTAATTGACATGAGCATTCCCTCTGTCCATCAAGGACAAATGTTTAGTTCTGTGTCGGGCAGGAATCCTCAAGGGATTCCCAACCAATCCATGGGGGCACCCTACTCACACATTCAAATGAGTCAAGGGGGCACTGCTTATCCTGGGGGCAATTATGTACCCCAGTATCAAAATCCTCATGGAAATCCACTCTACAACACCATACCTCAAAGCAACTGCTACACCACGCAACCCATGTACAATATTGGGAGCCAAACGATGGGAGGAGCACAAAGCTCCTCAAGTCATCCGTTATCATCATGGTCTAAGTCGGGGCCACCAAACAATCTGCATTTTTTGGCAACGTTAGATATACCTGACTTATACAAATTGACAAATGACCCCATCTATCACAACTTACAATGGTTTTCGATCCCACATAAGATACCAATAGACATTCCAATGTTCGATGGAAAACAAGGGGAGGATCCGGGCACCCATATCACCACCTACCATCTTTGGTGTGTTTCAGACTCTATGGTGGATGATAGTGTCCGGTTACATCTTTTTCCCCACACCCTCACTGGAAATGTAGCGAAATGGTATATTGAGTTACCACACGCATCAATAAACACCTTCGATTCTTTAGCGATGGAATTCCTAAAGCACTTCTAGCTACCCATCCGCTATGATACTGGGATAGAGCTCCTCACTTCATTTCATTAGGATACGGCCACCCACATCTCCAATCATACACATGAATGGAGATGTAGGCGGAGGTTAGTCAAAGCTCCCATCCCAGACTTTCTCTTAACGGACTGGTTATGCTAGTCCTTACTCCCGCAAATCGCTAGAGATGTCGCTCTAGGCGGTGCAGTCACAGAAGACCAATCCATACGTCGTGCCCAGCACTTAGATCTGATATATTCACAGTCTGGCACTCTTTACAACATAATCACCAATGCCCCTGGCAACCCCAATGTTTCCGCTACTCAGCACCCCGGAGTGCATGCCGATGGAATTGTCGGCACAACCTCTGGGGCCACTGTAAAACAACTCAGTGGTCACATCGCTGAGATGTCGGTGGACCCCTCTACCAAATCGGCTGCTCTTCCTGCCACCGCGATAAACTTTGTGCAGTCTATGCAAAAATCCGATGGCAAGAACAAGAACAATAAGAAAAAGACTGCTCCTTCTAAGGAGTGGTCAACAAAGCAGCCAAACCCAAAACAAAAGGTTGTTGTGCCTACTGACGAGGAAAAGGATAAACCCACCAAATATCCATGCAAACTCTATGCTGAAGACCACGTGACCTGGCGTTGTTCGTGTCTTCAGGAATGCACAGAATAACTGGCCAAAAGAGATACTGGTAAGACCCCCGCTGTCCTTAGAAATCCTTTTCCTGATCAGCAGCAGCAAAATATTATTGCAAACTAACCGCAACCCCCGCAAGGGGGCAACAATGGTTCACAACATCCTTCAGCTGGTGAAGGATCTTCTACCGTTTACACATTTGAAATGGTAGAACTCGCCACAAGAGCCAAATCTTATGGAGCTCCTGTCACTCATGCAGTGAAACCTTCCTCAAGTCCAAACCCACCGCCACCCAACGATTTACATATCAAAAGGTTGGTTGCGGACCTTGTAATTCAAACCCAAAAAGGGGCATTTCAATGCACAACACACAATACATCTGCACGTGCCGCACAAAACTACAACATTGTAGAGGATTTGGTGCAAGCACCGTCGGCTATGTCGGTGCTCGAAGTATTACAAACATTCCCAACACAACGGAAAGCTTTGCTTTTGGCTATTGGTGGTATCAACCCAACGGATTCCATGCTTGCTATTCTCGACATGGACAAGTGTAAACCTCCCCTTTCTTACCAGCTTGTATTTCAGGTGCATATAACTTCAAAAGGTAAAGGTATACATAGAACTGTCATCATTGAAGGTGCTTCTACCTGCGTCATGTCGGTTTCATGTTGGCTCGCCTTGGGTTCTCCAACCCTAACCCCGCCATCGAAATCTCTTAAATATTTTGAAGACCACACCTTTATCCCAAAAGGATACCTAGCCAGTTTCCCCATCACTTCGTATGGCAAAACCGTAATGGTCGTAGACAAAAAACTCGACTATAATCTCTTGTTGGGTTGCAGTTGGATATATGCCATGACAGTCGTCGTATCTACTGTCTTTCGCATCATCCTATTTCCATTGGATGGAAAGGTAGTTACAATAGATCAGTTGTCTTTCTGCACCCCCGATTATTCACCATTACCAAGTGGCTCCGTACCCCTAGTAGGAGGTGGAACTGACTCTTATGTCAGTTTAGGTACTGGTCTATTGAAGGCTTCTTCCCTCATGGGTTGTTTTCCTCTTTAGCCACCAAAGGTTTCACAGACGGTCAACATGCTTTCATCTATTCCTCATGAACTGACCAATCCATGGATCCTACCGGCTCCTTCAGACCTTGACACATTTGGAGAACAAATGTCGCTGTCACCAGCTGAATTGGCCTACCAAGCCATTCAATCTGCATCTGCATCTCCAGTCACATTGGTTACTGCTGACGGTACCACAGCCCCTTCCATAACCATGCCTTCTTTTGATCTACTCGATCAAGTCCTACCTACAGACAAAGCTATTCAAGAAATCATGAGTTTTGGAGAGCAACATTGGGAGGATTGGCACCATTGTGTTTCGATATCTGATTTGGACACAATCCCTCTTAAAATCCTATCCCCTAACATACTAGAAATCATTTCCTCACCCTATACAACCATCCAAACTTTGGATGTGAAAGGAAACATGGGTGACACTTCCAAATCATTGCCCATCGATATTTCTGTCAAGACAGGCATCGTGGAAAACATCCAGATTGGAGCCGATTGCAATCCTGAGGAAATTGCGAGCTCCACTTGCCTATTTAAGGAAACCCATGATGTATTCAGTGGGTCTCACGAGGAAATTCCCAGTATTAATCCATCTATTGCCGCGCATGAGATCCAGCTTTACGATGATGAAAAACCCATTGAGTGTCAGATCCCTTCCCTGGAAATAGCCGTTGAACCCCTGCCCAGCACTACTGCTGAAGAAGAACGCTTACTATACCTTAAACAATTGGATAAAACCCGTTGAGATGCTGACTTGGCACTCGAGGTTCACAAGTGCCGAGTACAATCCTAATTTTCAAAAGAGATTAAGCTTCGTTCTTACCAAGAGGGTGACCTAGAGTTGCTCTATCATCCAAAAAATGACCTTTTGGAGGCATGCACGCTTCAACCCATATGGCTAGGTCCCTATGTCGTAAAGAAAGTCCTCCCCACGGGGGCATATTAATTGCAAGACTGGGAAGGAGTCCCACTCAAGGAGCCCAGATATGGGCTCTATCTGAAAGAGTATTATGCCTAGTATGGCACTGGGCATGTGCTTTGTAATTTTATGTATTCATAAGTTTTTTTTCCTTTTTTGGTGTGATTGGATTGTTTTGTTATTTAGTGGAGTACTTGTCTCATACATTCTTCTCGCAATGCAGATGTCTTACTCACCTTTAGTATATGTAGGATACGCAGATGGTGCTAGTCGTCACACACGGCACATTGCATTAGTTGCTTGGGTCATCTACACACCTGAGTCGGAACTATTTTGTTCCAGGGGAGTCTTTCTTGGAACTGCCACCAACAATATTGCAGAATACATGTCTGTAATTTCACTTCTCATGGAAGCATGATCAAGGGACATCTCCAATCTGTTGGTCAGGTTAGACTCCCAACTAGTTGTTATGCAATTGACAAATCGTTATCACATTCGTAATCCAACCTCGTTATGTCATTATCTAAGGGTGAAAATCCTGGAACGTCAATTTGATATAATCACATAGGAACATGTTCCTCGAGAATTTAATGCGGTGGTTGATTCATTAGCTAACTATGTATTAGATTGGCACCTATCTCATTCTTTATAGAAGCATGCATGAACAGTAAAAATTTACTGAGTTAATTTTTTTTTACAAAAACATTAAAAAAACACATTTACACCATCAAAATACCAAAATGTCTGTATAGATACATAGATAAAAATCCAGTTTTTTACATCAAAATATTTCAAAACTTGGATGATTTAAGTACAAAATGGCTATAAAAGCCCAACTACAAGCACTCATTGGCTATGCCAAAACACCTACTAAAAAGAACCTATTGCTCCAAAAATGCTAAAACCGCTCTAGCTACTCTCCGAAGAGGAACAAGAAACCGCTCTGGTACACTGACTGTGTGCCGTTGCATATGGACGGGAATCTCCCTCATCGGAAGGGGGGAGACACCCATGGTAAAACCCTCCAGATTCCTCAGAACCTCGCGGAGACTGTCGACATCACCCCCTCCAGCAGGTAGTTAACCTCCTCATTGCATATGGTGAGGTTTTCCTACGGGTCGTAATGGCGCCACATTTGTGTTAAGCATAAAACTTCATGTTAGTTCTTATTTCACCTATAAAAACATTACATAAACATTAAAAAGTCCAAAAATACTTAAAAGGACTGTAAAAAATCATTCTCACCTTGAGGACCCTAGTTGGTCTCGAGCAACAACATCAAGTCCGGGTCGCCGGTAAAGTCCATTCCCTCATAAGCATAGTTATCAATCATCACAATTTGGCCATGAAGCCACTGGAAGAAATCTTCATCGAAGAAATGTCAGATCGGTCCTCCTCCTGTGTGAGGATCGAGTGATGAACAACAACCCTACCTTGGCTCCCTCGGATCAAGGGGACCTAAGCTCATCCTTGGGCTCATTGTAGGAATTTACAGGGTAAGTTCCTCAGAAAGAATACCAAAAAGGACACCGCTCACAACCAGATCTCAAATCAATACACCAGTATTTTTGACGTGGTTAAAACCCTCAAAGTGCAAGGAGGGAAACAATCCACGGCCTGTCCCAACGTGGGTACTACAGGCAATTTATTAATCAAAGAATGAAAATTTACATAAGCTTCTCTCATGCACGGATTACCCGAACAATGACCCTCCATGCGCTTTAAATAGAACTCATGGACCAATCGGGTGTCAAGCCATGGATCAAGTGTCGGTAATACCGAGGTGAGAGTGAACCGTCGAATCACTACATATCGTGACCGTCGGATTGTAAGTTACAAAATGTACAACGGTAAAGAAACACACTTTACCTAACTCTAACCTAACTCTATACTAGACCAAGTTGAACTTAACTATATCCTATGTGTCGGAATATCCTAACATCCCCCCTTAAGAACAACTTGGGATAGGATTGAAGGATTTACAAATATGACACAATAGGAGAAGGAAGGAGGCACTAGAGCCTATCCCCCCTTAGTGACAACTTCCTGAACTCCAAGCATTTATCGAAGTTTAGTGAACTTCGCCTCTGTGAGAGCCTTTGTGAAGATGTCTGCAACCTGATCATCTGTTGGACAATATTGCACTTCAAGGACATGGTCATGAATGAGCTTTCTGATGAAGTGCATGTGTAGTTCAATGTGTTTGTTGCGCTGATGCTGGACTGGATCTTTGCATAGCTGAATGGCACTTTGATTATCACACCAAAGTGTGGTTGGATGCTGCTGCTCAAAGCTAAACTCTGATAGGATCTGACGAAGCCACAAGGCTTCTTTACTAGCTTCCACGACACCACGATACTCTGCTTCTGCTGACGAAAGAGAAATGGTAGCCTGTTTCTTACAAGCCCATGTAATAGGTCCTGAACCAAGAGTGAAGACATAACCGGCAGTAGACTTCCGATCAGGGTCACCAGCCCAATCAGAATCAGTGAAACCAACTAACAGAGGAGCTGCTTTGGCACTGTAATGAGTCGCAAACTGTACTGTACCTCGAACATAACGAAGCATTCTTTTAGCTGCTTTCCAATGACTTTCACAGGGGTTTTGCATAAAACGAGCAATAAGGCCAACAGCAAAGGAAAGGTCAGGACGAGTATGGGTTAAATACAAGAGTTTTCCGACAAGTTGACGGTATAAGGTAGCATCAACTTCAGGAGAAGTACAAGAGACTGAAAGTTTGACTCCAGACTGAAAGGGAGAAGGGGCTGGCTTACAGTCTTCCATGTGAAAATGACGAAGAATATGACAAGCATACTTGGACTGGGAAAGGAAAATACCCTCTTGGGATTGCAAGACTTGAAGACCGAGAAAATAGTGTAAGTGTCCTAAGTCTGTCATTTCAAATTTCTTTTTAAGGCTGGACTTCACATGGTTTATAAGGTTGGGATCACTACCAGTAAGAATAAGATCAGTATTTTTGACGTGGTTAAAACCCTCAAAGTGCAAGGAGGGAAACAGTCCACGGCCTGTCCCAACGTGGGTACTACAGGCAATTTATTAATCAAAGAATGAAAATTTACATAAGCTTCTCTCATGCACGGATTACCCGAACAATGACCCTCCATGCGCTTTAAATAGAACTCATGGACCAATCGGGTGTCAAGCCACAGATCAAGTGTCGGTAATACCAAGGTGAGAGTGAACCTTCGGATCACTACATATCGTGACCGTCGGATTGTAAGTTACAAAATGTACAACGGTAAAGAAACAAACTTTACCTAACTCTAACCTAACTCTATACTAGACCAAGTTGAACTTAACTATATCCTATGTGTCGGAATATCCTAACACTCATAACAGGAACCCTCTCAAGGAAGAATGAAACTATGATGGTACCGTACCCAAAACTATGTTGGGTGCGAGTCTTGCATGCTGTTAATTCTGCCTTCAACTGGCGAAGCATTACTTCACACTAGTTGAACATCTGTGGCTGGACACAATCAACTGTAAGAAACAGTTGGGCCTTTGTTGCAATGTGGGGACTCTTTGACCCTGCCAAACACACAATCAACCATAAAACTGCCCTCATAGACCTGGACCTTATCCTCTCTATGGGGACTCTGTTGCTGACTAGTCCACTCTCAGGGATGTAGTAGGATTGCACCAGCTCTGAGGTAGATCATGGATCTGGCCTACCACCAGTGAGGTTTGCCTATGCCCCACGGCATGACAAACCAGTCAAAAAATATATGTCATCATAGTCAATAGCCAACTCCTAATCTCTAATCTTGAACACTTGCTTGTGTTCATCCTAGCACTGGATAATCCATCTCAATAAATCCTCCTACCCTTTCATCAGCTCCAGCTTTGCATACTTCAGTAAAACATAGTGGCGCAATGCAAGTATGCATGTTGGATCATTTCGCATCAACAATTCTTCGCTATCATGGGCCTGTTCTCTCCATAGGTGAGTCATTATGGCCTGAAACCTACACAAAATAACCCTAAAAACAGTCAAAATGGGGCAAAAAAACACTTCAGGAATCCATGCATGAGGGTTTTAACTACGCCCTTCAGCTCTAACACTACCCCTAGTGCTACACAGGGAGGATTAGCACCCTTCAGTGTCTCGTACAGAGCATTTAATGCTCCCTACAGGCCATTTGGAGGGTGTTAGTGTGCAAACAGGGCTTTAGGGCACCTCAGATCTGTAAAATTCCACCCCTGAAAATGTAAAAAAGAGTTAAGAAATGCATAGAGAAAGATTTTAGCCATTACCTGGGACTGACGACACGTCGAATGGTCACCCAGATCTCCTGCAATGGTCTGCGGAAAATCTGCTCCTCTTTAGCTCCAAAATGCTTTCACAAAACTCAAATAGTGAAAATGGTGAATGTAAAAACTCAAAACATTTCCTTATATTTATTTTTGGAGACATGATTTTTTGAAATCATTAAAGAGGAAGTAGTCCATTCTACATGATTTTTTATCATGCATGAACCCATATGCTAGGAGTTGCTACCTTTTTATACTTTTTACCGCTTTTTGATGAAAGTACCTTCAGGAATGAAAAGCAGTAACAGCTGCATGCAATTCTCAAATAGAGCACTTTTTGGGATATTTTATTGCTCTTTAAAAAATAGAAACATCTCCGAGCCTTTCATCGTTGGGCTCATTAAACATATACGACGATGGTCTGAGCAACTCTTTTTCGATCTTTTTCTAGCTCATTAAACTGAAAAAGACCAATTGAGCAATTCTTTTTAGGTGCTTTTTTCTCGCTCATTAAACTGAAAAAATCCTGAGTTTTGTCTTTAGGCTCGTTAAACATTTATAAATATGACTCAAGCATTCTTTTAGGTACTTTTCTCGCTCGTTAAACTGAAAAATCCTGAGTTTTTGTCACTGGGCTCGTTAAAAATATACAGCAACAACCAAAGCACTTTCTTTTTTGGGACCATTTCTTGCTCTTAAATCGAAAAATCCCCAAGTTTTTCTCTCCTTCGGGCTCGTTAAAACATCGAAGGAGGAATGAGTAGTTCTTTTACCTCTTTTTCCTCGCTCACTAAATTGAAAAAGATACCTTGAGTTTCCTTCATTTGACTCGTTAAAATTTGATGAAGGTATTGAGTTTGTCGTCGTGTGACACATTCAAAATTCACGACGAAAAATAAGTTTAGTCTATCTCCTCGTACTCATAATAAAATGAGGTCGACATCTATTGAAAATAGGTTTCTCTTTATCCAGATTCAATAGATTAACTTACAGAAAAGTAATCGATCCAGGTATACTATTAACCTTTTGTCACACCCGGTTAACAACTATGACAAAGGGACCACCATGGAGTTGCTCTTTACGATCTTTTCAGACTCTCTAAATATGAAAAGACCACCGAGTTGTCTAGTCTGGACTCGTTAAATTACATAGACAAGATATAGAGTCACTCTTTTTACGATACTTTTCAGACTCTTAAAACATGAAAAAATCGACGAGTTTTCCTGTCTGGACTCATTAAACTAATCAGATAGGGCAGAGAGTCACTCTTTTTGCGGTCCTTTTCAGACTCTTTAAATATGAAAAGATCGATGAGTTTACCCGTCTGGACTCATTAAACTAATCAGACGGGGAAATTTGACAGTACAGTTGCATTCAATATTAGAAAGCGTGGTTTGGTAGCAGTCATTCCCTTGAACATGGTACTTTCTCAGATAAAACTTCCTTGTGACGACCTCTTAATATGAATCCTACCATCCTATGAGTTTAGCCTAAATACCCTGATGTAATTGCATCTTTGTATCCTAACACTCTGTAGTGTTCATGAGTCTAGTGTTGCATGGTTAAAACTGTTGTCGTGCCTTCTATTATTCAAGGGTTAACCTTTTGTTTCCTCCATCAACCCATCAAGCATATCCTTCCATCATGCCCTCCATTGTTTAGACCCAAATGCTCAAAAGATTCATCAAAAAACAAAATCATTCTTGTCCCGTTTCGTGTCGATTGATGTAGGACACATTATTGCCTACCTTTCAACAGGTTTCTTCTTATTGACATCAACACTCTATCTAGGAAGACAACCCATAAACACATTCAGTGCCTTGGTACTTGTAGACATTAGTGGCAGGTTGGCTTGTGTTTGATCAGGGGTTCTCATTATTGACTCCTGGTTAAGCGATTCTAACAAGTGTTCGATGACAAAGACATCTTTCACACTCATTAGATTGTATTGTGCATCTTGGACACCATCACCATTATTGATGGCCTTCCTCGTGTCTGTTAATGGTCTCCATTATTGACTAGTAATCAGATTATTTCGTGCATGTTTGATGTCAACGCATATATTCACATGTATCGATCTATGTTGTTCGTTGAAGCGGAAATCAAGACCTTGGGTAGAGGCTTGCATCATTTAGCCTTGTTTCCTCTCCCAAGCTGTGGATATTGTTTTTTGGAGACAGCTTATCAGGATGATTCTATTATGACACCGGATCCGCATTGTGCTTATCAACGCCCAGTATTTGTCATATCTCTTTGGAGAAAATCACTCTGACATAGCTACTAAGCATGGGAATACTCGACTCAGGACATGATTTTAGCAGTTTATATATATGTGTTGTATCAAGTTTCCAATACCACCTGAAGCTTCGATCCTCTCTCTCTTTTTGAAAGGAAAATTACAGTTTTAGTAAAGTATTTCGGCCATCGTCGTTGCCTCTGATCTCATACTTTAGGGGGCATCTATTATACAACAAATTAACCTCCTCATCAACTCAGAGGGGAAAGACATGATAGCTGAAACAAAGACCACAATCACAGGCCTTGATTCCACACTAACATTGGCTGTGCACTAACAACCTACTTTATAAAGCTTGTTACCAAGCCTGGAGGTGTGTTAGTGACCCTACTAAAGCATGTTGCTAATATGGGAACAACGTTAGTGAAACTTGGTGAAGTTCCAAGGGTTAAAGGAACAAATTTACTCACAAATATATAGATATATGTCCCTCAAATTATTCAAGAAAAGCAAGGAAACATCCAAATTCAAGATATTTTGAGGATTTCTAATTTGAAAAAACGAGGCAAATGGGAAAAGAGCTAAAAAGCATGGTAAGTTCATTGCTTTTTCCCTAGTGAACTCAAGGAGGAGCTTGGCAACCCTAACTCAATTGCTATATAAGCAAAGTGAGGGTTATTGTGAAAAAGGTTAGAGCATTTGAAAGGATAGCATACTTGACTGTTGAGCATTGACTCATATCATAAGAAGTGAGAAAGAAGGGAGAGAGAGAGAGAAACTGGAGGGGTAAAGGAAGGCTGATACAACAGATGGTTGTAATCACTCTTCCAACATTAATATAGAACTGCAGTTGTACTGTCTACTTGTGGTGTTGATACTATCATTCATTTAGTTGTTTGTTCAATGCCTATTAGCATGAGTAGCTTAGTTGTATGCAATTAGATGTTCTTTTATATACTCATGTATTAGTTATGAGAGTTGTATGCTGTGATTACACTTGTCTCTTCTATGTGTAGGACTTGACTTTAGAGCCAGCTTTGAGGGAGTTCCACTTGGCTGCATTGTGACCTCCAAACAAATATGCACGGAGACTTGAGGTAATCTACTTCTAATTCTTTGATAGTTAGTTATTGTCTATGAACATGCATGTAACTTTGTGCAGTTGCAGATCCCAGGAAGTCCTTTGAGGGTATTTACATTCTCCATACACGTGCATTTTACCCCATAGCACTAAATGACTTTATTTTGGGTTAAGGGTGAGTGAAAATGAGGCAAGAAAGTATGAATTTTGAAAAAGGGAAAATGAGTTTTTAAATCATGGTTTGGCAGTAGGGAGATGGAAATTTATGGATTGATTATAGGCTTAGAATGAGTAGAAATGGTAAAATTGGTATCTGAGAGGCCTTGTTTAGTAGCAATGTGGTAATGGATCTAATTTGACATGGAATGAACATGCTATTCCAAAAGAAACTTGGTCTTTAAAAGGCACCCATGCATGTAGTGATATTCTTTCGTCATCCTAGAACATGCAAAAACTTAGCACTTTTTTGCAATCAAATATAATACTATCAAGAGAGAGATATGATTAGTCTCCCTTCATCTAATATATACACAAAAAATTCAGAAATAGTACTAATAAAACAAATTCAATTAAGAAAAATTAAATGCACTTTTCCTTGTTTGGAAAGCGGTACCTTGGACTGCGTGTTGGTGTTTCATTGGTTACTTCTTCAATTTTTTTTGTTTCAAAAGTTGATGAAAACTCTCTCATCACATATATCTCATCAATATCTTTCCAATGACATTTCAACCATCGAAAATTTATGTCATTTGAAAGAGTTATGATTATTTGAAGTTTTTATGAAATAGGAAAAAAATTGTGCATGGATGCCGCGTGGCAACACTGGGGAGTGCCATATGGACGCTGAAATGGGTAGATGACATGGCATGCAGACGTGGCGAGCTGACGGTTCAAGGTGACATGGTGGACAACAGGGAAATGATTGTGTAATGTTGACCAGTAATACGTAACCACGTGGACCAATCCAATGTCGCCACATGGTAGCGAAATTGTTGCCTAGTTAAGGATTGTCAAAATTGTAGAATAGTTAACAACTTTTGGTTTTTATTGGATTTGAACTCATGACCTCTCTTTTACAAATTCAAAGACTTACCAATAAGCCACAATTTGAATTTGTGAAATAAAATCCATAAAAATATCAATTAAAGTTAAAAATATTAATCATTCTACAAATTTGACTAATGAGACAACAATTTGACAAATGTCCAACAAAACAAAATTCAAGATTTTTAGGAGAAAATCAAGTGTCTAAGTGCACTTGTCAATCAATTTCATGCCACCAAAATATTTGATTTTCATTTGAACTCATCCTATTTCCAAAAAGAATGGATCTCACAACCAATTTATTCTATAAAAAATGGGAAAACATTGAAGCTACAACTCAATATTTTTTTTTTTTTTTGCAGGTTGCTACAAGGTGTGTTACAACAAAATTCGTGGGCCATTTTCTCACAAACTATCCATTGGATTGGGCTGAAATTTTTTAGACATGTTCCTACTATTCTAATGTTTATGCACACCGAAAATCAACACCATCCAATGCATGGATTTCGATATATAATCGAAATTGTTGTAAAATTCAGAAACGATTTTCTCACAAACTGCATATTAGATTGGGATAAATGTTTTTATGAAGTTTCCTATGGTCCTAATGATTTTGCACACCAAAATTCAGATCAATCCAATGCATTGATCTCGAGATATAAGTGAAATGGTTGTTGGTGATGATATTCATTTTCTTGAACACCGTGAAGCAGATTGGGCTGAAATTTGCAGGGATTGTTCAACAAATAATATGAACTTCCTGTAAAACAATTATGAAAACCTTGTTCCTGGTTTGTGAGATATCTTCAGTTTAATTTCGGCAATACCTTTTTTTTTTGGAAAAATAAATTATTTTAGAAAATTTTGAGACAGATCCAATTGAAATTTGGATAATAAATTTTGAGTATTTTTAGAATAAATAATGAATTTAGATCTCCTATCCAATTTTTAGATCTATGAGTTTTACTGCAAAATTTCAAAGCTAACTTTATTCAATTTTATTTTTTGATCTTCCAGGTTGCACAAGGTGTAAGAACAGAGCATACTCATGAATTTCGTTAACTATTTATTCTAAAATTTAAAAACAAAGTAAAAATTTGATCTCAAACCTTAAATTTTATCTCTCAAAACTTTGTTTGTTCTCCTCTCATTCTAGATTTTCCTGCAAAATAATTAGTGAGTGAGGTGGCTCTTACTGCATCACCAAAAGTAAAATTGCAAAATAAATTAAATCTAACTTAAAAGAACTTTAAAACATCACCAAACTTAGTTTTGTTTAATGATTCTATCATATTCTACTAGAAATAGAAAAATTGGTTCAAGTGTATGCATATTTCCAATGTAATCATGTGCATAATAGGAGTAAAAAGAGATTCATGCTTAGGTTTGAAAAATATGCATTAAAGTACATCAAAGCATGAAAAACCAATTGTTTTGATAATGGAACCAAGAAGTAAGGAAGAATGAAAGAGTATGTTTAGATCACATTGAATATCCTCCTTTATTATTCATTCCTCAATAATAGATTCTAGTGGTTTCTCCCCATCAAAATTATTCCATGATTCTTTAGTCCCTTCAACAGATTGACAAGTGGATTCAAAAGAGACTTTAAGATCTTCTTGTGGAGGTGGAAAGATAGGCAAGTTTCTGAATGTAGTTAAAATACTCTTCCTTAGAGGCAAATATGATCCAGGTGGATATTGGTGGCCACCTGCCAAGTCCACCTGTACCCCCACCATTTTTTCTCTCAGCATTTTCAGTTTCCTTAATTGTAGCACAACTTACTATTTTTAGCAGTTTTTCGGGTCCTGAACTTCCGGAGCCATTTTGAGGCCCTAAACGACGTTTTTTGGGAAATCTGGGGCAACATGGGTCCATGGACCGATGTTGCCTCCCAAAGTGGCAGTGCTCGGATAGATCTTTCTAACAAGCTATTGTACGCGTCAAACGAAGATCGTATGCCAAAGTTACGACCCTGGGAAGTTGGTGTACCAATTTACCCAAACGGGGCCCACAGTTTGGCGTTTCATCTTCTAGGGTTAGGTTTTGGAATGTGAAGGGTTTTTCATTGTTTCTCAACAATAAATAGGCCTTCGAGCCTCATTGTAACACAGTTCAGAGGCATGTAGCCACCACATCTCTTCTCAGAGATAAGCTACCATCGCCCTAGCTGGTTTATTTCCATTTCTGGTTGTAAGCATATTTCAGTATTTTCCATTAATGAAATGAAGTATTATTTCCGCTGCATCTTTGTGTATATGGTTATCTCTGTAATTTGTTGCGTTCCTGTTTAAATCCAGATTAGTGGTATCAGAGCGGTCTGCTTTTTCTTTGTTTTTCTTTGCATGTCCCCAACAAGGTCGGGATATAAGGAGTTAGGGCTTGAACTGGTCGAACCTTTGCAAGACCAGCCTCGGAAATCCCGATGGCCTCCCATGGCGGATGAGAAGAAAGGCGAGGGGGCAAGAGATCCCATCAAAATCTTGCTCAAAGAAGCTCTCGAGCGACAACGGAACGCGAAGATGGACAGCTTTGCCCAGATCCTTCAGCGGCTACCCGGAAGCGACACATCGACTTCCAGCAGCTACTCTGGAAACGCCACGCCCTTTAAGGTACAAGTTAATTTTGAAATCCCCATATTCGAAGGTCAGATAGACGCAGATGCCGTAGATAAATGGTTAAATCTGCTAGAGGGTTATTTTTCTGTTCATGAATTTTCGAGTCAGGAAAAGATTGTTTTCGCTCTTCTCAAAGCAGCCCCCCACATCAAGGACTGGTGGGAAACCTACTGCGAGCAGAAGGATGAAAGTACTGGCTCACTATTTTCAGCCGCACCCACCTGGAATTCATTCCGGGATGCCATCAAGGAGCAGTACTACCCTGTCGGAAGCTATGAGGATGAATACATAAAGTGGACCACACTGCGGTAGGGAAGGGACCAAGACGTGCCAGAGTTCACCAATCTTTTCCATACCCTTCGCACAAAGTTGGGTATCAAGGATTCGGAGCAACATTTGATACTAAAATACCATGGCTGCCTGCACAAGTACATCTAGGAAGAAATACAATTCCTGAACATCTCCTCACTCGGCGCAGCATACCGATATGTCGTCAAGGTCGAGCAGAAGTTTAAACAAAAGAAGCGAGACTTTGGATCTGTGAATACAAAGTAGGGGAAAGGTGCCCCTAAACCACAGAACAAAGGACAAAGCCAAGGTGGGATAGCCCAAGGCAACCCGCCGAAGCTGCAAGCAAAGAACAGTGTCGCGAAGCCGAAAAAGGACACGGGAAAATGGTGTGAGTTCCATAAGAGCTCCACCCACAACACAAGTGAGTGTCGGGCCAAGCAGTCACTGGTGGCCGAGCTGAAGGTTTCGGAATCAGATGCATGTTCCAACTCTGAGTCAGAACCCAATAAGGGGAATGACAAAGGGAAGCAAATCATTGATGCGGATCCCAACGCCACTGTTGCTACCGCCAAGATCCAGAAAAATGAACCCGAAGATCCAGAGGAGGAGGAGCGTCTCTTCCACTCCCAGATGTGGGTAAAGGGCTCCCTGATACAGTTCATTGTTGATAGCGGGAGTCAAAAGAACCTCATTTCGGCAGAGGTCGTGAAGCAGTTGGGCTTACCAACCACAGCACATCCACAACCATACACCATTGGGTGGCTTCACCAAGGACAAGATCTTCGCATGAGCCAACAGTGTCGCCTTCCATACAACATCAAGCCCTTCACGAATGAGGTATTGTGTGACATTTCTCCCCTTGAAGTTTGTGATGTATTATTAGGACAGCCATACTTGTGGAAGCGACATGCTGTGTATGAATCAAGGCCCCGTGCTGTTATTATTACATTGGGAAATAAGTTGTACAGGATACCAGAGGTAGCACCACCTACCACCATCTCTTTGATTACTGGAAAACAATGCAGTAAGATCATTTCCAAAACCAGAAAATTTGTTTTCCTGATGATACGCCCTCAAGGAAAGAAGAAGACGGTGGCCGCGGCCTCCAGACAGGGTCCCTCTGCACGACAACTACAGATGGAAAAGGTTGTGGAGGAGTACGAGGACATCTTCACCTCCCCTGCAGGGGTTCCTCTGCACTGTCAGGTCAAGCACTCCATCGATCTGACCCCAGGTGCGCCGCTACCCAATGGACCAATTTATCCCGCTCCGTTCTGGAGAATAATGAAATCAAGAGGGAGATTCAGGAGCTCCTACAGAAAGGTCACATCCGTCCGAGTTCATCGCCTCGTGGGAGCCCAATCGTGTTGGTACAGAAGAAGGACGGGACGTGGAGACTCTGTATTGACTATCGGGCGCTGAACAAGATCACTGTCCGTAATAGGTACCCGATTCCACGGATTGATGACCTCCTGGACCAACTAAAGGGGGCGAAATATTTCAGCAAAATCGATCTGAAGTCAGGATATCACCAGGTACCAATTGAACCCTCTGATGTGTGGAAGACTACCTTCAAATCCAAGGAGGGCCTTTTCGAATGGTTGGTTATGCCTTTCAGATTGACGAATGCTCCTGCAACCTTTATGAGGCTAATGGATGACATCTTGCGGCCATTCTCCAACTCCTTTGTAGTAGTATACTTGGATGATATTCTGATCTTCAGCCAGAGTTGGGAAGAGCACCTCCACCACATCCGACAGGTTCTCCAAACACTGCGGCAACACAAGCTATGTGCCAATTTGGAGAAATGCACTTTTGGCATGACCCAGGTTTAGTATCTGGGGTACATCATTGATGAGCAGGGGGTGCATGTCGATCTAGCCAAGATCCAAGTCATTCGGGATTGGCCATCTCCAACCACTCTAACAGAGCTCCACAGCTTTCTAGGTCTTGCCAACTTCTACCACAGGTTCGTGTTGGGGTTTTCTCGTATTACTTGGCCCTTGAGTCAAGTCACCAAGGGAGGGGCGAAAGCAAAATTCTTTTGGTCTGAATCTCAATAGAAGGCATTCATGGAGTTGAAGGATCGCCTCTGCACTGCACCAGTGCTCGCGTTACCAAATTTACAACAACCATTTGAGGTCGAGACAGATGCCTTTGACTATGCTATTGGGGCAGTCCTTACTCAACATGGACATCCAGTGGCATATCACAGTGAAACACTTTCAGACACAGTCCGGAAGTACCCCACTTATGATAAAGAGATGTATTCCATCGTACAGGCCTGTCGACAATGGAAGCATTACATTTTGGGGAAGGAAACGGTCATCCACACAGACCACCGACCCCTGCAGTTCATACAGACCCAAGGGAAATTGCAAAATGATCGCCATCAGAAGTGGTCTACATACCTGCAACAGTTCCACTTGAATATCAAGTATAAGAAGGGCAGTACCAATCATGTTGTAGATTGCCTCAGTTGACCACCGATCATGGCGTTAACCACCGTGCTCAACTCTTGTGGGCACGAGATTTCTGATTGGCCACTTCTCTACAAAAGCGACCCAGAATTCGGCCACACATACCAGACACTCTTGGAGGGTCGGCATGTTCCAGATTTTCACCTCCAGGATGCCCTGTTATGCCACCTGGGTCACCTTTGTGTTCCTTCAAGAGAGCATGCCAAGATGATTTGGGAAGCACACTACAGTCGGGCTGTTGGGCATTTAGGGGTTGAGAAAACAGTGGCAGTACTGCAAAATTATTTCTATTGGCCGAATCTTCGACAAGATGTTGGGAAGTACATCAGATCATGTACTGCCTGTGCCATTGCCAAACGGACCATCAAGAAGCACGGCCTCTATACCCTGTTGCCTACCCCTAGTCGACCTCGGGAATCCATCTCCATGGATTACATGTTAGGCCTTCCTTCCACTAAGCATGGAAATGACTATGTTTTTGTGGTCGTCGACAGGTTCTCGAAGATGGCCATTATGGCGGCCTGCAAGAAGAATATCATAGCAGAATCCACTGCTAAACTCTTCTTTGAACGAGTGTGGGTGCACTTTGGGATCCCACAGTCTATCATCTCAGATTGGGACAGTCAGTTTCTCAGCACATTTTGGTCCAGTCTCTGGTCAATGTTGGACACCAAACTCACGAAGTCCACAGCCTTCCATCCTCAAACTGATGGCCAGACAGAGGCTGTCAATAGGATGATTGTGCACATTCTGCGGATGTATAACTCAAAGCATCCACGCACATGGGACGAGAGCCTCCCCTATGTTCAGCACAGCTACAACCGAGCTCTTCACAGCTCCACTGGCCATAGCCCTTTTCAGGTGGGTTTGGGATTCCAACCACTATGCCCCATTGATGTGGCCATGCCACTTGTAGGTACTCACATAAATTCAGCTCATGTCCAGTCCGAAACAGATAAGGCCACCAACTTCATTGAGCGCATCCAACATATTTGCCAGCAGGTCCATGACATTTTGGAGAAATCAAATGCCAAGTACAAGCAACGACATGATCAACATCGGGTGCCACACAAGTTTCAGGTGGGCGACAAAGTCTGGTTGCATTTGCAAAAGGAATGCCTTACTGGAGCCTATCGGAAACTGAGACCACTCCGATATGGTCCTTACACCATTACTAAGGCTATGGGAGACAATGCATTTGAGCTCAGCATTCCCCCATTCCTTGGCTTGCACCCAGTGTTCAATGTGGACCGCCTTCGGCCATACTTTCCACCATTGCTAGACACATCCGACATTGCAGAACAGCTCACACCCACAAAATTAAATCCAGATTGCATGGAACAAGCTGCAACTGATCGAATCATGGACACACAGATCAAGAACACTTGCCAACAGAATATCCAACTGTATCGAGTTGTCAAAGCAGGCCAACTCCTTCAGCAGGGCAAGTGGCTCACCAGGGAACAAGTTCAGCAAAAGTTTCCTCATCTCATGGAGGAACTCAACGCAATGGGGACCATTGCTTCCTAAGGGGGGAGGAATGATCCAGGTGGATATTGGTGGCCACCTGCCAAGTCCACCTGGACCCCCACCATTGTTTCTCTCAGCATTTTCAGTTTCCTTAATTGTAGCACAACTTACTATTTTTAGCAGTTTTTCGGGTCCTGAACTTCTGGAGCCGTTTTGAGGCCCTAAACGACGTTTTTTGGGAAATCTAGAGCAACATGGGTCCATTGATTGATGTTGCCTCCCAAAGTGGCAGTGCTCAGATAGATCTTTCTAACGAGCTATTGTACGCGTCAAACGAAGATCGTATGCCAAAGTTACAACCCTGGGAAGTTGGTGTACCAATTTACCCAAACGGGGCCCACAGTTTGGCGTCTCATCTTCTAGGGTTAGGTTTTGGAATGTTAAGGGTTTTTCATTGTTTCTCAACAATAAATAGGCCTTCGAGCCTCATTGTAACACAGTTCAGAGGCATGTAGCCACCACATCTCTTCTCAGAGATAAGCTACCATCGCCCTAGCTGGTTTATTTCCATTTCTGGTTGTAAGCATATTTCAGTATTTTCCATTAATGAAATGAAGTATTATTTCCACTGCTCTTTGTGTATATGGTTATCTCTGTAATTTGTTGCGTTCCTGTTTAAATCCGGATCAAAATATCCCAGTTGTTGTTAGGATTTGAGAAAGTTCTTGGAAGGACATTCCTCAAATGCTTAATTGTCTATGAATTACTCCAACTGGTTGATAATTCATGTATTGCACAGTGATTAGTACAAAGTATTAAAAAATTATTGAATATGCATCATAAATTATTTTAATATGCTTTTAACCATGCATTTAAGAATGAATGAAACTATCATGAGTTGTCTAAACTTTCAAAATAAACACCTATTTATACCTCCCCAACAACGATGCCAAAATGTTGGGTTATTTAAATGTGATTTAAATATTTGTCATTAAATTTTCAACTTGAGGTTTGTGAACTGATGATGTATACATGTACTATATGTACTAAGCGATTATTTCTCATAATAAATTAATATAGTGTAAGAAACATGAAACTAGTCACAAAGCAAATTAAATCAATCCAATCCAATCCAAACATAAAGAAATTGAATCAATCTTAAGAAAACAACATGAATCAAAATAACATGAAAGAAACTAAACTAAACTTGCATAAATGAAACCACACTTGCTTGAAATGAAAATCACACTTGTTGAATTGAAAATCACACTTGCTTAAAATGAAAATCACACTTGCTGAATTGAAAATCACACTTGCTTAAAATGAAAATAAATGAAATAACATAATTACACAATGTTACAAATATGTACAATAAATTAAAAAGGTTTGCAAATTGCCTCCACTCCTCAACAAACACACCAAACAATTATCAAAGTTTAGAGATCAAAGTAGCAATATGTGTTCCATAAAATGAAGTTGGAGAAAAGCTCCAAAGATATTACAATAATTCAACTCTCTTCCTCTCTATCCTCGCTTTACAAATTACATATCTTGTATGGAACTTGGAACCCTTTGTATGAAGGATGCACTCCTATTTATACAAAAACTTAAGATAACTAATCAATAAATATGGATCCACAATTATCTCTTGTGGTTACAACCAATTACCTAAAAATATGAGATACAAATCTTCTCACACATCTTTAGGAGACACATATCAAAACATCCATGATTCTTCTCCTTTGAATGTGCTTAGTCAATGATCCAAATCTTCTACAATTATTCCACAAATATTCATGAGTTGGAATTGAAATTCGAATTTGTGGTTGAGTAACCAAATAGGACCCTTCTAGAATCTTCAAAGAGGCCTACAATATCATAAAACTCATACCACTTTTAGATATATATGAAAACATGTTAATTTCCTAATATTTAATCATAAATTCTCTTAAAATACTTAAAATAAATGACTTGGAAAATAATAATGATAAACCCATATGATCATGAAAATTATTATTAATGTAGGATTATGGAACTATAGAATATGGTAAAGAGTTACAGAATATGGTAAAATGATGGAAATGAGGGTAAAAGAGGATGACATTTTGGAGGCCCAACAGGTAAGAGATTATGCATTTGATTTAAATTGTATACCTACCACAACACATCTAAATGTATTACCATTGGGATCATATAGTATGTTGTTGGGCATAGATTGGTTGTATCTTCATAGAACCAAGGTAGGCTACTATGGAAAATCCATTGAGTGTGTTGATGACAATGGGGAACCAAGAGTCTTGTAGGGAAAGAAGAAAAGCCACATCAGTTAGGATTGCGACAGCTATGTAAGAACAGTGTAGCCGCAAGAAGGGGTGCAATCTATTTGTAGTGCACATTTCAAAAGATAAGTGTAAGGAGGTTGAGGATGAAGATGTGTTGAAAAAGTACCCAATTTTGCAGCAATTTCAAGATGTATTTCCTGAGGACATTTCAGAGTTTCAACCTCATATGGAGGTATACTTTTCTATTGAGTTAGTGTCAGGGGAATCTCTAGCATCAAAAGAACCTTACAGGATGAGCACACCTGAGTTAGTTGAGTTAAAGCTACAGTTGAAGGAAATGTTGGAAAAGGGATACATTAGGCCAAGTATATCGCCTTGGGGCACACCGTTTTTGTTTGTGAAGAAGAAAGATGGTACTCTCAGATTGTGCATTGACTACAGGCAGTTGAACAAAGTGACTATCAAGAACAGGTACCCTTTTCCGAGGATTGATGACTTGTTCGATCAACTGAAGGGAGAAGAAGTGTTCTCGAATATTGACTTGAGATCTAGATACCATTAGGTAAGCATCAAAGAATAGGAAATTTACAAGACTGCGTTCAAGATCAGGTATGGGCATTGTGAGTTTGTTGTTGTTCCATTTGGCTTAACTAATGCTCCAGATACATTTCATGTGCTTGATGAATAGTGTGTTGTGTCCATATTTGAATAAGTTTTTTATTGTGTTCATTGATGATATACTAGTATATTATAAAAATGAGGAAGAGCATGTCGAGTGCTTAGAAACAATATTGAGGTTTTTGAGGGAGAATCAATTGTATGCTAAGCTAAAAAAGTGTAGTTTATTTCAGACTGAGGTACACTACTTGGGACATGTTGTCTCCAAGGAGGTCATTCCAGTGGATTCAAAGAAGATAGGTGTCATCATGGAATGGGTAGCTCCTAAGAGTGTGGATGAGGTGAGATAATTGCATGGGTTTGGAAGGATATTACAGGAGGCTCATTGGGAACTTCTAGCATATTTCTTATCCCATCACATCATTGCAAAGGAAAGGTAAGAAGTTTGAATGAATAGAGGAGTGTGAGGCTAGCTTTGAGCAGCGTAAGCAGTTATTGACACATGCACCAGTGCTACATATTACAGATTTGGAAAAAGAATTTGTGGTATGCACATATGTTTGCAAGTGAGGGCTTGGTGGAGTCCTTATGCAAGATGTAAAGATGGTATGCTATGAGTCCCGGAAACTAAACGAGAACGAGGATAACTACCCGACACATGATCTTGAGTTAGAAGTGATCATACATGCATTGAATATGTGGAGACATTATCTTCTCGGCTAGAGGTTTGTACTTATGAGTGATCACATTAGGTTGAGGTATTTGTTTGACCAGTCGAATCTGAATACTAGGAAAGCTAGATGGTTAGCCATGGTCAATGAGTTTGACTTCGAGATCAAGTACATCAAAGGTAAAGAGAATAGGGTGGAAGATGCTCTTAGTAGAAGGGTACAGGTAAATCACTTGGCAACTATGAGCTCATATGCGACAAACTTACAGGATATGATTTTTCAAGTAGGTCAGCAGGATGTCAGGTATATGGAGATTGTGTGCAGGCTACAACAGGATGTTGGTACAAGTGTAGGTACAGGTACAGGTACATGTAGTGGTACAGGTACAGGTAGTAGTATAGGCATAGGTACAAGTGTAGGTGCATAGGGCATGGATTATTATCTTAGGGTGAATGGTTTGGTTAGGTTTTGAGATAGGATATATATGTGAGACAACATTGAGCTCAAGAAGGTGATCTTGAGGGAGTTTCTTGCGAAACCATATTCAGGTCACCCAGGTTATCAGAAGACATTGACTGCAATGAAAAAATTATATTATTGGCCAAATTTGAAGATGTAGCAGAATTTGTGGCTAGGTGTTTTGATTGTCAATGAGTAAAGGCAGAGTGTAACACCCAGGTGGAATGCTACAACCAATTATGATTCCAGAGTGGAAATGGGAGGCCATTTCCATGGATTTCATAATAGGGTTGCCGAAGAAAGTGAAGGAGCATGATTCCATCATGGTCATTGTGGACAGGTTAACAAAGGTTGCACCCTTCATTTATTTTAAGTCTACATTCTCAGCTAACGATGTAGCACATGTATTCATCATAGATGTGAATAGATTGAATGGTGTTCCAAAGAAGATTGTGTCAGACAGGGATATGAATTTCACTTCCAAGTTCTAGAAGGAGTTATTTGCAGGTTTGGGCACAGAGTTGGCCTTTAGTACAGCTTATCATCAGCAGATAGATGGACAGACAGGGACGGTCAACATGATATTACATGACATGTTGAGGATGTATGTGATTCATAAACAGAGGAAGTGGGAAGAGTATATCCCTTTGGTAGAGTTCACATACAACAATGGTTATCAGGATTCATTAATGATGAGTCCTTTTAAGGCATTGTATAAGCGGAGTTGCAACATTCCCATCAGTTGGAGTGATCCGGTTAGTAGAGTATTGATTGGACCAGATATGTTGGCAGACATGGAACAGGAAATGCAGGTGATCAAGAAGAATCTAAAGGCAACATAGGATAGGCAGAAGAGTTATGTAGATAGGAACAGGTTTTTCAAGGAGTTCCAGGTTGGGGAACATGTGTACTTGAGCATCAAACTAAAAAAGAGCTCCTTGCAGATTGGATCATGTGCTAAGTTGGCACCACAATTTTGTGGACCCTTCAATGTCATTGAGAGGATTGGGAAAGTAGCCTATCGACTTGCATTGCCTCCGACAATGAAATTCCATGATGTTTTCCATGTATATTTTCTTAAGAAGTATGTTAAGGATGTTGATCATGTGATTGACTGGTCTATATTGTAGGTGGAACTAGATGGAGAATTCCAGCGGGAGCCTTAGTGTATATTGAAGAAAATGTGTTCATGCTCCGGAACTGAAAAACTGAGCAAGTTAAAGTGCAATGGAAGCACTTTTGGCCTGATGAAGCTACATGGGAGATGACAGGTCAGATGTGGGCTATGTATCCTTCCTTTTTCCCGGTTGAGGTAAAGCAGCTTTGATACGGTGGTTTGGTATATGCTTTGATATGGTGTTTTTGTATATTTTTTGATATATATGATGTGATATATGTTTTTGGTATATGGTTTTGGTGATGTTGCTATATGTACATATGTATATGGATGTAAACACCACCATGAGCTATGTTATAAAGCTCCACTACACGGTATGGGTGTTATGCCATTATGATTATGTTGTCATGTTACTATGTTATCATGTGATTATGTTGTCATGATGTTATGATGCCATGTGGGTTGGCACTCAACAAGATGATCATTATAAATATTGTAATGAGTTATGTTATAAAGCTCCACTATGCATTATGTTATCATGTTATCATGATGTTTTTCTTTTGAGTAGGTCTTTCATTGTAAATTCTATAATGAGCTATGTTATCAATCTCCATGAGCAGTATGTCTTCTTTCAGTAGGTTGTTGAGGTATATGTGTGATTGAACATTGAGGACAGTGTACCCCGAGGGGGGGGGTGTTCTGAAATAGTCTTGGTGAAAATTCCATGTAATAAAAGTAAAAAAAAATAACCACGGTTGATGGGACACTTATTCCAAGCTAAATGTTGGGAAAGACATCCAAGGGGGTGTTCATTTGGTTGTTTATGGAAAAGGAAATGGCTAAGGCTTTGGAAATGAAAAATGGCATTTTTGGCACAATTATTTATGAAAATAATGGAAATTAGGAGAAAAGGGAGGTGAAAGGTCACAAGTTGCATATGAGGAGGAAAATGAAGGAAAATAATGGAAAATGAAGAAAATAGAGGCCTCATTGATAAAAGGGCTTCTAAGGATCAGTTGGTAACCTTTTGTCAGTTTAACTTTGGAGCTCTCTGATTATTCTCTCTCTCTCTCTCTCTCTCTCTCTCTCACTCTTGGACACTTAGAGTTTCTTGGAGCAATATTGGCATTGAAGCAAGAAAGGAGAAGAAGGCAAGAGGAAGCAAAGATGAAGCAGGGAAAGGTAGGATCATGCAGATAAAACATACTTCATTGCAAGTATCAACTTGCATGTGTATTTTCCTTGATTCATTTGGCATGCATGGCATTTCATGTGTTTTTTTTCTATCATTGAATGGGTTTTGCTAGGTGTAATAGTATTTTCAGCCTAGACTTTCCATTTCCGGATAGCCATGATGTGATGGGGTTCTCATGTTTTGTTTGCGCTGGATTTCCAGATGGATTTGAAGCTAAGTGGGGTGGATGTTTGAATGATAGAGCACATGGACTAGTGGTCCCTTAACCAGACTGTGGATCATGTAAAGCCACTGGCCTAGTGACCCCTGAGCTAAACTATGGGTTGTGGTAAAGCTAGGATTGTGTTGCCTCGATGGGCCTAGGAATACTTTCCGGTGAATGGCATGATAAATAGTAAAGCCAAGAGGTGGTTTTCTCTCTGTTAGGCCTAGTAATTCCAGGTTTGGGATATGCGATAAAGCCTAGAGAGTGGGTCTCAGTTTATGGCTTAGTGATCTAGGTTTGGATTGCGGTAAAGCCTGAGAGACTAGGAGATAGGAAAATTCCTCACGGTGTCGGTGGAGAAGTTTGGTGGAATTCATGCTTGTTTGGCCTAGTGATCAAGTGGATATCACGGTAAAGCTTGTTATGATGTGTTCATTGTGTTGGCCTAGTAATCTAGGATGGATTATGGTAAAGCCTGGTTTGTATTGATGAGGGTGAGGTGGTTTAGCCTCGGTATGCCCGAGTGGGTTCTTTTGGTTTGAGGTCCACATTCATGCTTGGAATATGTCACGAGGGTGATTGGCTAAAGAGAGACTTGGCTTAGCCAATCTATGGTTAGGTGGAACATGGTAGTCCCATCTCTAGTTGGTTTATTACATTCATTAATGAGAAATTCATTCCCTTGATTTCCATGTGCAAATGTATTGATGTATATGTGGATTTTGATGGTTGATATGTTTATGGTACTTTTATTCCTATTATGTTGGTTATATGTATATTTTATGACAACAACTATGTATGGCTCTCAACATGTTTTTACTTGTAAATGAATGGATAGTGTATCTATGGCCTAATAGAGGATAATGTAGCAAATGACATGAGGGAAAAATGGTTCATAGTGATTCTCAAATAAATATGAGATCCCTACACTCAATTGTGTTGTTTACACCTATGGGTTACATGTTGATGATATGTTTGATGAAATGCCTAGCTTGGCTAGCAGGGGTTTGGTTATGGTCTTGTCCATCTTATTTATTTTGCATAATTGTTCCCCTATGTTTTTAATGATTTCAAGCTATCACTCCATTCGGGGCAGTGGCCTGGGATCTGGGCCTAGAAAGTGGCTTAAATCTCGAGATCGTTGGCACAGAACTGGTAATTTTTGTCTCTGGTCACTGGCAAGAAAGTCTGTGAGAGCGGCTTTAGGTTGTTGGTCACTCTCTCGCCCATAGCATGAGAGAGACTATGTCCTAAGAGATCTAGAATAATAGTGAGACCCAGGGACATGCTATCTGAGTGGCTGACTTATCTCCTGAGGGTTCTGTTGATGATGTTGGATGATTGTGTGTGATGTTTCCATCGATTCCACTTCCTTAAAGTCACATAAGAGGTAAAATCTAATCATAGTAGCCTCTCGTCTCATGTTTACCTGGTTGGCATGGTTACTTGGGTGGATGTGGGAGAAGGGTGTTACCGTATTGATCCAGTATAGGAATCCCACCTTCAAGATGTGGAATGTAATTATCAAATTCTTGAAACAACTTTCCATGTCTAAATCTATTCAAGCGATCAAGCTACTTCTCAACAACATTGTCAGCCTTGGAGGATTCAAGAAAGATCACATCTCTAGATACAACAAACTTCTTATTAACTTCATAATAGAGATGGTATGCTTTGGAGGTATTTGAATACCCCAAGAAGATATGCTTATGACTCCTTACACCAAGTTTGTTTCTTTGTTCCTTAGGTATCAAGGCATAATACGTGGAATCAAAGACCCTAATATGCTTTACCAAAGGAATGTGGCCATACCACATTTCATAAGGATTCTTGTTTCTAATAGCATTATATGGACACCTATTTTTTATATACACAACACATAGAATTGCATCATCCCAAAACATCAATTTTACATTCTTGAAAAAATCATGGAATGTACCATATTTAAGATTGTTATGTTTAGCTTACTTACCCACTACCACTTTGCTTCCACCAGATCGTAAGCGAGACCAATACTATTACTTATTACTATGTTGTTCCAGATCGAAGAGATCCATACCTAACCTAGTAGCAGCATCAGCAACACGAGTAGCTTATTAATCCAACCCACCAGTAGCATACTTCATTCTTTTGGCTACTCCCTTCTGTTGGGGATTATAAGGCACAATTGTTTGATGTTTGATCCCATGTTGGTGAAGATATTTTTCAAATTCATTTGAAGTGTATTCTTTTCCATTGTCAGTGTGAATAGAACCAATATGAGAATGTGAATCATTTTCAATCCATGCATGAAAGTTCTTAAATGTTTGAAAAGCAACAAATTTTTTCATCAATAAATAAACCCAACACATTCTGTTGTAGTCATCAATAAATGTCATCATATATTTATTTCGATAATCGCAGAAGGAAAAGGAATTGGGCCACACAAATATAAATGGATAAGTTCAAGTTTTTTATGTGCTTTGGAATGAGGATCATGAAAAGACTATTTGTTATGATTTCCTAGAATAAAAGCATCACATTGCTTAAGTTTCCTAGGAATTGTAGGCAAAACGGTAACACCACTTTTATTCAACATATGAAGGTTATTATGATTCAAGTGTCCAAATATAGCATGCCATAAAAGACTTGATGGAAATGTACCTTCATCATAATGAGAATCGTATGAGAAGTTTTGTGCACAATCTGAGGTACCTTGAAGCTTCAGAAGTATTTCTTCTTTTATCCTTGTCATGACAAGTGAGCGATCTGATGCTTTTCTAACCTCAACCTTGCCATCGAACATATGAAAGGAGTGTCCTTATTGGTAGATGTGGACCAAAGACAACAATTTTCTCCTCAACTCCAGGAGGTATAGAACATCATGTAGAAGAAAGTCTGGAAGACCAAGCAATTTGACCCTGATGGTTCCAAGCATTGATGGCTTGAGTTTTGACTTGTCTCCAAAGTATACTGCTCCATCAAAATTGTCAGTAAATTCTTCAAAAAATATCTTCTAAAATTAATGTGGAATGTTTCTCCTGAATCAAGAGACCAATCATTTTTTTAAGAAGCAAGTGAAGCATTAAACAAGTCTTTAGTTACTCCAATATTACAATATGCCACAACATAGTGAGCAGATTCGGGTGCTTTACCTTTCCCTTCGTCATTGGTTTTACCTTTGGATTCTTTACTTTGCTTCTCAATTATGTCCCAAGGCATCTTACATGTGGATGTATCATGTACATCTCTATTGCAACATATGTGTAATAGCCCTAGTGAAAAGTTCATGTAATAAAAGTAAATAAAGGAAAAATAAGACCATGAGTAAGAGACACGTATTCGAGGCTGACTATTGGGCAAAGATATCCTAGTGGGCATCACTGCATGTGTGTTTTTGGCTAAGGAAATTGAAAAAGAAAAAGGAAAACACATTAAAATGAAAATTCAAAGACATTAAAAGGAAAAAGGCATTTTTGGCACATTTATTTATGAAAATAAAGGAAAATAGGAGAAAATGAAGGTAAAAGGTCATAGGTTGAATGTGAGGAGGAAAATGAAGGAAAATAATGGAAAATGAAGAAAATAGAGGCCCCATTCATAAAAAGGCTTCTGAGGATCAGTTGGAAATTTTCTTAGTCAGTGTTAGGCATGGTCAGTTCAAGTTTGGATCTCTCTCATTATTGCCTCTCTCTCTCTCACTCTTGGTCACTTAGAGTTTTCTTGGAGCACTCTAGATTTGGATCAAGGAAGGAAAAACAAGCAAAGGGAAAGGAAGAAGAGGAGGATAAAGCAACTTTAGCTGGAATAATTGCAGTTAATCTTTTCCATGTGTTATTTCCTAATGGTTTTGGAAATGCATGGTTTTTCATGTTGATGTATGGTTCTCTTGTTGTCGGCAACATTGTTTTTTCAGGTTATGACAATGGTTTTCAGCCTAGCCTTTCTTTTTTCTGGAGGCCATGGTGTTGGGATGCTTATTTCAGTTTTGAGCTTTAGTTTTCTGGATGGATTTCAGAATCTAGGGGGGGAGTGGTCTCAAGGTTCATTCCCAAAGGCCTAAGAATTCCCTTAACCATTTTTTGTGGGATACATGGTAAATCCTGAGGGAGGAGTCTTGGTTTAGGGCCTAGTCATCCGTGTTTGGATTGCGGTAAGTCCTGAGAGACTGGTCTCAGTTCAGGGCCTAGTGATCCAGGTTTGGATTGCGGTAAAGCCTGAGAGACAAGGAGACAAAAAATTCCTCAAGGATAGTGATGGATTTCAGATGACATTCCAAGTTTGGTTCGGTTTTGATCGGAGCATCGGTTTTGGTGTGATCACGATTTGGTGAAGGTGGAGGTGGTTTAACCTCTGGATTCCCTTGGTTGTTCTTAGATTGGTTTTTCTATGAGATCCCACATTCACTCTTAGAATATGGCACGGGGGTGACTGGCTGAAAGAGAGATTTGGTTTATCCATGTCTATGGTCAGGTGGTACGTGGAAGTCTCGAACCTAGTTGGATTTTCCTATGATTAATAAAAGCTAAGTTATCTTACTTTTGTACTTTTTTATATGTGGATTTAATGGTTGTCATATCTCTAATATTTATATGGTTTAATGTTGGTTATAAGCATGGTGATGTGACTAGTTCATGTCATGGTTATTTCATGTATTTAATTATAATTCTTAAATGGATGGATGCAAGACCTAATTGATGATATCATAGTTCAATGGAGAAGGAGGCGATCCTTCTGGTTATGTTTCATAAGTTCTTTCAATTATTTATGTTGTGTCTTGTATCCTAGACCTATAGGTTGCATTGATGTTGTTATCCATGATAACACCCAAGAATAGTTTGTCAAGTCTGTTGGTAGAATTAATTAGGGTTTTCAAATTTTCTCAAAATAAAGCTCATGATCATAGGGTTTTTGGTCATTAGGTCATGATGCGGGGTACATATAAGTTCAGAGAGGGCCAATCATAAAAGTTCAAATTCCAAACTTCCATATGTGTCAGGATTATTTGTTCATAATTGGAATTTTTTTAGTTTTACAGAAATCTGTAGCAACTCCAGTTATGTACACCAAGGGTTTGCTACGAAAGTTCCTGACACTTTCATAGTGAATCTGTCTCTTCAAATACCTGTCCCACTATGAAATTGCGATGAAGTACACAACTGTTCTTAACGGTGAAGTAATGGTTCTTTTGGTTTAAAAAGTGTGATTGGTCAGTCTTATGGTGGGTCATGGATGCACTTTACCAATCTTTTGTCCATTTTCCCTATATATTGACACTACATAGCTCCTTGTTGCTAAATCATTCTTTTGTATTTTTCTTTGCTTCCATAAGCTTCGAACTGTCAAAATATTTGGTTTTTTTTCTCTCATGCCAGTCTAGCTCTCACATAGGTCTTGTTGTCTCTAGGTTAGGGTCCATTGTTGTCTAGTTGTCTCTAGGTTGATTTGCACATGGCAAGAAGGTGACAAGGAGAAACCCTATGTCTTGCAGCCATGGCACACATGAAACAGTATAAAGGAGTCTTAGTTGTGCATTATGAGCCTATGGACATGAAATTTCTGGAGGAAGACCCTACCTTTGTTCAAGCCTTTTCCAGCATGGGATGCTTACGTTTTTGTCAAAAGCTACAGGTTTTCCATGCACAGATTGCTAAAGACTTTTCTGTGAACTTCACTGGAACGTAAACAAAATTTGGTCTTCTAAACTTTGTGTTGGCTTAAGTGGACCTAACCCATGTTCAAAGTTATTCGCGCCAACCAATAAAACCCTGATTTTTCGCCCTTTCAACAACAACATGCTTAATGCAGCCTACAATCTCACGTGAAGTAGTATTGGTGGATGCTAGAACTAGGTTTCTGCATCCAAAGGCTTGTTTGATGGTTTTCCTAGGGTTATTTAGCTTAGATCTACCTTCTCGCAGATCTTTTCCTTCTGATTTTCAACTACTGTAACTCTATCAAAATGATCTTCAGGTCTTCGTGAAGGTACACAAATGTACTTAACTTGCATATAAGGTACAGATTCACTACTTTTGTGCAATAAATCGTATCCCTAGATCTGCCTTCATGCAAATATACCCTTTTCCAAACTGTTAATTACAACAAATTTATCTAATACTTCACGAAGATAGTCAATTACCCTTATCATGCATAAATATTATAAATCCCATAGTTTCACGTACTAAATATACTTTAATTCATAGAAAATAGATCATCGAGAAAAGACACATAAACTTTAAATAGAAATAAGGAACAAGGCATAGATGCAATATATTTGATCCAAAATAGTCTTTATTAGATTTAGCATTCAATTACAAACTCTTTTTTCCCTGTGCACTCAGCTGCAGCGGCCTGCGCACTCATTTGTAGGAGCCTTCCCCTTTCGCCTAAGTACAGGAAATAAACCTTTCCTGCCTTAGCACCTTGCCCTTACAATGATTCTCTATCAAAAGTTATCTTTTCTAAGACTCGCTAAGACTCAACTACATATAGCTTTTTCATTACAATACCATGACCCGCGACCCATGGGTGAGTCTCAAAACTGACCTATCAACTACCCAAACAAGGGGCTAATTCCCCTTTGAATCTTACTTAGCTTCACGCTCTGCTTCCTTATTTCACAGAGACTTTACATTATTTTACAAAAACTTTTAAAAAAATTGACTTTACTAAACAAAATTGACACTAGGGATCCCATCCCAATAGGCCCCCAATACAAATATGGTGACTCACCCTCAAGTCACTCAACTAGATTCTCCACTTTCTGGAAAATTTCACTGAACTCCATCTTCAGGACTTCAAGGTCTATTGTGCTCTGTAGGGCAGCCTGTTGCACTTCGACCAAATTCTCTGTAGTTGGCCCCTCCATCGTGAGGTGCATGATCCTCTGGGTCTGTTGGAAAATTTTCAGCTCCTCTTGGATAGCTAGAGTAACATGGCTTGCTTCCTCTGTCTATGGTTGAATCCAACACTTCAAAACTTGTTCCTTGTGATTCAGCTTCTCAACCTGTGCCTGTAGTACCTTCATTTCCTGTAAGCGGTCGAAGCGCTGGATTGGCACCAAAGTGCGCGTAGTCGCCTTGCTCTCGTCGACTTTATGTTGTGCCTCTCTAACCTTTGTACCCAATCTCTGCAAGTTTGAGTCCTCCTACAAGGTGTTCCATAGATCCATTGCATGTTCAAAGAGAGAATTGCATTTTGTGATTGCACTATCCAAGGTAGTCATATGTTCCCTGATGGTTGCACCGTGCTTCTCCTTGACCTCTGGAGAAGTACCCAGTTATAGTTTCAATTGTAGCTTTAATATCTTCATTTGAAAATCAAAAGTAACTTAGCTTACCTCTTCCTTAGACTTTTGCATCGCAGTGGCCAATTTATGAACCTTTGTTGACATGGCTACATCCTCTGGAATGGGTAGCTCCAGTACTAAATTACACGCTTGTGTAATGGTTGCTTCTAGGCTCTAGATTCATGTTGTGAGCTATTATTTTTCCTTAAGAGACTAAACCTTCTCGGCAAGGACTTGTTCATTGTTCATTTTAAATTTTTCATCACTAATAGCGTGCATTGTTCTCTGATCTGAAGCTAATCTGAGACCCCCTAATGAAGCGCGTGGAGGGTCTCAAGCGGTAGCGCAGCTAAATTCATACCCACTCCTTTGATTTTTCCACGTTTGGCGTTGTCTTCCTCTAACTCTACATGCAATGTTCCTTCTTGCAAGGAAATGACTCTGAGGTACAAAGTTCATTCTGGTTCCATGACGCTCACACTCACTTGAACCCCGCTTGCTTGTCCATCGCTTGCCTAAATTTTGCCTGTCTGAATCTGCAACTCATGCAGATCCTTCTAGACACTCCCTAGTGTCTTCATGTATTATTTCTCAAATTTTTTCCATAGTTTTTTCGTGGTATCGCAAAACTTATCCCCGATCTCCTCCAAGTCCCCCTTACTGAGGACCGTGTGTGCCTGTTTATCTGAATTTTTATTTTTCCTAGGTCCTGAGGTTGTCTCCTTGGTCAGATTCTACAATTTGAAGGGAGTGTTTTGCTCATCCCCTCCATCTTTGCCCTGCTCTAACAATTCCTGTTATTTAGTATGCTAGAAAGCTGATGGTTAAACTTCCACTGTGTCTACTTTTTCAGGGCGCTCTTTCTCAACATGCTCTTTTTTAGAACGCTCTTTTTCAGCAGCTGCCTTAGCAGCAACATATTTCTTCTTTTGAATGGCCTTCTCGTGCATTGCTGCTTGCTCTACTTCTTTCTTCTTCTATTCAACTATTGTCTGCACGGAGGATCTCTCTCCTCCTTCACTGGTTCCTGTGCCAAGGTCTGTGGGCTCCTGCCACTCCGCTGGCCATAGCCCCACGATTTCTTCCACATTGGCCTCCATAACTAAGTATGGAAACTTGTGTCATATCTTCTTAGTGTCTCGCCTTGCCCGGATAGATACATTATGGAAGTTAGCTTTAAATTACGTGAAGGCTTCCAACTACTCAAACAAGTTTGGAGATAACTTTGGCCTCTGACTTATCACTCTATGGAGGTCCATCTCGACCAATATCCAAAAAAAATTGTACTCAATGATCCTCTCTAGATCCTTTGTTTCCCATAGTGAAGCGAACTTTGCTTCCTCTGATAAATCTTCTTCCTATGGAGGGAAGTGAATATCCTCCAGTAGTTTCCAGGAAACTAGCACAATCAGCAACAAGAGCCAGACATAGTAAAATGCCTTGATTTCCTCCTGTGCTTCGCGACATTTTGCTAGGAATTCTTTGCAAAGGTACTACACCCCCTTTACGCATTGTTCAGCCAACAAGATGACTGGTGCCAGAAAATCGTCCGCACAACATTTTCTCATGATCTTCCCTGCCAAAACATAAGCAACAAACTGCACTGCTTGGTCTGTAATTGAGTGGATGGAGTACCCACTCTACTTCTTGACTAGCCCAAACTTAGTTTTCATTTTATCCACAAGCTCCTTCTCTTTTCTCTTGCCTCCAAACTCCTTGGCAAGGTCTGCCCCTTTATACGGAAACTTAGTAATTCAATGGATTAACATATATGTTATGGGGATGGGTTCGCTTACCCACAAACACCCATCATGCACTAGCGCGAGCAACCATCGCCCACAGATAGTATTGATAATTGACCGGTGGAAGTGTGGCGCACACAACATATGCAACAATCAGGCTTGTTTGACACCTTTTAGCCATTTCATCGGTTCCAGCCTTGTGACCCTAGTTTCTTCATAATAAATCTTGGTCATATATTTATTGGTGGCCAAGTGAGGGATTTCTTGTGGTCGTCGAGATCCCAATCCTCCAATTTTAACACCAGGATATGTGCTAAGAGAGCGCCTTCAAATAACACTTCTTCGGGCAGTAGCGACGTAGAGACCATGAATTTGGGCGAATCTGGGTCCTTGGTGACCTTGGCTTTCCCTTTCTGCAGAGGGATATATGTCGGGAGCCTCGTGATAGGCTCGCCCTCATTAACATCTAATTCCTCAACTCCATCGCAGAGTTATTCTGCTTCCAAATCCACTAGTTCCTCTGGCTACTTTTCCTTGTCTTTCCTCTCTTTTTGTCAAACCTCCAGGTTCTTCCTCGGTGACTGCCTCACTAGTACAGGTTGTGGTTTCTTCTGCTTTTCCTTAGCAACCAATTGCTTTGGCCTGGGTGACCTCAGCTCTGTAGGCACAAATGACGTAGCTTCCATTCATTAGGGGATTTTTGAGGCCTAAAATGGGCCTCCTAAGGAAATTATAAAATAATAGTGGAAATAATAAAATAATATTAGATTACATCATCAAATTTTAGAGGGAAAAAATACAAAACAATTTTTTCAACTCGTATTTTCAACTTATCTTTGTATGGGTTTACTCAAATTTTGAGCAAAAACACTCATTGGATGTAGAATTTGATTCCTTATCGAAGGAGTACTAATGTTGCATACTTTCGATGGACCCTGTTACACGAAAAATGAGAAATACATGAAAAAGTGATTGTAATAATGTTTTTCATGTATTTCTCATTTTTCATGTAGTAGGGTCCATCAAAAGTATGCAACATGGGTACTCCTCGGAAGAGGACTTAAATTTTGCATCCAACGACTACTCCCGCTTGAAATTTGAGTAAAACCTTAGGGAGATAAGTTGAAAATACGAGTTGAAAAACGTAGTTTTATTATTTTATTATTTTTTAATCTTTGTACTTTTTTACTCCAAAAATGGTGAATCATCCCCCATGGTTCACATCATCATCTTGAATCCTATTGGTTCTTATAAATTTTATTTTGGTTGTACATATTTCTTAGGAGGCCCATTTGAGACCTCAAAAATCCCCTAATGGAAACAACTTCAGGGGTTTCTGCTTGAGAGACAACAGCTTCAGAACTTACTGGCTCAGACATGTGTTCAAGGATAAGCTTCTCGTTCTCTACAAGAAGTTTTACAAATGTCGGGCTTGCAACGAAATCCTCCCAAGTCTGTCAATTCATAGAGTGAAAACAAGAGGGCTTATACTGATATTTCAGAAAGAAAAGTGTTCTTCGGGAGACCAACATGCCAGATTTATAAGCGATTTTGAATTCAAATCCAACCGTTCCGTCCATTTTCTGATCATAAATGCATCTTTGGCGACAGATCTCCAAATATTTTTGCCATAAATGTCACCTACCCACTCCTCCTAATAGGATTTTCCCTATCCAATCATGAATAGTGACTTCGGCGACTACTTTTGGACTTGCCTACACGACATCGACCTCCATGACGTAGCTCTTCCTTCGCATCTTCTTTTGTCGCACCACTTGCTTCCATCGGACAACATCCTTACTGCATCTTCCTCTTCTTCGGGCAGTGTATTTTATAGTCCTATTCTCCCTTGCAACTTCCTGGAGCACTAAGATTGTCCTACTACCATATAGTCATTGCGCAAGGGCAGGATCCCCTCTATACAACTTCAGCCAACTTCCATTCACCCTTCCTAGGAACAATTCACCATTTAGCTTCAAGAGCTAAACTATGCCACCATATGTGATTTCCTTGACTACATAGGGTCCCAACTAGTGCATTTGAAATTTACCCGGCAACTTTGAGAACTTACTATCATAGATCAAAACCAAATCGTTCACCTTGAAAGTGCACAACTTAATATGTCTATCATGTCAAACCTTCGCACATTCCTTTTGTACTTGCTGGTGAAATCCTCCAAGAAATCGGTCTTCTTCCAACTCCATCAATTGGGCGAGTCGTTCCTCCAAGGTATCGCGATCCAACATCGTTGTCAAAGCTGCAATGTGTAGGCTTGGAAAAATATATTCCATAGGCATCACTGCCTTTATCCCATAAACCAACTGAAAAGGGGTTTGGCCTGTCAACGTTTTTGCATGTCGTCCTGTATACCCATAGGACTACTGTATGTGCACATCCCAATCATTCCTCTTTGCATTACAAACCTTTGTCAACGCATTTTCCAGAATCTTATTGAATGCTTCCACTGTACCATTGGCTTGGGGATGACAGGGTGTACTCTTTTGATGGTACACCTAGAATTCTTCGAGAATCACGCTGATTGTTTCATTCAGGAAATGCATACCCCTATCACTAATCAATACCTTAGGGCACCCAAATTGTGTTAGGACGTATTCAAATAGGAACTTCGTAGCGGTAGCAACAGTGCAATCCTTCACTGGTTGTACTTAAGCCCATCTGGTCAAGTACTCTGTCATAGTAATAATGTACCACGTGCCTGTCTTCCTTCATGGTGGTTGTATCGAACCTATAAATTCAATTGCCCATTTGTCAAATACTTGTAACAAAACTTGAGGGTTTAGGGGAAATTCATCTCTTTACGAATGTTTTTCCGTCCTTTGACAAGCATCACATGCTTTACAAAATGCCTTAGAAAATTTATGCACCATCGGCCACCATAACCATGCACGTAGGATTTTCTGCGCGGTCTCTCGACCTACATAGTGTCCTCCCACCACTCCTCCATGTGCCTGAGCGAGGATACTAGTGCACTCAAACTCTGGAACATAGTGCAATATTTCATCTGTTTCCATCTTATACAAATGTCCCACTATAACAGAAAAATCAACAGTGTGGACCACCAATTCCTTCTTCTATTGAGTAGAATATCCTTCCAGAGTTGTTCCAATAGTCAGAAACTGAATTGTATATGCAAAATGATCATCCGCAATGCACACAGTAAAGAGCTGTGCATTCAGAAATCCTTCATCTAAATTAGTTGGTTCTTCACCTGTCTCAATCTTGGAAAGATGGTCTGGTCCCGCATTCAACCGTCTCGGCTTCACAATCACTTCAAAATCATATTCCTGAAATAGTAGCAACCACCTACAAATACCCCCCCCCCCCCCCCAACACTGGCTTGTTGATCAGGTACTTGAGAGTGGAGTGATCTATGTACATTTTGAAATGTGCACCCAACAAATAATTTCGAGACTTTTGTAGCTCATAGACCATCGCCAAACCTTCGTGCTCTGTAATGGAATTATTATTTCCAGCTTTTGATAGTTTCCTACTTTCAAATGCTACTAGATGATCAATATCACATTCGCGAGGCTAGGTCAATACTACACCCAACGCAATATATGAGTCATCTACATGAACATGGAACTCTTTCTTCCAATACAGAAATACTAAGATGGGCACAATCACCATCTTGTCTTTTAACACGTCAATACTTTGTTGACACTTCTCATCCCAACAAAAAGTCGCCTCCTTCTTTAATAGTTTCTCCATTAATGGAGTGATCTAGGCATAAGACTTGATAAACTTCCTATAGTATCGTGGGTGGCCCACCGTTGCGCGCAACTGCTTAACATTCTTAGGAGCTTCTAAATTCATGATCGCTGCTATCTTCGTGGGGTCCACCATCAATCCCTACTTACATACTACATGACCTATCAAAATTCCAAAAGGCACACAGAATATACATTTCTTTAAGTTCAGCACGATCTGGTATCTATAACAGGTATCCAGCATAAGGCGCAGACTTGCAACATGGCGCTTTATGAGTCCGAACATAGTCCAGTCATCAAAATATACCTTTAAGAATTATGAATAAACTCCTTAAACACAACGATCACTACCCTGGAGAATATTGTGGGTGCACTCTTCAGATTGAATGGAATCACTGTGTATTGAAAGAAACCCCACTCTATCGCAAAGGTTGTCTTGTTGTGATCCTCTAGTGCGATCTTTATTTGATGGTATCCTGAGAACCCATCAGTGAATGAATAAGCCTCATGTCCGCCAACATTCTCTAATACTTCATATGTAAATGGTGTTGGTAACGGATCATGCACACATGCATCGTTCAGCTTCCTTAGATCTACGCATATTCTAATTTCACCTTGTTGTTTCTTTTCTTGGACAACCATCGAGCTCACCCAATCGAATTCTTCTATTGGCTCAATGATTCCGACCTCCAACATCTTATCAAGCTCTTTGCGCACCTTCAATTTATACTTTGGATTGAGATGATAAGGTCTCTACATTACAGGCTTTGCGTCATGTTTCAAAGTAATTTTCATTATGCCCAGATCTCATACGATACCCTTCATATCGGAGAACTTTGCTGGGAATAGATCCTGTTATTCGCACAATAGTTCGGCCTTATTGACTGTATCTTCATCCCAATATTCTCCTATCTTTGCAAACTTAGGCTCTGTGTTAGATCCAATATTTACATGTCGGGTTTTAAATGGTTTGGTTACATAAGGGTTCTTTGTCTGAGGTCCCTCAACTTTGCGATGTCTCTCTGATTCTGGAATGTTAATATTTTGTGGATCTGATTCTTCCTACTTAGCAGTCACATTATAACATTCTAGCGCATGGTGCAACTGTGTACTCCAATCTGGCTAATTCCATTCTCCGTTTCCTTAGGTTTCCTAAAGATAGCGCTTTTATCTCCTTAAGTGCTTCATCAATGCATTTGAACCTATCCTCAAATTTGAACGTTATTAAAAAACTTTCTCTCAATATGTCCCATTCAGTTGTCCCATGGCGAAGCTTTGTTTCCAAATACCAGTTCATCAGGATTGTATCTAAGGTATGACAAAAGATGTGCACCCCTCTGGTTGTGGCTCCGTTCCCCAAGCTGTAGTCCACCACGCCAAATGATCGCAAGGATAATCCTTCCTAGTGTACTTTGTAGGCATCCTGGTATTATTATATCCAAACCTTAATCTCATCATCCTTCTATATTCCTTCCAACTAGCGAAGTTCGCTTTGTGCGTACCCCACCAACGGGTAGGTCTAGTGTGAAGTGCCAATTCAAGTGCTTGTAATGATGTTCTTTAGGCACTTCTCTTTCAAATTCATCAAAAAATAGATCAACATCAGTCAAACCATCATAATGTGGAATCTTTCTTAACTTAGTTGAGACACACCATAGTGATTTGGTCATCATATTGCACCAGAGCATAGATACTTTGTGCAACTGATTTTGCCAGTTCTTGATGATCCAGGTGGATATTGGTGGCCACACATCTATTCCACTTGGAACCCCACCATTTTTTCTTTCAGTTTTTTAGTTTCCTTATTTGTAGCACAATTCACTATTTTTGGCAGTTTTTTGGGTCCTCTACTTTCGAAGCCGTTTTGAGGCCCTAAATGTCGTTTTTTGGGAAAACTGGGATAAACATGGGTCCATGGACCGATGTTTCTCACTCAAAATTTGTATTCCTTGGATAGATATTTCTAATGAGGTATTGGGCGCATCAAACGGAGATCGTATGCCAAAGTTACGATCCCGGGAAGTTGGTGTACTAATTTACCCAAAACAGGGCCCATAGTTTGGTGCTTCATCTCCTAGGGTTAGGTTTTTGGATGTTTAGAGTTTTCCATTATTTCTCAACAATAAATAGGCCTTCAGGCCTCATTGTATGACAGTTTAGAGGCATGTAGCCGCCACATCTCTTCTCAGAGATAAGCTACCATCGCTTGAGCTAGTTTATTCAATTTCTGTTTGTAAGCATATTTCGGCATTTTACATCAATGAAATGAAATATTATTTATATTGCATCTATGTATTTATGGTCATATTTGTAATTTGTTTCATTCATGTTTAAATATGGATCAGTGGTGTCAGAGTGGTTTGCTCTCTCTCTGTTTTTCCTTGCATGTCCCCAACAAGGTTGGGATATAAGGAGTTAGGGCTTGAACTGGTCGAAACTTTGCAAAACCAGCCTCACAAATCCCGATGGCCTCCCATGGCGGATGAAAAGAGAGACGAGGGGGTAGGATATCCTATCAAAATCTTGCTTGAAGAGAACCTCGAGCGACAAAGGAATGTGATTATTGACAACTTTGCCTAGATCCTTTAGTGGCTACCCAAGGGCAACACATCTACTTCCAACAACTCCTCTGGAAGCGCCACACCCTTTAAGGTACAAGTTAACTTTGAAATTCCCATATTTGAGGGTCAGATAGATGCAGACGCTATAGATAAATGGTTAAATCTGCTAGAAGGGTATTTTTCTGTTCATGATTTTTCCAGCCGGCAAGGGATTACTTTCGTTGTTCTCAAAGTCACCCCCCACGTCAAGGACTGGTGGGAAACCTACTGCGAGCAGAAGGATGAAAGTATGGCCTCATTGTTTTCAGCCACACCCACTTGGAATTCATTTCGAAATGCCATCAAGGAGTAGCACTACCCTGTCAGAAGCTATGAGGATAAATACATAAAGTGGACCACGCTGCGAAGGGGAAGGGACCAAGACGTGTCGAAGCTTAGCAATATTTTTCATACCATTCACACAAAGTTGGGTATCAAGGATTATGAGCTGCAATTTGTACTCAAATGACGCGGTTCCCTACATGGGTACATCTAGGATGAGATGGAGTTCCTAGACATCTCCTCGCTCTGCACAGCGTACCGATACGCTGTCAAGATCAAGCAGAATTTTAAACAAAAGAAGCGAGACTTTGGATCTGTGAATTTGAAGAAAGGGAAAGTTTCCCCCAAACCGCTGAACAAAGGATAAAACCAAGACAAGGTGGCCCAGGAAAACCCGCCAAAGCCACAAGCAAAGAACAACACTGCAAAGCTGAAGAACGACATGAGAAAGTGGTGTGAGTTCCATAAGATCTCCACTCACAACACAAGTGAGTGTCGGATCAAACAGTCACTAGTGATCAAGATCAAGTATTCAGAATCAGATTCATGTTTTGAATCTGAGTCAAAACCTGATAAGGGGAATGAAAAAAGGATGCAGATTATCGATGCGAAGCCCAATGACACTATTGCCACCACGAAGATCTAGAAGGAGGAACCTGGAGATCCAGAGGAGGAGTGCCTCTTTCACTCCCAAATGTGGGTAAAGGGTTCACCGCTACAGTTCATTGTCGACAGTGGGAGCCAAAAGAACCTCATTTCGGTAGAGGTTGTGAAGCAGCTGGGCTTACTGACCAGCACACCCACAACCATACAACATTGTGTGGCTTCACCAAGGATGATATATTCGCATGAGCCAGCAGTGTCACCTTCCACACAACATCAAGCCCTTCATGGATGAGGTAGTGTGTGATGTTTCTCCCCTTGAAGTTTGTGATGTATTATTAGGTCAACCATACTTGTGGAAGTGACATGTTTTGTATGAGTTAAGTCCTTGTTATGTTATTGTTGCTCTATGAAATAAGTTGTACAGGATACCGAAGGTAGCACCACCTACTGCCATCTCTTTGGTTACTGCAAAACAATGCAATAAGTTCATTTCCAAAACCGGGAAATTTGTTTTCCTGATGATACGCCCTCAAGGAAAGAAGAAGATGGTGGCCACGACCTCCAGTCAGCGCCCCTCTGCATGAAAACAATAGATGAACAAGGTCATGGAGGAGTACGAGGACATCTTCAGCTCCCCTGCAGGTGTGCCTCTACACTGCCAGTTCAAGCACTCCATCGACCTAACCCCAGGTGCACCATTTCCCAATGGACCAATCTATCGATGCTACGTTCTGGAGAACGACAAAATAAAGAGGCAGATTCAGGAACTGTTGTAGAAAGGTCACATCCGACTGAGTTCATCACCCTGTGGGAGCCTGATCGTGTTGGTACAGAAGAAGGATGGGACTTGGATACTTTGTATTGACTATCGGGTGCTAAACAATATCACTGCCCAGAATAGGTACCCGATCCCACGAATTGATGACCTTCTGGACCAACTGAAGGGGGAAAATATTTTAGCAAGATCGACTTGAATTCAAGATATCACCAAGTACTAATCGAACCCTCTAATGTGTGGAAGGCTCCCTTCAAAGCCAAGGAGGGCCTTTTCGAATGGTTGTTTATGCCTTTCGAGTTGACGAATGCTCCTACAACCTTCATGAGGCTGATGGATGACATCTTGAGGCCATTCGCCAACCCATTTGTAGTGGTATACTTGGATGACATCCTAATATTCAACCAGAGTTGGGAAGAGCACCTCCATCACACCCGATAGGTTCTCCAAACACTGCGGCAACACAAGATATGTGCCAATTTAGAGAAATGCACTTTTGGCATGACCAAAATTCAGTATCTGGGATACATTATTGATGAATGGGGCATGCATGTGGATCTAGCCAAGATCCAAGTCATTTGGGATTGGACAGCTCCAATCACTCTGATAGAGCTCCACAGCTTTCTGGGTCTTGCCAATTTCTACCGCAGGTTCATGTTGGAATTTTCTCATATCACTTGGCCCTTGAGTCAAGCCACCAAGGGAGGAGCGAAAGAAAAATTCTTTTGGTCTAAATCTCAATAGAAGGCATTCACAGAGTTGAAACATTGCCTTTACTCAGCAATGGTGCTCACATTACCAGACTTGCAACAACCATTTGAGGTCGAGACAGATGCCTCTGACTATGCTATTGGGGCAGTCCTTACTCAGAACGTGCATTTAGTGGTATATCATAATGAGACACTTTCAGACACAGTCCGGAAGTATCCCACTTATGACAAAGAGATGTATTCCATTATGCAGGTCTATCGATAATGGAAGCATTGCATTTTGGGGAAGGAAACGGTCATCCACACAAACCACCAGCCCCTGTAGTTCATGCAGACGCAAGGGAAGTTGCAGAATGATCGTCATCAGAAGTGGTCCACATACCTGAAAAAATTCCATTTGAATATTAACTATAAGAAGGGCAACACCAATAATGTTGCAAATTTCCTCAGCCGACCACCGATCATGGCGTTAACCATCGTGCTCAACTCTTGTGGGCACGAGACTTCTGATTGGCCACTTCTCTTCAAAAGTGACCCTGAATTCGGCCACAAATACCAGACACTCTTGGAGGGTCAGCATGCTCTATATTTCACCTCCAGGATGCCTTGTTATGCCACCTAGGTTACCTTTGTGTTCCTTCAAGCGAGCGTGCCAAGATGATTTTGGGAAGCGCACTATAGTCAGGCTGTTGGGCATTTCAGGGTCGAGAAAATGGTGGCAGTACTGCAGAAGTATTTCTATTGGCCGAATCTTCGACATGATGTCAGGAAGTACATCAGATCTTACACTGCTTGCGTCATTGCTAAACCAACCATCAAGAAACAAGGCCTCTATACTCCGCTGCCTACCCCTAGTCGACCTTGGGAATCCATCTCCATGGATTACATGTCAGTCCTTCCTTCTACTAAGCATGGCAACGACTGTGTTTTTGTGGTCATCGACATATTCTTGAAGATGGCCATTATGGCGGCCTGCAAGAAGAATATTACAGCAGAACCCACTGCTAAATTCTTCTTTGAACGAGTGTGGGTACACTTTGGGATCCCACAATCTATCATCTCAGATCGGGACAGAAGGTTCCTCAGTGCATTTTGGTCTAGTCTTTAGTCAATGTTGGACACCAAGCTCACTAAGTCCACAGCTTTCCATCCCCAAACTGATGGCCAGATAGAGGTCGCCAACAGGATGATCATACACATTCTACACATGTACAACTCAATGCATCCATGCACATGGGATGAGAGCCTCCCATATGTCTAGCACAACTATAATTGGGCTCTCCACAGCTCGACTGGCCAGATCCCCTGTTATATACCTAGGGGGGATAATATGGGGTACCAAGGGAGGTACACAAGGTAATAATGTAATAATGGGATGGGCCATAGTAATAAATAAGGTGGTTAACCCATATCATGTAAGGGACCACAAGTAGTTAGTAATAAGGTAATGGGCCCATGGTATTAGTTTGATGGTATGAGGGAACCATGGTAATGACCCATGGTATTGTATGTATGAGGCCTATGTAGAGGCTAGAGACTCCACATGGAGGGAGGTCAAGGAATGGTGTCAAGGATTATTGAATGAACAGGAATATGGCTTGTGGAGTGTTCTCCTTCCTTAAGGAGTGAATGTATGGTGTTGCCCTACCTTAAGGGTCTTGATAATAAAGTGAAGCATTTCTATATTTGGATCTTATTATTCTTGGGTTTATTTCTATTATCATATATTTATTGGGTTAGATCTATAACAAGTGGTATCTGAGGTATAACGAGTGTTATATACCTAGGGGGGATAATATGGGGTACCAAGGGAGGTACCCAAGGTAATAATGTAATAATGAGATGGGCCATAGTAATAAATAAGGTGGTTAACCCATATCATGTAAGGGACCACAAGTAGTTACTAATAAGGTAATGGGCCCATGGTATTAGTTTGATGGTATGAGGGAACCATGGTAATGACCCATGGTATTGTATGTATGAGGCCTATATAGAGGCTAGAGACTCCACATGGAGGGAGGTCAAGGAATGGTGTCAAGAATTATTGTATGAATAGGCATATGGCTTGTGGAGTGTTCTCCTTCCTTAAGGAGTGAATGTATGGTGTTGCCCTACCTTAAGGGTTTGATCAATAAAGAATCATTTCATATTATTTCTAAGTTTATTTGCATTGTCTTATATTTTCATATCATATCTATAATATTTCTGGGTTAGATCTATAACAAGTGGTATCAGAGCACTTTCTTGGGCAAACAGTGGAGAACGTTTTTTTACTTTTTGCAGGATTTCGGGGGCGGCGAGTTTACAGATCAGATCTGTACATTTTTGTGCAAGATTTGCAAAATTTAATTTCAGATCTGGATTCTATGTGAAGAAATACCCTATTTCAAAAAAAAAAAAAATCGGTTGAATCGGAGTCCGGATGAAGGAGATATCGCTGATCTAAAAATCAGTGGGGTTGTAGACAATTTTTCAGGGCAGCGAGTTTGTGGCACAGATATGGACATCCTAGTGCAAAATCTACAAAATATAATTGTATATATGGATTCTATGTGAAAAAATAACCGATTTCAAAAAAAATCGGTCGAATCGGAGTCCGGATGAAGGAGATATCGCTGATCTAAAAATCAGTGGTGTTGCAGACAATTTTTCAGGGCAGCGAGTTTGCGGCGCAGATCTGGACATCCTGGTGCAAGATCTACAAAATATGATTGTAGATCTGAATTATTTGTGAAAAAATAACCGATTTGAAAAAAAAAATCAGTTGAATCGGAGTCCGGATGAGGGAGATCTCTCTGATTTAAAATCAGCTCTTTTTTCAGAATTCTTGGGTGACGACGAGAGAGTTGTAGCGCAGATCTAAAATTCTAGTGCATGGATAAGGATTTCTATCACATGGGCAGATGCAGAATGAATGTTCCATCGCTGAAAACAGGTCATAATAGGGATTCTGAGCTATATTGACTAAACTGTGACAATTTAAAATTTTCGCCAAGTAAGTGAATTTTTTCAAAACCCTCTTCATGGGTTTTACAGGAAAAGATAATGGTTCTACTATTGAAGAATACATAAAAGAATACAAAAGGTTATTTAAACAAAATTGGAAATGGTTGGCAATGGCTAATTTTGAAGATGAGGTAGCCACATGGTGGCGATTACTTAACCAAAAGAAGTGTTCCAACCTGCCCGATGAAGAATTTGAAAAATTACTTTTAGACAGATGGTCTCATGCCAGAAAACAATATAAAGAGAAACATGTGGGGCTATTTCCTACTGGTATATTCTTATTACAGGTTCATGGATTGATTCAAAATGAGAAGATCATAGTTTCTATAAATCCTAGTTGCAAGCATAATTTTATCAATGTTAATTTGGCAAAAAGATTGCAAGTTCCAGCAAAACACATTGAAACCGCACAGATGGATAATGAGGATGTTCAAATTTATAAAGATTTGAAGATTTCTATGGACAAGTATGTATTGCATTCTAATTTTTATGCTTCAGATATGGCTAATGTGGATGTTGTTTTGGGATACCCTTGGATGGAAGAGGTGGGTACTATCAATATTAATGTGCAGAAGAAATTCCTGAAGCTCTGGTATAAAAAGAAGAAAATTACATTACAGGATATTTCCATCAATAAACAGGTAGAGTCCACGAACGTTGAAGCAGAAGATGTTCCAGGGACTGACATATCAGATGATGAGCCATTGATGGTCGACAACCAAACACAAACATCAAATCAGGTACCAGAAAAACAGGTAGAGTCCAAAGAGGTTGAAGCAGAAAATGTTACATCAGATGAGGACTCAGTGGTTGAGGTAATATTGGAAGATAAGAAACAACAGTAGGCACCACAACATGTACTAGATACCAATCAGGCTCCATTAGGTGGTGAATTAAAGAAAGATGCACCGTCAGCATATCACCACCCACACCACCCAACAAGAAAACAACCAACAAGATAGCAACAAATTAGCCACAAGGACAACAACCCCCGCAAGACATATAGAGAGGAGCGAAGGTCCACCTACTATGCATCAACATAGAAGAGCTACCATGGTCAACTTCCATCTCAAGCAAGCGATGCACTAGCGAGATCGAGGGTTCACCTTTCTCTTGGATGGCTAGATGCACGAGCATGGTACCAGTGGACTACTCTTTTGAGTAGATCTTAGTATTTGTGTTCTTCCCATGTTTCGGGGATGAAACATGCTAATGGGGGTGGAATGTTATATACCTAGGGGGGATAATATGGGGTACCAAGGGAGGTACCCAAGGTAATAATTTAATAATGGGATGGGCCATAGTAATAAATAAGGTGGTTAACCCATATCATGTAAGGGACCACAAGTAGTTACTAATAAGGTAATGGGCCCATGGTATTAGTTTGATGGTATGAGGGAACCATGGTAATGACCCATGGTATTGTATGTATGAGGCCTATATAGAGGCTAGAGACTCCACACGGAGGGAGGTCAAGGAATGGTGTCAAGAATTATTGTATGAACAGGCATATGGCTTGTGGAGTGTTCTCCTTCCTTAAGGAGTGAATGTATGGTGTTGCCCTACCTTAAGGGTTTGATAAATAAAGAATCATTTCATATTATTTCTGAGTTTATTTGCATTGTCTTATATTTTCATATCAGATCTATAATATTTCTGTGTTAGATCTATAACATCCCCTTTCAGGTGGGCTTGGGATTCCAGCCACTATGTCCCATTGATGTGGCCATGCCATTTGCAGCTACTCAGGCAGATTTGACTCATGTCCAGTCTGAAATCGATAAGGCAAACAACTTCATTGAACACATCCAACATATCCACCAGCAGGTACGCAACAATCTGAAGAAAGAAAATGCCAAGTACAAGCAATGACATGATCAACATTGGGTGCCACAAAAGTTTCATGTGGGTGACAAAGTCTGGTTGCATTTGCAAAAGAAACGCCTTACCTGAGCCTATAGAAAACTCAAACCACTCCGATATGGTCCTTACACCATTACCAAGGCTGTGGGAGACAATACATTTGAGCTCATTATTCCACCATTCCTTGTCTTGCACCCAATGTTCAATGTGGACCGCCTTCGACCATACTTCCCACCATTGCTAGACACATTAGGCATTGCAGAACAACTCACACCTACAGAGTTAAATCCAAATTCCATGGAATAGGACACAACTGATCAGATCATGGACACATAGAGAAAGAACACCTGACAGTAAAGGATCCAACTATATCGAGTTGTTAAAGCAGGACAACTCCTTCACCAGGGCAAGTAGCTCACTAGGGACCAAGTTCAACAGGAATTTCCTCATCTCATGAACTCAACACAATGGTGACCATTGCTTCCTAAAGGGGGAGGAATGATCCAGGTGTATATTGGTGACCACCCACCTATTCCACTTTTACCCCCACCATTGTTTATTTCAGTTTTTCAGTTTCCTTGTTTATAGCACAATTTACTATTTTTGGCAATTTTCAGGTCCTAAACTTCCGGAGCCGTTTTGAGGCCCTAAACGATGTTTTTTTAGAAAAAATAGGAGAAACATGGGTCCATGGACTATTGTTTTTCACTCAAAAGTTGTAGTCCTCAGATAGATATTTCTAGCGAGGTATTGTGCGTGTCAAACAAAGATCGTATGTGAAAGTTACGACCCCTGGAAGTTGATGTACCAATTTACCCAAAATGGGGCCCATAGTTTGGCGCTTCATCTCCTAGGGTTAGGTTTTTGGATGTTTATGGTTTTCCATTGTTTCTCAACAATAAATAGGCCTTCAAGCCTCATTGTAAGATATTTCAGAGGCATGTAGCCGCCACATCTCTTCTTAGAGATAAGCTACCATCGCCCGAGCTAGTTTATTTCAATTTCTGTTTGTAAGCATATTTCAATATTTTACATCAATGAAATGAAGTATTATTTCTGTTTCATCTCTGTATTTATGGTCATATCTGTAATTTGTTGCGTTCCTGTTTAAATCTGGATCACTTGAGCTCTTTGTTAGAGTCTGAGGTATAGGAACTATCCCTGTCCCATGCAATTCATCCATAGGTCGTAAGATTGATCCAATCTTCGTCTCGCACTTTGATTTTGTATATCTGATCCAGATCATCATCATCCTCCACAAAGCCATGAATAGGTTCAGTATAGAACGCTCCCTTAGCAGGGTCTAGTAGCACTATAACCCTGAATGCCTTCCTTTCAAAAGTCATCTTCTGCTTCTTCAATTTGATTATCGCATCCATGTCAAAAGCCCAATTAATTCCTAGTAGCACATGATAGAGATTGATGTCATCTACTATTTCTATTACTTCAAAATCTGCCAGAGCACTTGCTCCTTCAATATCTACCGTTACACCATATAAGCACCCCATCGGAATAATCTTATGTTGATTAGCCATGCATAGTTGTATAGGAAACCATTGCAGCACAGGTCTCCCCATCCTTTCCCATGTTTATTTAGGTAGCATATTTGCATCTAACCCCAGATCCAAGATTACCTAGTCCAATTCATACTCTCTATCTACACAGTCAGCCTCATCTCACGCCCTCTCCACTTCTTATGCTTACCTAGCTTCCTTACAACATGTTGTTCTGAAGGAAGATTAATCTTACCCACATAGTTCTCTATTAGCTCTTGGAGCCCTTCTACTGTCATCTTATCATGCAACAAGTTCACACAGGTCTTTAGAAAGGTGGCTAACAGTTAAGGATCTACCTCCAGCTTCGTACTAGTTTCTGATAATTTCTCTTGTCTTCCTGAGGTGGAGGCCTCAGTGAAGCTCTTCTTTGCTTCCATGAAGGTCTCTTTAGCTTTATTAAGGTCAAATTATACTTCTTTGTTGGTAGACTTATGCGCCCAATCTTCAGCCTCAAGCTGCTTCCCCTTGTCTTCTCTTGTGGCCATACCACTTCTTGTCACTATATTTATACTATGATCTTCTTCACAAGGCTTTGCCCTCATCATCTAGATGTTCCGCGTAGGCTATTGGGTTTGCGTCTTCTTTTATTACATATTTGCTATAAGGATTGGGCAATCTTCTATCACATGGTCGAACTGTCTGCAGTATTGACATGATGGGTGTGTGGGGTTTTGGCAGTCTTGCACAAAGTGTCCTGCTTTGACATAGTTATAGAAAATAATCTAGCCATGACCCCTGCCAGCCTCTCCTCCTCTTCCTCTTCCATGGCCTTAGAATCCTCCGCATGCTGCACCTGCACCCTGTTCTTGAGGCTTACTTTCTTCTTGCATTCAGTAGGTAGGGGTTCTAACCATCATAAATTCATAGCTTCGGCAATGGCGCTCATCATGACCTACAAACTTTCAGAAGTTGCAAAACAACTACTGGGGGGTCTATACAAACTTTTGTAATAAATGACAATTATCTGTTGCATGTTGTCCAATAACCTGACAAATAGTGAACCATGGCGCAGCTCCTGTGCTTGGCCAAATAGTATTTTCTAGCTTCAGGGGGACAAGCCCCCCTCCCCATAAGGTAATTATGATAAACCGAACAATGGTCCTTATCATGACCATGGCCTCTTCATTTCAAGCACCAAACTTCCACGTGAACTTCAAGCTGTGCCTCCTTTCCTTTATTCAGGTTGTACAACTCCAAGCAAAGGATTTCCAACCATGAGGGAATCTATTGTTCATGGAATCTGTTGTACTCCAGTGTTTGTTTCCTGTATTAGTGAGGCTTCCAACCTCATCACAATTTCTACCACCTTTGCTTGGGTTGTTATCTTTTCTTGTGACAACAACAATCTTAAGTGTGGTAAGAGTGACATGATATACTAGTTCCGATGCTAGGAATCTGATATCACTATATGTTGATGGTGTTGGACTCGCTAAAATTCATGGGATCACCCCGGTATGAAGTCCCAACTAGACATCACATTATTTGGTGTGGGGCCTGGTTACCAGTATCTTAAAGATCTGCCTCAACTCTTGCATGTCCGCACGGGAGAGTGGTCTTCTTTGTCTTCGAGAAGTGAGGTTCGCATGTCTAGTGATTGCTAGTGTCACTTGTGTCAATAGTTTTTTCACTGTAGAGGGAGAGGGTGGAAGTGAGTCCCAAGTTAGTTGGGAGGAAGCCCCAACTCTGTTAGGAACACACCACACAACAGGATGTGCACAGCTTCCTTAGGAACAATCCACACGGATGCAGTAGTCACAACACACAAGGGAAGATAACATGTACAACACTCAGCGGATGAGTTTGCTAGAGTGCAATGGTTGTTATAGCAATCTTTATGTGAAAGTTTTGTCTGATGTCTAGGAAGGTAACCAACATGGGCAAGACAATGTTAACAACATGTACAACACATTTTCATTAATATATATGTATTACAAAAAGTGAATGAGTTCGAGTGTTAAACACAGGTTAAAGCAACATGCATTACAAATGTTCAAAATTAGTCATACAACAGTTACAATACATGTGTGGAAACATGCTGGCCTATTAGTAGGCTTATGAATTAAGCGAAAGTTCCAAGACACATCATTACACCATACATCACTAACCCCATGGGTGGGGCGTTGGAGTGACTACTTACTCCTCAAAGAAAGGATTACAGACTCTCAAGACTATGTGGGAGGAGCTAAGGTGAAAAGACTTTTCCATGTACAAATGAGGGGGTATTTATAGCCAAGGGTGAAACTAACCCTTGTTGTTGTTTGACTACCCTCATGACTGTTTGACTTCCATGACTTTTCAACTTTACATGACTCTTCATACAACAAGTGGGTCTCTTGGACATCCACGTTACATTACATTGATTAATAGTATGGTCCACAGTACAGATGTGGACAACATGACTCATGACATGAATCGACATGACAGTGATGGTACATTTGTGCTGCTGCTAGTGTGCATGTCGAGCTACAATACTGTTGGGTGATGGATGTCTTCATGGTGTGTCACAACTTCACCTTTGCATTGCAAAGCGTGCAGAGTCTTCGATGGTCGTTGGTTCGCTTGATGTTTCTTTCACACATTGCTCCTTGCTTGTATGTTGGTAAGCTTGAAAGGTTCGTCCATTCGCGAAAGGTGCATGTTCATCCGTTCGTCTGTCTGTGAACACATCTTGCATGTTTGCTCGTTCGTTCTTCCGCGAACACATCTTTGCATGGTCATCCATTCGTGAGCACATCTCTTTGCATGCATCGTTTGTTCATTCGTTGGTGAACCTATCCTTCTGCATGTGCTCCCTTCATTCATCCCATCTGTCGTCGCACCATGTTTGTTTGTGTACCTGTACCTATAGTCACTCATGACGAGATGACATCAAATCCAAAAACCTCTTAGTCTACCATGATGCATGATCATTTCGGATGCACGTGACTGGGAGAGGTGACAAGGTTGCGAGGCAGGATGGAGGATTTAGGAACTATTGATGAAAAATGTGCAGGAGTCACTAGGTGATGAAGATGTGAAATCCAGATCGACAGTGACAATCCACGGGGTATGGCTCAGCTGGAGGACAAAACTGTGCAGTTTTTGGGAGGAACAATCTGGGCTACAGGAAGGCTTGGTAGGTAAAATATGTGCAATTTTTGGAACGAGCAGGCAACAGGAGCTTGGCAGCCAAAACTCCGTAATTCCTGGAGCTAACTTGCAGTTGGTTACTAGGACATTGGCAGCAAAAACTACAGAAATCCTAAGGGGAACTGGCCGTTAGCTACTGGAGCTTGGCAACAAAAACTATGCAATTCCTGGAGGGAACTAGCAGTCAGCTGCCAAGAGCTACCGGCAGGAAAAAATGCGCTGATGCTGGGAGGCTGGACTGCTGATCACCTTTACATAGTTTCTGAGATGAGCAGATTGTTGGGCAGCAGAGGACTTGCTCGTGAAAATTGCACAATTTTCTTGGTGAGCAGTCAGTCGAGTGTCGGGAGGTCTAGCTAGAAACACTGCACAACTTTCTGAGGGAACCAAGGAGGGGCACTGGGTGTCTCTCCATCCTATCTATGCAATTTTCTCAATCAACGTAGCAGGAAAGGTTTGGAGCCTCTGTGAAATTTTTTAGGGGATAAGTCTCGGGGTGGATGCCGGGTCAAACTCTCTGGTTGACCAACATGAAGGCTGATTGATTTTCTTGCAGACATCACATCTTGAAATGACTTTCTTGATTCTTATGTGTTGCTCTGGGTGACACTCGATCGAGTCAATGGAAGGGTGATGTTCTGGGTGTCAGAGGGGATTCTGGTCATCAAAACTTCAGCAAAATGACTAAGTGTGTGAACGAGTGAAAGATGCATATGTGACCCTACAAACACACACTTAAATGACTCAATGACGAGACGAATCTAACCATCCAGACACACATGCTCAACATGACTGACTGGTGGTGTGAGTGATAAGCGCGACATTTGTGATTGATCATTGTCTAACCATGATGACACTTGTGTGACAATGTATGTGACTCCATGTGTGAATTGTAGGTTTTAACCCCGTACAGAAATTACCTGCATACGAATTCTAAAACACAGAAAATAAACAATGTGAGAGAATAACACATAAAACACATATACACAGAGATTTTTCCCTAGATCCCAAAACCTGGACTACCAGCTTGATTTTTCATTACGCCGTAAGGCGTTTCCCTTTGAAATGAACTCCCCCAAATGCCTTTCTGTCCTAATTGTAGCCGTCAGATCTATTGTTAGACGATTGAACAGAAATCAGTCGTCTAATTTAATAAAAAATGTATAAAACATTAAAAAACACTTTAAAAACGATAACATATTAATTATTAGTTAATATATTAGTTATTAGTTAATAAATTGGTTTCTAAACCTATTGAACCCTTTACCCTAATCATGTTAATCAACCGTCCTGTGCGCGGATATCTGCATTTGATGCAGAGGAGGTCAGGGGTGTTGACGAGCGCGCAGGCAGAGTTGCTGCAAAGGAGGGCGGCGGACCTGCAGAGAAGGAAGAAGGGTTTGGCAGTGATGGAAAGATGATGATGAGGGCCGCAGAGGACGATACAACTATGATTTCGGACAACAAGTTGGCCTTTTCAATTTTGTTTTAATCCCATCCACCTGGCTAAGCATTTTTGTTACACAACTGTGGCACAGTTGGGTTCTGTATACTTTGGTCTGTCTCTGAAATTTCCCATCACAACTACAGCCCCGCTGGGCTCTGAGGAAGTCAGTGGTTTTAGTCGAGCACATTCTTCTATTTTACCCTTGACTGCACCTCGTATTAAACATAATCCCTGCTCTTGTTTATTTGGCCTTGGCCCTGTTATGGCATAAAAAATATTAAATTCAAATGGGATCCAATGTCAAGCAACTGTGTTGTTGCGCCTACTATAAAGAAGTGGTACTTCCCATTTGCTCTCCTAACAGTCACCTAACCGTCAAGGGTAACCATAAGGATGAACAAACACCAGTGGAAAATAGAAACAGACAAGCTTAACAAAGTGGGATTTACAAAGAGATAATTTGGATATAAAGATAGGAAAATCGTGAGCCCTAGGTTTTGAACAACAATGCACTTTCATGACTGCGTGAAAGTAATGGTAACAAGCTGTATTTTGTCACTTGACACGGTAAGGTGGTAGTCTCACTGTTTGTTGCTCAGGTAAGACCCTAGTCATACACCTGTGGATTCAACCACATACTCTGCACTGACCTCGCACCATGTATTTCCTTAGGATTTCTACAGTTTTCAAACCAAAATGTGAACAGTTAGACAAAAGTTTTGTTCAAGTAAGGTCCTGATCATAACTTCCCATGAAGAGAAGACATTTCAGACATTTCAGGTTTCTCAGGGCTATCTTGAAGTAGCTGAGGTAATTTTTTTACTCGAAAAGAATGACCGAAAGAATTGTCTGAGAAGCCAAAGAAACTGAAAACAAACATGTGTCAAGCAACTGTGTTGTTGTGCCTAGTATAAATAAGTGGTACTTCCCATTTTCTCTCCTAACAATCACCTAACCATCAAGGGTAACCATAAGGATGAACAAACACCAGTGGAAAATAGAAACAGACAAGCTTAACAAAGTGGGCTTTACAAAGAGATAATTTGGATGTAAAGATAGGAAAATCGTGAGCCCTAGGTTTCAAACAACAGTGCACTTTCATGACTACGTGAAAGTAATGGTAACAAGCTATATTTTGTCACTTGACACGGTAAGGTGGTAGTCTCACTGTTTGTTGCTCAGGTAATACCCTAGTCATACACCTATGGATTCAACCACATACTCTGCGCCGACCTCGCACCATGTATTTCCTCAGGATTTCTATAGTTTTCAAACCAAAATGTGAACAGTTAGAAAAAAAATTTGTTCAGGTAAGGTCCTGATCATAACTTCCCATGAAGAGAAGACATTTCAGACATTTCAAGTTTCTCAGGGCTATCTTGAAGCAGCTGAGGTAATTTTTTTACTTGAAAAGAATGACCAAAAGAATTTTCTGAGAAGCTAAAGTAACTGAAAACAAACATGTTATTTTTTAATCACCTCATCAATTTCGAATAGTCACAACTATGGAGAAATTTTAAGGTAACCTTTCATGAGGTGACTTCTCAATTTGAAAGAAGTTTCAACTTAGAATAGGGTTGGTTATGCCGATACCAGTCAATAGTGTCAATTTTATAAATTGATAAAGAGCCAAAGCAAACATGCTATTGCCAAATCTCCTTGCTCATGTAGGGAGGGAGTGGTATTACATGTGACAACTCCTTAGTTACCTCAAGTATCATTTATCAACTTTTAGGTACATTGTATTTTTAATTTCAGGTTTCTCAGGGCTATCTTGAAGCAGCTGAGGTAATTTTGGCCTTGGCCCTGTTATGGCATAAAAAATATTAAATTCAAATGGGATCCAATGTCAAGAAACTGTGTTGTTGTGCCTACTATAAAGAAGTGGTACTTCCCATTTGCTCTCCTAACAATCACCTAACCGTCAAGGGTAACCAGCTCCACACAAGAACAGGTAATTCTTTGTTTTCTGTTAACATAATAGCGATTCTATACGGGTATTCAAATTCCCCATAAGCATAGCATCCCTGATGACTAACCTGATATGGCAGCATACACTATAGAACAGGGTAACGCCTAAAGCTCTGGGACTGATTTCTCTTTGTACTGCCCTTTAAAACAATCAGAAATATTGTCTCCTGCCCATTTTCTGTTTCTGTTTCTCAGTTTCAATTCCTTCAACTAAGCTTCTATACATATGCAAAGTGTGAAATGTATATGGTTTATAACATATCATCCGTGAACAAAAGATTTATCAGGCCAGAAACTGGTTTTGGTGTGCAAGTCCCTGGCTAATGTCATAGTATCCTTCCTCACTTTGTTACTAACATTGTCAACGGTTTCAGTGCCATGCCACATGGGCCATCTTTGGTTTGTGGCTGTTTTCTATGTGATATTTCAGGTGATCTTACTGCAATGGCATAACTGGATGTCCCTCTTTTGGGATTATTGTGTCTATCTTAACATTGTTGTTGGGTGTGTGTTGAACAATTAGAAGCTAAAATGTCTGTGAATTACAAATCACCATCAGATGGTTAAAAAGCCATTTTGTGATTTTGAATTCTCTCTGTTTTTGCTGCTCTTCTACATGGATGTAATAACCACGTGGGATATTATTAATGGCCATTCGGAATCTGTCAGAGTAAAAACTCTTTTATGTTGATTTGGTTGTATATTAGCCATGTAGCATTGGGTAGAAGGTCAACAATTAACAGTTATCTAATATTCTTTTCTTCCCTCCTATAATACTGAAATACCAAAGCTGAAATCTAAAGAGAAAACAAAAAAGAAAATACCTTACCCTTTCCAACTGAAAGCCTGGTCTAGTCCACCTACTTTTGTAAGCCACTAAACTGAATACGAATGGTACATGCATACCAATTTAGGTACCCCAAACAATCAGACCTGCCCACTTTTAGCTCAAGTTATTTTTGATGATTCCAACTTGCTGGTATAGTAGCATACAACATGAGTTATGTTGTTGCTGGTATAATAGCATACAACATGAGTTATGTTTTGATTGCTAACTAAATGACACAGCGAATCGCTACATGCAATTAGTAGGGATTGTGCAATCTTATGTGCAAATTTAGACTTATTAATAGATCAAGAAGGTAACTAGTCTAAGAATATGATTACATTCATAATGATCGAAAGTACAATGTATCAAGGAGTGAGTGCTTGGTTAAAATAAATAACTAAAATAAAAACATATAAACATCTTGAACACCATCAGAAGTTAAATGACCTAATTTTGAAAGAGAAAGCTAGACCAAAAAAAATAAAAATAAAAAATTGATATAGAGAAGGTAAATACTCGAACAGGAACAGTTATTAAAGGCCTAAGAATGGAAATTAGGACACACGCTTGAAATGAAAACCAGTATCCATCAATACTTCCAACTCTTTATGGGTGCTGCTAAATTGCATGGTGTGAAATAACATGACCACTTTTCGAGATATTTGGTCATCTACATAAAACTAAAACTGAGATTCTTTTTGTATAAAGATAAGATTGATGACTTAAGGATCCATACCTTCATGTATAAAGTAGGGTGCATCATGGCTGCTCCTGTCATTCTGGGACTTAGAGGCCGAGTGCTTACAAAGAATCATTGTAACTAACTCCGCATAAAAGAAGGGTTGCACCATAATAGAAGATCCAAACTCCATGATAACCTCCAGTCAAAAGAAGAACTATAAATCCACTCTACCATACCAGTTATACTAGAGACATCCATATTCTCTTCCAGTTAAAGAAGATAGCTGAACAAAATGTACTTCAACCTTTAAATAGGAATAAGTCATACCAACAAGTGCCACTATCTGGGTGAATGAGTCCCAATGCATGTTCTTCTGATATGGCAGCATACACTATAGAACAGGGTAATGCCTAGAGCTCTGGGACTGATTTCTCTTTGTACTGCCCTTTAAAACAATCAGAAATATTGTCTCCTACCCATTTTCTGTTTCTGTTTCTCAGTTTCAATTCCTTCAACTAAGCTTCTATACATATGCAAAATGTGAAATGTATATGGTTTATAACATATCATCCGTGAACAAAAGATTTATCAAGCCAGAAACTGGTTTTGGTGTGCAAGTCCCTGGCTAATGTCATAGTATCCTTCCTCACTTTGTTACTAACATTGTCAACGGTTTCAGTGCCATGCCACATGGGCCATCTTTGGTTTGTGGCTGTTTTCTATGTGATATTTCAGGTGATCTTACTACAGTGGCATAACTGGATGTCCCTATTTTGGGATTATTATGTGTATCTTAACATTGTTGTTGGGTGTGTGTTGTGAATATTCACACATACGTAACAATTTTGAGACGGTTCATAAAGCATTGCTGGCACAGAAAGCTTTACCAATTGGAAGCTGGCTTTGGAGTGCAAGTTCCTGGGTTGATGTGATAGCCTCCTTGCACAAACTTCCTTTGTGCAGTGCCATCATTGCTAGCGGCTTTAATGTCATGCCTCATGGACCATCTTTAGCTTTTGATTGTGACCTATGTGATGTTATAGGGTATGTTTCCAAAATCGCATATCCCTTTGTTGAAATTCCATTCCATATTAGTATTCTTCTGTCTTATCTTTAGCTTTAATCTTGTGACATCTAATTTATTGCTTTTTGACAATCATGGTTATTTGTAGTTCCATGGTCATAACACATGATTTTTGGTGCTTTTATGCATTTTATTAGTGAAAGTGGATTTGGGAATAATACATTTGATATTTCACCACTACACAAGAAAAATGCAAATCATGAATGATAAATTATGAACCCAAAAGACAGTCACCACATACTAGATTCACCCTCCCTACATGAGCAAGGAGAGTTAGCATGTCCATTTTGTATCTGATCTCAATGCATCTACATCATCCCTAAAAATTTCAATCATCTTAGAGATTTTCATAAAGCTAATCATGCATTTTAGAGTAATGTTGTTATATGTAGTTGATATTACATGATATGATTCGAAGTTCATATGAGTTTAGGAGAAGAAACTAAACAAAAGATTTTGATTGCTTCCTCAGAGCTCTGTATCAAATTTAAAGTGTTGGCATAGTCATTTTGTTATGCACATACACTAAAATTTTCCTTTTTGCTAGATACTCAAATAGAAACTAAAAAATTGCTGGAAAAATTAGTTGTGGAGCTAGGGAAGCAGAAGGTTTGATGTTCTCTCTTACCTTGTACAATACTTGAGAAAGTGGCATACTGTAATGATCTATGTGGGATGCCATTTATTGGTTAAGAGTTAGAACAACATATTTTTGATGCACTCCAATAGTCTAGGGATCTAAGCCTCCAATATTTTCAGGACCTTGAGCTTTTACCATGGTCTCGATTTTAGAGTTGTTTTTATTGAACTAAATAAGTTTGTATATAATCTAGCAAATCTAGATTCTTGTATGATATTCTAGCGAAAGTATCGTAACATTAACGATTGTTCTGTTTTGCAGAAGGGACATACATAGCTCAGAGATTAGACAGTGCGTGTCATTTTTTGGGTTGTCAATATCATGACTATTTACCATCTAATTTTGATTGCAACAATACATTTCTAAGTGCAAATACCATTATAATTACACGACCCATTCAAATGTGTTGAAAGTATAATGAGCTAATAAACTGGGTACTTGGGAAGCTAATCAAGCGTTTCAGAGTAATGTGTACCTTGAACAGGTTGATGCTCTTTTCTTACAGACTCTAGGTCAATTAGCATTATGTCTTGTCATACTACAGTTACATGACTACCGTCACAAACCTAATTCAACCAATATCCAAGTGGAGGTGTGGGGCAGTTCCATTCATTGTATGTCACACTATCTTTCAGATTACACAAAGTAATATTTCCTTTTATATAGATTGTTCTTGTTAGCATAATTCTGAAATAGGCTTCTCTCCTGGTGCATATAGGCCATGATGACAGGTGTGGGGCAGTTCCATTCATTGTATGTCACACTATCTTTCAGAATAGACACAGTAATATTTCCTTTTATACAGATTGTTCTTGTTAGCATAATTCCGAAATAGGCTTCTCTCCTGGTGCATATAGGCCATGATGACTCATCACACACAACATAAAGTATGCAATGTTGTTATAACTGGAGAGCCTGCCATCCATTCAGAGAAGGTAAATCTTAAGGAGAATACAATTAGGTATGGCCACACTCTTCAACCTTGTATCACTTGTTTTGGGAATAATACATTTGATATTTCACTACTGCACAAGAAAAATGCAAATCAAGAATGATACATTATGAACCCAAAAGACAGTGACCACATACTAGGTTCACCCTCCCTACATAAGCAAGGAGAGTTAGCATGTCCATTTTGTATCTGATCTCAATGCATCTACATCATCCCTAAAAATTTCAATCATATTAGAGATTTGCATAGCCAACTCCATTCTATTAATTGAAACTTCTCCAAAATGGACTGGATTAGAAGGTTGTTCTGCACCGTTGTTTCCATAAGGAGTTGTATGTTAGTCTGATTTGGTTTCCCATGGTTTTTATTCCTAGAGATTATCTATTTGTCCCCAAAAGGAACCATTTAATAACAAAGAGCTGCAACAAAGAGAATCCTGTACTCAACAACAAGCCATATCAAAAAGTCTCTGTCAATCTTGTAGTTCCACATAACATGCTTAACAGTTGCAGGTTTGTGACAAACCATGCATCATCCATTTGTAATTCCAGTACAATGAATACTTTCATTATTGTAAAACCATTATGAAGAATTCTAGCCATGCAAGGATTATAGATTTGAGAAGAGTTTATCCATAAATTATGTAATCAAGGAAGGAAGGAACGAACGAGCATTAGGAGGGAGTTATGTGGGGTTGGTTTCTTCTGACAACATTGGTGATGAATTCATTTTTGTCATGGACCACGAAGTTAAATAAATTCCCCTACCATGCAATTATACCTGAACAAACTGCCTTGGATTTTTTCTGGACTGAACCATTTCCCAGACAAGACATTCCTGGCCTTGGTCTTGCTAGTATTAGGATTGCTTAATATTATTGTGTAGAAATCTTGTCATTGTGCAACATGGCATTGAGTGAAGGATCTCAATAAATAGCAACAGAGAAAGGCCTAGAGAAAGATGAGAAGGAAAATATTGATGAGCCCTTGCAGTCAAAGTTAGCGTTTGAGTTAATGAAAATAAATGAAAGCCAGAGAAAGGTGTCTGAGAAAAGAGGCAGGAAGAAGGATGAATGATATGCATATTCGTTTCCTGTGATTGCTTTTAGTGTTGGGATCACTTCCATGGCAGCAGGGGTAGTCTACTATCATTTTGTTTGGAAAGTGCAGGTATTGCATGTCTTGGTGGGGAAATGTCTATGTGTCTATGTGAAATGTGCTATAATGGTTGGAGTAGGCATGATAACAAAGAATTTAGGTTTAACACCAGAAGACATTTTCAGGGTCAGCAAGTTCAATCGTGGGAGGTGGAGCATCTGAAGCACATGTTAAGTGATTGGCTGCAGGACAACCCTGCAAAGTTCCCAAACATTATGTTTGTAAATCCTTGAGAGTTAGAATGTCTTGAAGTGGAATAAAATAGAATATAATTTGATTGATTTTGTTAAATTTTTACTTGTTTAGCTCTGGCAGCCTTCTCTAGAGTAGCAGGGCACAGTCAGTGACCAGGTACAGGACTTTCAAAACGCAAGTCTCACCAGAAGACATTTTGATGGTCAACAAGTTCAATCGTGGGAGGTGGAGCATCTGAAACACATGTTAATTGATTGGCTGCAGGACAACCCTGCAAAGTTCCCAAACATTATGTTCGTAAATCCTGCAGAGTTAGAATGGCTTGAAGTGGAATAAAATAGAATATAATTAGATTTATTTTTTTAAATTTTTACCTTGTTTTGCTCTGGCAGTCTTCTCTAGAGTAGCAGGGCATAGTCAGTGACCAGGTATAGTAGCAGATCTGTACAACAACAGTAAGGGCACACTTATTGTTGTTGAGATTATGGCTAATATACGCTTGATGCCATGTGTCGGCCCTCTATTTGAGGTCTCAGTGTTTTTATTGAGCCTACAGTTGACTGCATTCACTGACCTAGGGACATAGGTTTTGAATGGTGGGTTTTTTTAACTGTATTCATTTTTCCAACACCCGCAAACATAACTTAAATTGAGGAATGATGATTAGAACAGAATTTCCAGACAATGGTATTCCTGGGCTTAGTGACACACTATAACTGCCCACTAATAACTTTCTCGATAAAACTTTACAAGTATTTTCAGCGAAGTCGTTGTCCATGGTTCTGGGTGGGGGTTAAGGTCGTTGGATCAAGCCTTCTTGGCTCTGGAAAACAAGAGTAACATAAATTTTGTTGAGGGTTTGGTTATGGCTAGATTTTTATTTACTTTTGCGATCTGTTGCTTTCGAAGTTTTATGGTGTCAAAACCCACACTAATTTTAAGCTGATCGACAATAATTTTATTACCTGATCCAGCTTGGCATGGCTGATTGGTAATAATTTTAATGGATCTTAATCTAATATGTCGAGCCTAGTTGTATGGTCTGTGCAATTCAGCGTAGTTAAGATTGAAACCTCGATGTAAGGGTAAAAGAATAACAACAGTGATCGTATACAGATAATCGGATTTGTAGAGCGGTATCATCGGCAAAAATGAAATAACAAGCTTTGCCAGATATGATACCGCATTATCTCTCTCATCATAATCCTATGCTTTTATATATCATCACCAATCTGAAATTCTCCCCCATTTCCATGAAGTTAATGATTTTTGTGCCTATTTCCATGAAGTTTATGATGTTTTCCCATATTAACGATGAAAAAGATCAAGCCCTCGAAGTGTTGATCAAGATTCAAACTCATGCCCTCCCTCCGCCTTCCAATATCTTTTTCTACATGTTTCAATATTGTGTGTGCATTTCTTTGTAATTACAATGGTGGACCTATGTATTGGTGAGATGTATCTGCCAATACCATGGCAAAGCTCTTCAGCGCTCTTAGCACAAGCGTCCAAACTATAAATATACATGTAAGCTTATGTTTTAAGTCAAAACAAAAATGCATATATTGTGGTAGTTTGAAGTCAATCTACTTTGACTTTTATCCACTTATCTAGATGGTTTTTATATATTCTTTAGTTCAAATGTACACTAGATCTTACCAAGCGTTATTTTATTTAAATCTGTTTTATGTTTCCATGAGACGAAAAGAATCATTTATCACCTTCATATTAAATTAGAGTAACTCTTAATTCAATATTAATTAATCTACTTAAATGGATAAAAACTAATAAAAAGTGTGAACAACATCCTTTCATTTTCTTATAGTCACTTTCATTAACGTTGAATTTAATTTACGATATAAAACTTGCCATTCATATGGTGAGGTTAAGCCATATTAAAATTAATATTAAAATTAATTATGGTATACATACTTTGTGTCATCTATATATATTAAAAGAGACATTAATAATAAAAGAAAGTTGGATATATATAATTTTTTTAATTTTTTAATTTTTTTTTAAAGAATATGCTACTAAATTTCCTCATGCGTGTACTTTTGCATTTAGGGTCTAGATATGTTAAGAAAAAAAATTATAATTTTATGTATATGTACTAATAATATTAATTAAGAAATTATTAATTTTGGAAATTTAATTGAAAAATAAAAAGAAGAGGCGATGAAGGGAGAGTGAGAGAGGAAAGGTGAAAGGTGGAGGAGAGAGAGAGTTAGAAGGGGGAAGAGGGAGAGAGAGGAAGGGAGTGGGGGAGGAGGAAGAGGGCAAGAGGAGAAAGGGAAGTGAGGGAGAGGGGGGAAGGTGGAGGAGGAGTGGGAGAGGTGAAATGGGTGTGTGTGAGAGTGAGAGAGAGTGAGATAGTAAGGGGAGAGGGATGCAGGTTGGGACAAGGGGACAGAGGGGAGGGGAGGAGGAGAGAGAGAGAGCAAGAAATAGAGAGAGAAAGGGGGAGAAAGGGGACAGAGGGGAGGGGAGGAGGAGAGAGAGAGTAAGAAATAGAGAGAGAAAGGGGGAGAGAGAGATACAAAAAGAGAGAGTGAAAGGGAGAGGTGGGATGGAGAGAGAGGGAGAGGGTGGATGAGGAAGAGAGGGCATGGGGGTAGGAGGAGGAGGAGGAGGAATGGGAGAACTGAAAGTGGGGTAGGGTGAGGGAGAGGGAGAAGGAGAGAGGTAGAGTGATACTGGGAGAGGGAGAGACAAAGAGTGAGAGAGAAAGTGATTGGGAATTTTTAAGAGATGAGTGATAGGGAGAGATAGAGTTATTACGAGAGAGAGAGAGAGAGAACAGGGGGGTTAGAGATGGGGGAAGAGGTAGCGACAGGCAAAGAGAGAGGTAGAAAGGGAGGGGGAGAAGAAGAGGTAGAGAGAGGCAAAGAGAGAGGTAGAGAGGGAGGGGGAGAAGAAGAGGTAGAGAGAGGTAGACAAATAGGAGTTGAGGTAGAGGGGGAAGAGGGGGATCAGGCAAGGGGAAGAGTTAGAGGGAAAGAGATTAAGGGTGGGTAAGGGGAAGAGAGAGAAAAAGAGAGAGTGAGTGGGGGTGGCAGAGGTAGAGAGGCGAACGGGGAGGGGTAGGAGAGAATGCGGGAGGAGAGAGAGAGATGGGTTGGGGAAGTGTGAGAGAGAGTGTGTGTGAGAGAGGGTAATGGGGAGAGAAATGTGGGGGGAGGAATAGTGGGGGGAGAGGGGGAGAGAGATGGGAGGAAAGAGCTGGAAGGGGGTAGAGGAGAGGGAGAGGAAGAGGAAAGGAAGATAGGAGGAAAGAGAGAGAGGGAGAGTGAGAGTGAGATAGAGAGAGGGGGGAAGAATGGGGATAGAAAGAGAACATGGTAGAAATGAAGAGAGAGAGGAAGAGAGAGACAGAGGGAACAAGGGAGATGTAGAGGGAGGTAGAGGGAGTGGGAGAGGTGAGGTGGAGAGACAAAGAGAAAGAGAGAGTTGGAAAAGGGAGGGAAAAAGGGGAGAGGGGGAGAGGGAGAGGGTAAATTATGGAGAGAGGGTGAGAGAGGGAGAGGGAGAGAGAGAGGGAGGGAGATATTTGGGGGAGTTGGAGGGGTGAGAGGAACATGGAGGTCGAAGGAAATAGAGAGAGAGAGAGGGTGAGACTTAGAGGAAGGAATGGAGGGAGGGTGATAGTGAGAGTAGGGGTTGAGAGAGAAGGATGAAGGAAGAGGAGGAGGGTGAGAGGGGAAAGCGGAGTAAAAGGAAGGGAGGCAGAGAGAGACAGAGACAGAGACAGAGAGAGAGAGAGATAATGAGGGTGGGTGGAAGGGTAATAAGGAGAGAAAGGGAGAGGCAAGAGGGAGAGGCGAAGAGGGAGTGAGAAATGTTAGATAGAGAGATTTAGAGAGAGGAGAAGAAGGGGGAGAGAGAGAGAGGAGGAGAGAGGGGGAGAGAGAGGGGGGATGGAGAGGGGGGGAGAGGAGAGGAAGAGGTTAGAGGGAGAGGAAGTGTTAAGGGAGAAGAGAGAGGAAGGGGAGAGGGAGAGAGAAAGAGAGAGAGGAAAGGGATATATAGGGAGAGTGAGAGTGAGAGACAGAGAGAAAGGGGCATGAATGGGGACAAAGAGAGAGGGGGTAGAAGGGGAGATAGAGGGATAGGGAGGTAATGGAATCAACGAAGATGTACATAGAGGTAGAGCGAGTGGGAGGGTAGAGGTGGTGAGAGAAGGAGATAGATGGAGGGAGGGAGAGGGGGAGGGTAGGAAAGAGAGAGATAAAGGGAGGGAGAGAGCTAGGGTATGGGGGAGAGAAATATGGATGGTGGAGGAAATAGAGATATAGAGGGTGAGACATAGATGGAGGAAGGGAGGCATAGTGATAGTGAGAGTAAGTGGTTGAGAGAGAGGAAGGGACGACAAGGAGGTGGATGGTGAGAGGGGAAAGGGGGGTAAGTGGAAGAGAGAGAGAGAGAAAGAGAGAGAGAGAGAGAGAGAGAGTAGTGTGAGAAAGATAAAAAGAGGGGGACATGGAGGGAGGGATGAGGGGGAGATGGGAAGAGGGAGTGAGAGAGAGATAGACAGAGAGAGAGAGGTGGGGTATGGGGACAAATAGAGGGGGAGGAGGAGAGAGTTAGAGGAGAGGGAGAGGGGGGAGAGAGAGAGAGAGAGAAAGGATAGGGAAAAGGGAGAGGAGGAGAGGGATAGAGTTGGAGTGTGAGGTGGAGATAGAGAGAGAGAGAAGGAGAGGGGGAAAGGCACACAAAGAGGGAGAATGATAGTGAAGAAGTGAGGGATAGGAAGAAACATGTAGAGGGAAGGGGATGGGGATAGTGAAAGAGAGAGGTAGGGATAGAGGGAGTGAGAGAGATAAGGGGAGGGGGGAGTGTGAGAGACGGAGCACGGGATTAGGCGAGAGGGAGAGTTAGAGGTGGAGCGAGTGAGGGAGATAAAGAGGGTGGGAGAGAGAGAGATGGAGATGGGAGGGAGAGATGAAGGGGAAAATAGAGAGAAAGAGAGGGAAAGTTTAATGTGTGGGGTTAATTATAGAGAGAGGGCATGTGAGAGAGAAGGAGATGAAGGGAGGGATAGAGGGTGTGACAAGGAGAGAGAATGAAGGAGGGGGGAATAGAGGGTGCTAAAGAGAGGAAGGGATGCAAGGAGAGATAGAGAGGGTGATAAAGAGAGGAAGGGATGTAAGGAGAGATAGAGAGATAGAGAGGTATGGAGGGTGATAGAGAGTTGGACATAAAGGTGGGGAGAAGGGTGGCAATATAGAGGGGGGAGAGAGGGGGAGGCTGGAAGACAGAGGGATAGGGAGGGAGAGGGGAGGAGAGAGAGAGGCTGGAAGAGAGAGGTATAGGGAATTTTATGAGATTTATATGCAATATTAATTCAATAATTAGTAAAAAATATAGTCTCAGGCACCCTAAATCAACTTCAGTTTATATAGCTTTTGAATTTCATTTCTGCTACATCTCTGCATCTTATTTATTTTTTCCCGTTCCCATGTCGTGATTGTTCCTCAATTTAGCTTTCTGTTGGGTGTGTGTTGTGAATATTCACACATACGTAACAATTTTGAGACGGTTCATAAAGCATTGCTAGCACAGAAAGCTTTACCAATTGGAAGCTGGGTTTGGAGTGCAAGTTCCTGGGTTGATGTGATAACCTCCTTGCACAAACTTCCTTTGTGCAGTGCCATCATTGCTGGCGGCTTTAATGTCATCCCTCATGGACCATCTTTAGCTTTTGATTGTGACCTATGTGATGTTATAGGGTATGTTTCGAAAATGGCATATCCCTTTGTTGAAATTCCATTCCATATTAGTATTCTTCTGTCTTATCTTTAGCTTTAATCTTGTGACATCTAATTTATTGCTTTTTGATAGTCATGGTTATTTGTAGTTCCGTGGTCATAACACATGATTTTTGGTGCTTTTATGCATTTTCTTAGTGAAAGTGGATTTTACCATGGTCACTGTTGACTGAATTGCAATGATAAGTTGATTTCCATAAACAAGTGTTTTACCTAAAACCGAATACAGCAACAGATTTTTCTCCAAAGAGAAAAGTTTTCGAGTCTTTGACCTTGACTTCATGATGCTTCCACTGTCCATGGACACTGTCATGCTTGAACATATAATTCTGAAAAATAACAAAGGCAAGTGGATTTTACCATGTTCACTGTTGACCAAATTGCAATGATAAGATTTTACCTTGGTCACTGTTGATCCAATTGCAATGATGGTCTCAGGTCATGAGACCTTCAACAATGCCAAACTTGTCATTGATTACCTGCCAGAGAAAACAGAGTGTTTTTGTTCTCTTTTAACATATAGTTCCTCCCCAGCAATATGTAATTTTTCTCATATAAATACACCTATACAATGAAAACTGTGATAATTCAGTAAAAATATCATTGCAAACCTTAGCCAATGGAGCCAAGTAGTTAGTAGTACAGCTTGCATTTGAAACAATGTTCAAATCAGATTTGTATTGGTGCTCATTAACTCCAACAACAAACATAGGCACATCCTTGCTTGGAGCTGAGATAACAACTTTTTTAGCACCTGCCTATTAGAAATCAACAAAAAAAATCTATTATATGGAGTTCAAATTGTAATTTCCATTGTTGCACTTTATACCATTTGAAATTTACAAAATTAGATATGTTAATAACCTTTCAAATATTTTTGCATGCACCATAAAAAGAATCATAGAATAGATTGTTCTCCAAAGAAACTGAAAACAAACATGTTATTTTTTAATCACCTCATCAATTTCGAATAGTCACAACTATGGAGCAATTTTAAGGTAACCTTTCATGAGGTGACTGCTCAATTTGAAAGAAGTTTCAACTTAAAATAGGGTTGGTTATGTCGATATCAGTCAACAGTGTCAATTTTATAAATTGAGAAAGAGCCAAAGCGGACATGCTATTGCCAAATCTCCTTGCTTATGTACGGATGGAGCGATATTACATGTGACAACTCCTTAGTTACCTCAAATATCATTTATCAACTTTTAGGTGCATTGTATTTTTAATTAGTAGCATGTCGGATAACCTTTGAAGGAAAAAATCAATTATAATTGAATTGTGGAATGGTAATATTCAAAACTTCAAGTGAGTAGTTGCTTTCGCTTTGTTGGTGAAGACACCTGTGGATTCAACCACATACTCATTTGTTGACACAAATATAAGTTCCAGGCATGTACATCATACTAAGTACCAAGAAGGTAAGCTGTTCAGAGCTTTTAGATGTTCCAGAATGGTGCCAAAGGTGAAGTTGTTTGGCTTAAAAACACTCTCCTCATTTGGCCAAAAACATTTAGGGCCTCATGGCATTACCCAGTGCAGGCCTTGAGAATGGTGCCAAAGCTGAAGTTGTTTGGATTAAAAACACTCTCCTCATTTGACCAAAAACATTTAGGGCCTCATGGCACTACCCATTCTGTGCATATCATCAAATTACAGAACCTGAAATTACAGAATTCCATGTAACTTCATCTACCTTAGGCATTGCATTAAATAATTTTAGTGCTTGGTCATTAGACCTATGTTGAGCATAGCCACCTATCATTGCATTCTATGCAATTGCACAACATCTCTCCACCATTATGTACAACATCATTTTCTCTAGAAACAACAATACTCATGCAAAACCCAAATTCCGCAATACGAATTTTTCCAAATCAAGCAAGAATGAAAGCAGTGAAGTTACATGAATATGCACTTCATCTCATACTTTACTATGATAACAGATTTGAAAAGCACCCATGCTTTCGTTATTACATATATAATCTCATGATGCGACATCACAGTCAAGCAACAACCTCGATTTTTGTGAAAAATAACATCGCAGATAACTTTCCAATATCTATTCAAGATCTGAACATCCGATTAGAACAATTTCCAGATGAGAAATTGGCAGAGCAAGTCATGCGTTTCAGTTGCTCTTTATGTGGAACAAGATCATTTTGGGACAGAGCTAATTCCATGCATCTATTTGCAACAAATGCTCAAACAATGGTGCATAATAAACAAATGATAAAATCTCTAAACACTCCAATCGCAAGATCCATTGCTGAAGATGACAACACCTATTCCAACATTTCCTCAGAAGACGAGCAACTTGAGCGAATTGTGTTACTATGCAATGGTGAAAAAGTTATGTTAAATTCCAACCTTTGGGTTTCAGCCGAACTTGCTAATGGTTCCCTTGGAGAAATTGTAACCATCTTTTACAAAGAATCAACTGCACCAGCACAAATTCCAACATTTTTTGTCGTAGCTTTTCCCAAATACATTGGGCCTCTTTGGGATGAAAGAAACCCCACTCACTTGCCTATTCCAGCAATAAAAAGAAATTCCACTGAAGATGGCTTGGGCTTTAACCATACATAATCTCAAGGTATGACACTTCCAAAAGCAACAATTGACATTGGGAAAACTGAACATCAAGGTCTCACATTCACAGCAATTTCAAGAGTACCTTCTCTACAAGATCTCCAGATTAGCCCTGCATTCAATTTCGATCGTTACAATAAAATGAAGGACAAAAAAACCATTACTCGCAAAAAACACGGGGAAGAAATTCTTTGTTCAATGCCACCTCCAAATAATCTGCTCCAATCCATACTTTAACATCACCAAAATGTTTCCTCTATTTATTTAGCTCATTCTATTTCATAACATACCTTTCATATCTTTCAACAACAATTGAATTTAATCAATATTAATAATTATGCAAATATTAGAATGTCTTTATATTATCTATACATCTCATTCTAACATTTTCTTTCTTTTGCAACAGGACATATGGACTCAGAAATAGCACAACTATGTAACTATTGGGACGAAATCGAGGCATCAATACTTACACTACAACATATACAAAACAGATTTCTTCCGGTACCAAATCCAGCAGTACCATTATATCGCCTGCGTCCAACCATACAATTATTACAACAAATAAAATCTTCCCTGAAACGCATAAACCACATTCATCAACGTGACAAAATCCGAAAAAGACGAGCAGAATGGCAAGCAAGAAATATGCGTCTCCAACTACGCATAAATCTCCAATGGTGTTCAGTATGCCATCATTCACCATGCATCTTCGACTAACAATATATAAATCCCCATGGCAAAGGTAACTTCATTTCCATTCATTCCAAATTCATTTTAACACAACTCACCTGCAAAGTATTACTAATAAATTTCCACAACTGATTTACATATTACAAATTCTAACAAAATATACATTTTGCAGGTTCATTACTGCTTCTTCAGGTCTTCGATGCCTCCAACAATTTTTGATGCAACTTCAAATATGGAATGACAACCACAATGTTCTTTAGAATATTATATTGCTTCTCTAACCTCTTCTGTTACAATTCACTAGTTGTATTTTCCAATTGAAACTTGAAAAAGGATGTTTCAAGATCAAATACCATTTTGATAGTTTATGTCTTCACAACCAATTCATTATCAATGGGTTTTAACATATTTTTTTAACAAAATCAATTTATTTTAATGAATATAATACATGTTTTAAATATATCTTGATATTAATTAAATTTCCTATTTGAATAATGATTTCTTAAATAACCCTATCCAAATCGATATGGATACCCAGTTTTTGTTCGTGTGAATTCATTCGTTTACCTTCACAATCAAATACACAATTTTTATCCAGATACGAAGGTGTCTAAACAAGTTCAATGGATATTTATGACTACCTGTATTCCATTTCGTAGCCACTTTAACCCCCAAATATGATTTTCGGCATGTCTTCCTCAAATTAAAACTCAAAATCATCGACCCTTTCTTTCAAAAAAGCCCATAAAACCCCATTCACATTTCAATATACTTCCACACACTATGCCTTATGGCGTTTCCTTTGCAACATTAGGTGCAAATGCTAGTTATGTTCCTTTCAATGTTACAATACATATTTATACATGCTGAAGCATCCAACACCATGGACCAAAAACCATCGCATCTAAAACCATGGACCGAGAACCATTACGTCCAAAACCATGTGCGAAAATCATGTACAAAACCATAGGTAGGTCCGCCCAACCTAACATAGGGTCCAAAACCAAAATTTTCTGGGGTGCTAGCTCAGACCCCATAGAGTGGGGTTACTTGCACCCCTCAAACCCCCTATGACCCCCCCCGCTATGCAATCGGCACAACGAAGGGGGGGCTACATCCCCCTTCTAAACCTCGGTTAACTACGTGGGCTAGTCGTGGAAAGAATATAACACAACCCAACATTCTCCCAGTTGTTTTTTTTCTTTCCACAGGGGGCCACAAGAGATTTTAATCATTTATCCAGCCCCACAATGCCCATTGTTTCTCTACACCAAGAGAACTTCTCAGAGCTCACAGATTTTGTCAATGCATCTATAGTATTCTTCAAAATGTCCACCTTTACCAGCAACACCTTTTTATCTTCTATCATATCCCTTACAAAGTGATACTGAACATGAATGTGCTTTGTCTTTGAATGGTAAGCAGGGTTCTTTGCTAAAAAAATTGCATTTTGGCTATCACATTCTATCCTTATAGCTCGTCGTACTAACCCCATACTTGAACACAATCTCTGCACCCAAACTGCTTCCTTGCTTGCATGAGTTGCTGCCATGTATTCTACCTCTGTAGTTGCTAATACTACTGCAAATTGTTTCTAACTCATCCAACTGACTGCACCTCTAAATAGGTTAAACACATACCCACTTGTAGATCTTCTCTGATCCAAATCTCTAGCCCAGTCTGCATCAACAAAGCCACAAATATCCAACACTTTATCCAATCCTGGTCTTCCTTGGTAGCACAAACCATAATCACCAGTGCCACGCAAATACCTGAAAGCTCACTTCATTGTTGCCCAATGCTCCTTCCCTAGTTTTGACATAAACCTACTCAATACTCCCACTGCATGTGCAATGTCTGGTCTATTACAGATCATCGCATGCATCAGGCTACCGACTGCACTTGCATATGGAACATAGGACATATCCTCTTCCTCTTCTTATGTCTTGGGACATTGTTCAGCAGATAACTGTACACGTACAAGAATAGGAACCTTCACCGGTTTACTATCCTGCATATTAAACCTCTGCAATATTGTATCGACATACTTCCTCTAGTTTAACCAGAGCTTCCTCTTTGCCCGATCTCATTTAATTTCCATGCCCAAAATATAGTTTGCAGCACCAATATCTTTCATGTTGAATTTGGAGGACAATTGGGTCTTCAAATCCTGGATAATTTCTTTGTCATTTCCAACCAGCAACATATCATCCACATACAAGACCAAATAAATAACACGGTCACCAATTAATTTAAAATACACACAGTGATCTACTTTTTTTCTGGTGAAGCTAAGTCCCCATATAAATGTATCAAATTTCTGATACCACATCCTTGGTGACTGTTTTAACCCATATAGAGACTTCTTTAACTTGCATACTAGCTCTTTCTTACCCTTCACCGCAAAGCCTTCAGGTTGCTTCATGTGGATTTCCTCTTCTAGATCCCCGTGAAGAAATTTTGTCTTCACATCCAACTATTCTACCTCAACATCAAAAGCAGCAGCAACAGATAAAAGTAATCTAACAAAAGTTACCTTGGCAACATAAGAAAAAATATCACCAAAATCAATTCCCGACACCTGGGAATAACCTTTTGCTATCAACCGAGCTTTGTATTTCTCCACCTTTCCTTCTGCATTTTTCTTCTTTTTGAATGCCCATTTGTTGCCAATGGGTTTCCTTCCAGGCGGAAATTCCACCAGATCCCAAGCCTCATTTTTGTGCAAAGATGCCATTTCATCAACCATGGCCTCTTTCCATAGTTTTCCATCCTCTGAATCTACTGCTTCCTTCACAGTTCTGGGATCATCATCAATAATAGATAAAGAAAAATTTGAACAGAAAGAAAATGGACTATAACTTTCTGGCTACCTTCTTTCTCAAATTGATCTTCTCACACCTGGAGTTTTTGGCTCTTCATCTTATGATTCCTCCTCTGATGTAGAGTCTGATTCTTCCTCCTTTAGAGCAAACTCTATCTTCTCAGGTTCCTTTGGTTGGAATTCATGTTTAATAACATCTTTCACCTCTCTGAACAACACATCTCGGTTGTACACAACCTTCCTTGTTACTGGGTTCCAAAGCTTATAACCCTTTAAACCATCCTTATACCCAATAAAGATGCACTTTTCAGATTTACTATCCAACTTGGTTCGTTTCTCCTTTGGAACATGTACATATGCATCACATCCAAATACCCTCATATGTGAAAGAGAGGATTTTTTAACAGTCCATACCTCCTATGGAGTCTTATCCTCCAACGCTGATGAAGGTGATCTGTTGACCAGGTAACATGTTGTCTCCACCACCTCTACCTAGAATTATTGTCCTAACCCGGCACCACTGAGCATGCTTCTTGCCCTTTCCATCAATGTCTTGTTCATTTTTTCTGCAACTCCATTTTGCTGAGGTGTATATGGAGTAGTCTTCTACTGTGCTATACCACACTTCTTACGGAATTCGTCAAATTCCTTACTGCAAAAATCTCCACCGTTATCTATCCTCACCACCTTTATCTTATTCTCTGTCTGGTTTTCCACCAAAGCCTTAAATTCTTTAAACCTGTCAAAGACTTCAAATTTCTTCTTAAGGAAATATATCCATGTATTCCTTGAAAAGTCATCTATAAATGATACAGAGTACACAAACTTACCCAGTGATGGAACCTTCACAGGTCCAAACACATCACCGTGCACAAGTTCTAATATATGTTTCTCCCTCTTACCACCAGAGGGGAAACTCACCCGATTTTTCTTCCCATATACACAATTTTCACAGAAATCAAAATCTAGAGAGCTATTACTCATACCTTCTACCATACCTTTACCATGAAGTATTCTAAGGCCCTTCTCTCCAATATGTCCAAGCCTTTGATGCCACAACATGGTCTTCTCTCCAGAGACCACTAGATTTTCTGCTCCACTTTCAGGAACCACAGAAATGTTGCACCCATCAGCAATAGTGCTACCTTGCAGCTTGTACAGAGTTCCAATCCGAACTCACCGCATCAATACTAGTGCTCCTTGAACCATCTTGCACGTATCCTTCTCGAACACTATTTTTATGCCTATATCATCCAGCTTGCTTACAAAAATCAAATTTCTAGCCAATGCAGGAATATGCAGAACACCTGGAAGTGTTCTAACCCTTCCACCTTGCAACTTCAACTTTACTTTTTTGCGACCAACGATTCTAGCCTTCCTATCATCCCCCAAGAAGACATCACCACCATCATATTTCTCATACTCGCAGAACCACTCTCTATGGGGAGTGAAGTGAAAGGATGCACCTGAGTCAATCAACCATGCCTCATGATCTACATGTGTACTTGAAGAAGCCAAGTACACATCCTCACCTTCATCTGAGGTGGTTTTCACCTTTGCAGAAGGAGCATCATCAGATCCCTTTCCTTTTTCAGGAGCTTTAGATTTACAGTCCCTTTTGTAGTGCCCTTCCTTTCTGCATTTCCAGCGCACCACCTTTACAGGTTTTCTTGGAGATTTAGATCTCCCTCTAGATTTAGATCTCCCACTCGATGACTGATTTTTGTTTCTATTATGGGACCGTCCTTGTATAGACAAGGCATTGCCATTCTGGCTCTGCATATTTTTCCATCTCATCTCATTCGTCAGCAAGGATGAGACTATTTCATCAAACTGCAAGCAGTTGCATTGCTACCTATTGCAATAACCAGACTATCCCACGAATCTGGTAGAGAACACAACAAACTAATGCACTTATCTTCATCTGAAATTTTGATATCAACAGACGATAACTGACTTACCACAGTATTAAATGCATTCAGATGCTCTGTCATTGATTCTTCATCTTTCATCCTCAGGCTATACAGCTTTTTCCACAGGAACAGTTTATTCACCAGAGACTTAGATTGGTACAAAGTCCCTAACTTATCCCACAAAGCCTTTGCTATAGCTTCCCCTAATACATTCAGCAATACTAAATCTGAGACACATAATCGTATTGTGCTCTTTGCCTTCTGATCCAACTTCTTCCATTCTTCATCAGACACTCCCTTTGGTTTAGTACCTGGATCTACAGCAATCCACTGATCTTTATCCACCAACAAATCCTCCATCTTGAGTTTCCACAACTCAAAGCTCTAAACATTAAATTTCTCGATCTCTATCTTCCCACTGCTCGCCATCTTATTTCACCACTAAAATCGATCTTGCAGATCTCCCACTGATGTTGTGGGGAAAAGTATCCGATGCGGATGACCCTATCCCTACTCTAAAGGTGACAGTCTTTAGCAACAACTGAAAGTAAAGCTTTGATGTTTTCCTTTATGAAAGTACAGAGAGGGGGAAGAAATGATCAACCAACCTGGTATCCTTCGCTTAGTCGATCTTGATCCTCTCTCTTTGTCTCTTGTTCCCAGCTTCTTGCTCTCTTTGCCGGTCCAGCTACACACAAGCCCTGCACAAAACGAGAGAGGAAACTACAAGATACAAGTACTCATAACTGATGCATGGATTAGAGTGAATCAAATATACATGTAAATACAATACATCAATGCAATACAAGTATATAGGAGAACATGCAAAACTTTATTGATAGAAGTAACAGGGTTCTGAGAAGGTTACAACCAATGATGGCTCCAATCCAGCAGCACCTCCCCAGCAGCAAGAACTCTCCTCTTCACCTCTAGTAAAACAATCACCCAATAGCTCTAACTGTAATCCAACAGCACCTCCTTGCTTTACACAAAATTCCAGCCCCCTTAGACCTCATAGAAGAGCTCTATATATAGGAGAGAAGAAGAGAGGATGAGTCAGCTTGAGGCTGGCATAGAGCTGACTAGTGTCCTCTCCCTCTTCAGTTAATATTCAGTTCTTGAGTCCACTTGGAGATCCTTGGTTACACATGGTGATCAAGTACCTCTTACTCATCACAAGGCGAATCTGATGAACCAAGTGTCAGTTTGGAAGCTTCCTGGGCAGTTGACACCTTGCAGGATGACTGTGCCACTTGGCCAATCTCGCCCAGCACAGGTAGCCTTCATTAATTTTGACTTCCAGCGCAGGTACAGAGTGGGACAGTTGCATTACAGCGCAGAAGCTCAGTTAAGCAGCTGACATGATCCAAAATAAGCCTGTTTTGAAGTGTTTTCAGGTGGAGAACTGATTGGAAGTGCTGTTGTTTGATGACCTTGTTCTTTTAGGGGTAAGAACAACATGTTTAGGGACTGAGGATCCCTGTGATTATTGACATTTCATGCTCCATGATGCGAGGCACAAAAATGTCTATAACAGTTGCCCCCTAAAGTATGAGGCCGTTTATCAGGCGAAATGCTTTATCTAGAGGATCCGAAGTTCGTTCCAGTGCTGAGGAGAGTGCCCTATAATACAATACATTATTTTTCATTCATCATTATTCTCATGATCTAGCTGAGGCGGGCATTCCCATGCTCAGCTTTTTATAAATACATTTTGGTACATATGACAGACGATCGTCTGAAGATAGACTGATAATTTTCTGCTGAAATTATCATCCTTTGAGTAGGATGATCATCTGCTGCAATGATGTACATGGCAAATGCTTTTATATTTCCTGAATATATATCGCAGCCCGGATGGATGAAACTAGATCCGGGGTCTTCAAACTCGTTCAATCTTCACTCTAAGTACAAGTCGATCCATGTGAGAATTTCGCTGAAGTCGAACATGGAAAGACATCGCTTGATTACCTGTCAATAATGAAAACCGTTAACAAGCGCGAGAGGAATCACCAATAATGACGATGACCCTCAAGGTACTACAGTACAATTCACGTGGCGTGAATAGAGGACTTGGCGTCGAACGCCACGAAAAATCTTCTGGTCGAAGGTCATTGATGTATACCTGTCGCCGGAAGTGAGAAACTTGCAATTGAGGTATGCAAGCTTCAAAGTACTGATGGGGGGTGTTCCTAGATCAACTTCTTGGATAATGAGCTGAAGTCGACAAGAAGCGATCCGTCAAAGGAGGGCCTTAATGAATCCCACATCAATGACACGGAACGGAGCTAATGATTTTAGTGGAGGTGAAAACAAACTGTGATATATGATTCAGGGTGGCGATCATGAATGGATGAAGGATAATGTATGGCAGTGGATGGGACACGGTTGACACTTTCAGAATGACCCCTCTTGAACATATAACGACACTGATGCGATGGATCGGTAGCATTACCCCAAATGTGGATGGTTTGGCGAGGACCATGGCGGTGAGACCGGTGAATGAAACAACCCAACCCGATGTGGTACGGAGGAAAAGTGTCATGTTCAAGAGTGACTTGCTACCATTAAACTTTGATGTTCTCCCAATTTTTCCCCAGTCATTTATGACCAGTACCTCTTTATTTTTTTCAAGCTTGAGGAGGATAACATATGCTTGTTCTATAACCTGCCCTTCGGGCAAGCCTATCGCTATGATTTAACGAGCCTAGCGATAGGGAAACTCGTTCTCGTATAAAGACAAGTTTGTCGCTATTTAATCATTTTAATGAGTCTAACGACAAGGAAAACTCGGTCCTTTTCATTTTTAGAGAGTCTGAAAAGGTACAGAAAGTCAACTCCATGATTCCTTTTTCGTCATCTAATCCCTTAAGTCCGAAAAAGTATAAAACAATACAGAAGGGATGAGTTTTCGATTGTTTTAACGAGCCGAACAAAACAAGCGCTCGATCTTTTTGTGCAATAATCCCTCAGGTCCAAAAAGATTAAAATCTAGAGGAGGGATAGCGTTCCGGTCGTTTTAACGAGCTGGAAGGCCAAAACTCGGCAAACTTTTCATATTTTACGAGTCAGTGAAAAGAGCTCAAAGAAGACTCGTCTTTTGAGGAACGAGTGATAAACAGGGATAGCAGCAGATTCCAGGTGCAGGTTGGAATTTTCCAATCACGGCAGTGTCACAAGGATGGTTAGGTGAAATCACTCTTCGCAGATGTTCCTCAAAATAGGTAAACACACATATGGAGATGAACGATTGGCCAAATGAACGGATGGAGGTGACGGTGCACAAACACGACCAAGGCTTTTATGGCTGATGAATTTACGATCTCAAAAGGTTATTTACCAGTTCATTTTTTCTGAATGAGCTTGAACTCTAAAGGAAAGCCTGCTCATAAACTTATGTTTATTTTTTAACGAGCATGAACTATGACGCTAAAACTGCTCGTATCTTTTGCATGCCCCCAGCATCATAATAACGCATGTCAAAGGAGGGTGCCCCCCAAGCTTCATTGCATTCAACTTGGTGATTGGAATGAAGGTTTACCTTTGAATTTTGAAAAGGGGATTTGTTTCATTTTTTAATGAGGTTGACATAGTAAAAGAACTATCCTCATGACTCCTTGTTTCATTTTTTAACGAGGTTGACACGAGATAAGAACCGTCCTCGGAGCCGACCAAATATCTAGGAATCTTCCGAATCCAACCAGAAGATTGGATTAGATTTCATTTTGTAGGTTTCCACCGTGGCCACTCCCGCCAGATTAATTGGAGGCGGTAGGGCGAAAGTACCCATTAAGGCAGGGTCTTTTAGGAGACCTACTCCGATATTTTGAAACGAATGGTCGCTTCCATGGATCAGAGGAACGCTTCCTGTAACTTGTGAACCATTAGGGAGGAAATTTTGTTGGTCAATGATCGTAATCTCTCCTTGAAAGGGGAATGCGATTTTCCTAAAATAGGTCAACACAACAACTTCCATGGCATAAATCCATGGTCTTCCCAGTAGGATGTTATAGTCAAGATTGCCATCGATGACTTCAACATCTATTTCTACTGTTTTGCCCCCTAGTTCAACTCTCAAGTTACTAAGGATACCGTAAGGGGTATATGTCCTTCCGTCGAATGCTTTTAATGTTGTCGATGATCGCGACAAGGTTGGAGATCCTAAAGTTTTCCAGCAACTCATCGACATAATACTTGTCGATGCCCCCTCATCAATAATTGTTCGGTGAACAGTTTTGTTGAGGGCTTTCACTTGGACGAGGAAAGCTAGTTGAGCTGGTAACTGAGGATCATATCCTTTGTGATCAAAGGATACAAGATTGGAATCTTTAGGATCCACCCCACCAATTGCTGATAACAATGCCTGCCTTTGGGATGGGCAATTTTGTAGTACTTCAAGAGTCGACATAGCAGACGGCGATTGCGCCAAATCTTCCACTATATTATAATGCTGTGCCGCTCTGGCACGAGGATTAAATGTCGACTTGTGTACTACTCCCTTTGGTGGTTTTATTGTTAATTCATGTGTGATGGGGGGTACAACTTCTGCCGAAGTTGTTGTCGAACTGCTAGGTTGATCTTTACCTTTATCGTTCGACACCTGTGGATTCCCGTAATCTTTGTTCCTTGTTGAAATAAAAGCATCATTCTGTTGCTTCGATATCGATAACATAAGCACTTGCGACGGTGAAGCATTTCCACTATCAACCAGATTTTTTCCTCGATCGGGAAACGGATCAGTTAACACAGCTGGAGTTTGCGAACTCTTTAAGAATCTTTTTAGATCAGCTTTGTATGGACATTCTCTCGTCCAGTGATCCTCATCACATATCTGACACCCATAAGGTGGTTTCCTATCTCGAGGAGGGCTTGAAGAAGTTTTTCGAGGAGATGACTCTCCTTGTTTCTTCTTCTTCCCTTTGTTTTGATTCTTCTTGCTTCCTGGTTGATTGGAGTTTTTGCCTTTATCCGTAGATACAGCATTTACCTCCGAAGCAAGAATCTCTTGATTTGCTTTTTGATTCGAAGTCTTACAGGATTTCTTATCTGAATCCCTTGTCGACTTAGCGTTTGCAGTTCCAATCACGCCATCACCGGCATGAGAGTCACTATTCGATCCGGGAGGAGGAGGGATTGAAAATTCCGGTCTGGGGGCGTCAGGTATCTTATCATAGAGCGTGCCCGACTGAGTATATACTAAGTCCAAATATTGAGCACGAGCAATAACTTGCTCCTCTGTTACGACGCCTCCCTTGGCCACATCTTCTGTTATAGCTGGCAGAAGCGACTTTATAAACCACTCAGCTAATAGCTGATCTGGAACATAGGTTTTTACCATTCTGCGCCGACGGCGCCACTCATGTATATGATCTGATATATGTGTGGCCGTTGTCTGCTTAAAATTGGTCAAGATCTCTGTTCCAGTTTCGTACCTTATAGGTAACTGAAAGTGTGTTAAGAAATTCGTGGCTAGGGAACTAAAATTGTCGAACGAGGCTCTAGGTAATTCAATATACCATTTGGCCGCCGGACCAGTCAATGTCCTCTGGAAAAGACGAAGCCTTATCGAATCATCATTCAAGGTATTCGATGAACACCACAGATGGAATGTCATCACATGATTCGACGGGTCTTCGCCAGGATTTCCATTGAATTTAGGAATGTCCGAAGGAAGTTTGTGAGGAATCGCTGGCCACCAATGGGCATAGGCGATTGGATTGTTCGTTAATCGATGTAAATCTGGTAATTCTAGGGTCGCCACGAATGGCAACTGCTGATTCAGGTTTGGCGAGGCGTACCCAGGGTACGATGGAATCGCCTGAGCAGTAGGTCTTTGCATACCAGCATAATGCAACTGATGTTGATATGACTGATACGGCTGGTGGGCTTGGCCACTGTAAAGTGGTTGATTTAACCCGTTCTGAATATAGGGTTGCCCACTATTTGCAAAGATCTGTTGTTCAGATCCCTGGTACACCTGTTGAAACTGAGGTTGTTGGTATTGCACCATCCATGGTTGTGAAGCCATGTTTTGCTGTGCGACACTAACCGACGGACCAAGATGTGGGGTTATAGTTCCCGTTTGTATCTGTGTCGTCCCGGCAGTTGGCGATTGTGGTTGTGTTGCAGGGTCAGTAGGCTGTTGCATTACAACTTGGGGTTGACATACAACAGGCATCGATTGAACTTGCGACACGGTTACAATTGCTGGCGTCGTCGGGATACTAAACATAGGTACACATTGTTGCATGGAATATACAACTCTTGGTTGTTGGGGTAACATAGGTACCCAACCACTCGTCGTTACTTCAGTCAAACCTGAATGTTGTTGAAAACTGTCATATGGGTATCCCCCCGGAAGGGGAAGTGAAAGGGCATATTGCCCCCCATACAGTAATAATCCGGAGCTCAAGGGTATAGATGGCCTTTGAGGATTGGATGGCCCAAACTGATTCCCAAAGGGATCAATTTGTCTAGTTTCAACATAAGAATTACCGGGTATTATACCGGAAGAACAAACTGGAACAGACCAAGTTGTCATAATAGTCCCTGGGTGGACTCCTTCTAGTTGATGAGAACTAGTTGGGACAGATGGTATGCCGGCAAACATCGTTGGAGTGACAGCAGGAGCTTCTGCTATCGCTGTGTCATTTGGCACAGTCCTAGATGTTGACGGTTGTTCAGACATTTTAAGTCTATCCAATAAACTTCCTAACGATTCTTCAGGAACTTCTGGTGGCGATAGACAAACTTCTGATGCAGAAGGAAAAAGAGGGGTACCTACTCCAAAATGAATTGGAGTATTTGCTTGCTGGTCCTCTACGATTTCCTCTATTGCAATCAGACCAGGAGGAAGAGGAAGACCGTCAGGTCTGTAAAAGATTTCTGGTGCCGAAGAAGGGGTTGCTTCGACAGCGACAGTCGTTTGAACAACAAGACTCTGTGGACCGGTTTCAGATGGAACTGGTTCAGTTAAGCAAGTACTTGTCTTCAGACTAGGATCAGTACCACTGTCCTTCTGTTGCTGTTGAACTTCTTCAATAGAGGCAGGGATTCCAGAAATATTGGGAGTGACCAGAATCTCAGATGTTGTTGGAACTTCCGTTCTAACTCTAAAAGGAGATTTTGACCTGGTCCAGCGAGATCACTTCGCCCGTACTACTTTCGGTTCCGGGGACGAAGGTGGTTGACTTGCAAGTCTCCCTGAACGACGGGGTTTTAATTGACTTTCCTCCACGGTTGCGGATTACTTGATCAACTAAAGTACAAAAAGGGGGAATTATGTTTCCGTATTGAATGAATTTTATTAGACGCTTTTAGACACAACTTTGCCTTTTCATGTTTTAAGAGTCGAGAAAAAGCTAAAGATGACTCTAGTCGCCTTCGATGTATTAACGAGCCCGAAGTGACAAATGCTCGGTTGGACCTTTTCAGTTATAGAGTTTGAAAAGGGCCAAAAGAAACTGCTCTGGAGATCTAGGCAGAGGGTGTGCCAAACCTTTCGCGAAACCACAGAATACGTTTTACGGTACGGGTGGTCGATCTTCGTGAATGCTGTGTTCACTGCATCGCGATCAATAGGGCGGTCGACACAGCTTCCTAAGGATAAAGGATAAAAGCCTATAGGGGTCTCCCAATATACGCGACGGTACGCGGGAGCTCAAGTCCGTATTAGTGCTATCGTCCCTCAGGAGGAATCACCCACCTTCGTAGAGATCGACAGTCACTATGTTTAATGATGCCGGAACACGTCTCTACCTAGACCTCTATTGTGAGCGTTATGTTACAATGCGTTTTTAGATTCATTCAATATATTTTAAGTTGATCTTGTTTATCAGTTTTCCTTTCAGGATCACCACGAGATGTATTGGTACAAATTCCTAAATGCAGCTAAAATGATAAGCAAGCTTTCACAATCTTTTTAGCTTTGAAAATCCTAACTACTGAGGGGAGAGAAAAAACAATATCTTTCCACACAGAGCACAAAGCACAAACTAATGCACTTTCTCCTAGATCAGACACACAAACTTATCAAAAATGCAAATGCAAGATGCATGTATTTCTTTTCTTTCCCTTTAATGTTGATGTAGACAAAAGGGAAACTGTTGTATGACTTTCGAATTCAATTTGAAGTGTAAACAAACCAATTTTTCTAAAATGAAAAAACGCTTTACAGGTATTTGTTTCAACACTAAAAATATATGAATTCAAACCATAAAGTGAAAAACAAACAAACTCAAACAGCCATGAACAATAATAAAACTAGCTCATAAGATCATAAAGACACTTTTACAATTCAGGATCTAAGAGGTCACAGCTATACTGGTTCGCTTTTCACAATGGGAAACTGTAACTGCAACAAGAAATACTGAAAGAACATTCACAGTTTCATCACACAACTGAGGCGGAATAATGTCAAGGAGAAGTGGTTTACAGCAAGTACAATAACCAGCAAGCAATCAGCCAAAAACAAGTGCAAACAGGGCCAAGACACAATAGGAAGACTAAGCAAGACAAGGGCTAACTGGACCAGCGCAGGTTCTAGTCTGCCAATTTCACTCTCAGCGCAGTTCCCAAAGGGAGTACCTGCGCTGTAATGCAGACTGCCTGTGTACAGCCTGCACTGACTCACGAGAGTTTCGTCTACAAAGTTTTCCGGGTCATAAAAAGCTCAAAAATGCACTGTTTTTGATGAAATAAAAAGCTATAGGTCAAGTACAGGCTAAGGGATGATCAAGAGGATGAAGATCTATCACAAAGAGTAAAGAGTCTTTTGTAGATAGGCTCTTCAAATCTTGAATTTGCTCAGCAAATGAGCAAGAGTAGCAGACCCTCTACTTCGCTTTTGATATAGTCAAAAGCTTTTCGATTTGGTACTCTTTTCTTCAAGAAATGAATAGCAAAATACTACAAACACCAACAAGATACTAGGCTCCCCAGCGGAGTCGCCAGTTTGTTGTGGGGAAAAGTATCCGATGCGGATGACCCTATCCCTACTCTAAAGGTGACAGTCTTTAGCAACAACTGAAAGTAAAGCTTTGATGTTTTCCTTTATGAAAGTACAGAGAGGGGGAAGAAATGATCAACCAACCTGGTATCCTTCGCTTAGTCGATCTTGATCCTCTCTCTTTGTCTCTTGTTCCCAGCTTCTTGCTCTCTTTGCCGGTCCAGCTACACACAAGCCCTGCACAAAACGAGAGAGGAAACTACAAGATACAAGTACTCATAACTGATGCATGGATTAGAGTGAATCAAATATACATGCAAATACAATACATCAATGCAATACAAGTATATAGGAGAACATGTAAAACTTTATTGATAGAAGTAACAGGGTTCTGAGAAGGTTACAACCAATGATGGCTCCAATCCAGCAGCACCTCCCCAGCAGCAAGAACTCTCCTCTTCACCTCTAGTAAAACAATCACCCAATAGCTCTAACTGTAATCCAACAGCACCTCCTTGCTTTACACAAAATTCCAGCCCCCTTAGACCTCATAGAAGAGCTCTATATATAGGAGAGAAGAAGAGAGGATGAGTCAGCTTGAGGCTGGCATAGAGCTGACTAGTGTCCTCTCCCTCTTCAGTTAATCTTTAGTTCTTGAGTCCACTTGGAGATCCTTGGTTACACATGGTGATCAAGTACCTCTTACTCATCACAAGGCGAATCTGATGAACCAAGTGTCAGTTTGGAAGCTTCCTGGGCAGTTGACACCTTGCAGGATGACTGTGCCACTTGGCCAATCTCGCCCAGCGCAGGTAGCCTTCATTACTTTTGACTTCCAGCGCAGGTACAGAGTGGGACAGTTGCATTACAGCGCAGAAGCTCAGTTAAGCAGCTGACATGATCCAAAATAAGCCGGTTTTGAAGTGTTTTCAGGTGGAGAACTGATTGGAAGTGCTGTTGTTTGATGACCTTGTTCTTTTAGGGGTAAGAACAACATGTTTAGGGACTGAGGATCCCTGTGATTATTGACATTTCATGCTCCATGATGCGAGGCACAAAAATGTCTATAACAACTGAACAGGGTCTACCACAGGCACAAACGAAACCCCTCAACAACAAAGGTGTCCCCTTGAAGCCAAAATAGCTCCAATACCAAATGTAGGTTTTAACCGCGTACAGAAATTACCTGCATACAAATTCTAAAACACAGAAAATAAACAATGCGAGAGAATAACACATAAAACATATATACACAGAGATTTTTCCTTGGATCCCAAAACTGGGACTACCAACTTGATTTTTAATTATGTTCCTTTCAGTGTTACAATACATATTTATACATGTTGAAGCATCCAATACCATGGATTGAAAACCATCGCATCCAAAACCATGGACCGAAAACCATTGCGTCCAAAACCATGTGCGAAAATCATGCACAAAACCATAGGTAGGTCTGCCAAACCTAACATAAGGTCCAAAACCAAAATTTTCAGGGGTACTGCCCCGGACCCCATAGAGTTGGGTTATTTGCACCCCTCAAACCCCTGTGACCCCCTCGCTACGCAATCGCCGCAATGAAGAGGGGGTTCCGCCCCCCTTCTAACCCCCTGGTTAACTATCTGGGCTAGTCATGCAAAGAATATAACACAACATGTACACACGAATTGAATACTTTGAGCATGACTAGAACATGGTCGCAAGCATGACATTGACCTCAACATGAAAAATCTTGGGTGAAATGATCAAGCAAGGTGGGTGCGAAGACTCACACAAGCTCACAGAGTGAACCCGAGTGTATGCAATCATCAAGTGAAAGTCTCAAGGGAGGCTCTGAAATTGGGTGCAGGACAAAATTTTGGAGGGTGGTTGTAGCCGCTACAACACTTGTCGACACACTCGTAGAACTCTAGCTTCTTTGTTTTGGTTCATTGATAGCACAAGGCCTTGGTCTTTTGGGGATTATTGAATCATTGTGTGGGTTACTCCTGCTTCCCCAATGACCCCATGGACATACATGGTTCGCCTCTTTCCAACTCAGTCAAACACAATCAAAAGTTTAGCTTGATCACAGTGTTTCGAATTTGGGAATGGTAGTTTAGCTCACGAGTTGAGGATTTTTAGAGTACAAGTTTTCATCTTTGGTGTTGCTCTGCTGCCAAAAAGCCTGGACAGTACCCCGACAGTGTCACACAAGAACACACGCATTGTTCCACTACTAGAAAGCCTGGTTAGTACCCCGGTGGAGTTACATGCTTCACCTCTCTGTGCAAGAAGCCTTTCTCTTCTTTCGCATTTATATTTTTCAAGAGGACTTTGCATAGGCACTTATTTATTTTTGGGGCGGAAGAGGGATCTTGACTTATTGAGAGCAGAAGAGGTTGTTCCTTCAAAGAAGCATGTAAGACCTCTAACATAGGTTTGCTCATTTATATTTTCTCCTTCTTCATTTCTACTAATTGGATGAGCTTGAACACACAAGGTAAAAGGCTAAGTATAGGCATGGGGCTTCCTAGTGTGGACACAGGTTCATGGTTGGACCAAAACTTCCCTTGCAGATGGTTTGTATTTTCCTTTAAGACTTCATCAGCCGAAGGTTATAACCAAGCATAGCAAAGAGAGACACAAGACTGGCCAAGTGCTGCAGGGTCACAAGTCTCTTCAAATCTCAACCGCATACTCTATTCAAAAGCCAGAACGTGGAAGTTGGAAACACTTATTTTCGGAAACAAAAATAGTAAGGTATCAAGAAAACAAAACAAATGTAAACAAAAATAATAAGCAGAACAAACCAAATAAAAACCAAGATAGTAAGAAAGAAAAACGAGATGAAAAAAACAAGCAACAAGCAGACTATGTACATGGCACGGGGCGCGGCCCAACCTACTAGATGTAATGCTTGAGATCTTAGCCGTTGACAGGAAGGTTGTCAACCCTCCCATCATGTGATCATAGACGGTACATGTGTGGGCCAATCTTCTCATGGACTATGTACAGACCAATCCACATTGACTGGAACTTTGTATGTTTGCCTTTGTCTTCATGGGACTTATCTCATTTCAGAACTAAGTCACCAACACCAAAGTTAGCTTTCCCTACATGATTCTTATCGAAGCATCTCTTGATATGGTTCTGGTGGGGTGTGAATTTTTATTTTTTTTCATCCTTTCTTCCTGAAGCTTATGGAGAGTATCCATCCTACGCTGAACTAGCTGGCAAGGCTTGCCTTGGGATTCTTGGGAAAGCTGAAGTGCAGGCAAGTAGATATTTGGTGGAAGGATGGCTTCTTTACCATAAAACAAGAAGTATGGTGAGGTATTCATAGAGGGATTGGGTGTTACACGGTCATCCCATAATGCATTCGTCATGGCGGTATGCCAATTGCACTGTTCAGAGAAAATGGTCTTCTTGATTATGTGGATGAGGCTTTTATTCATGGATTCTATGGGATCGTTTCCTTGCTAGTAATAGTTAGATGAATTTTTTAGCACAATACCATTATGTAATGCAAAATCGTAGAGTTTCAATGACAGAAATTATGCTGCATTATAAAAAAAAAGTGATACCAGAACACTGAAGTCTAAGATGATGTTCTGCTGGAGGAAGTTGATGACCTCCTGGTCGTTCACTTGCTCGAGTGGAATCACTTCTCTCCACCGTGTGAATTAATCAATTGATGTTAGAATGTAGTGGTGTTGCTTTGAAGAATGTGGGAAGATTTCCCCAATGATGTCTGGGCCCCACTATTGGAATGGTTCGGTCACTGCAACAGGGTGTAGTGGGGCTGCTGATATTCGTGTTCTGTCGCCGCATTGCTGATAGACCGGGCACTTGTGGGAATATGCATGTGCATCCTTGAATAACGTGGGCCAATAGAAACTAGCTCACATAACTTTGTGCGCAGTGGTGTTTCCCACAAAGTGACCCCTGACGGGTCTGTCATGCAGATCTTGAAGTACCTTCTCTAATTCATATGCCTCCAGGAAGCTGAGAAAAACTTTGTTACTATGCTTTTTGTAAATCACTCTGTGCACCGACTGATATGCTAAGGCTGTGAGGTGTAATTCCCTCTTCTGTCTGATGGAAAAGTGAGAGGGTACGGTGTCGTGCTCAAGGTACTAGTGCACATCTACGTACCAAGAGGTTCTGTCTTCAGTGGGTGTTTCTTGCCTTATATCATACATCTCAATTTCCTAATCCCAGCCAATGAGCTCTTCTTCACTCTCTGGTGCGTATATTGCTTCAGTTGTAAGTTTGCAGAGCCCATGGCCTTTGATCGTGTGAACTAGATTGATTCCAAGATCATACTCTTGCAAGCCTGTCATCTAGTTCGCACGTCGTTCACCTAGTTCTTGTTGTACAAGCAATGTGTGGACTTCTGGGTGAGGGACGAATACTATGCAGTGGTTCTTCAGCAAGTAGGACTTGAACTGTTTCACCACCTTGTAAACTGCGTATACTTACTTGTCAGCAGTGGGGTAGTTGATTTTTGGTCCCTGCATGCTTGTGCTCATGAAGGAGATGGGACGTCCATCATTCGTTTCATCCTTATCGGTGAGTATTGCAGTGAGAGAATTATCGGAGGTGAAGGTGTATAGCAGGAAATATTTCTTGAAGTCTGGGTTGTAGAGTGCAAGCACTTCTATAATGGCCTATTTGATCTGGGTGAATGCATACTTTTCCCTCTTGCCCCAGCTGTAGACAGTATATTTCTTGATCATGTCTTGCATCGGCTTGACTATCTGTGCATAATCCGAGATGAACTTCCGGAGGAAGATTAGCTTTCCTAAGAAGGACTGCACGGCTTTCTTGTTGGCTAGGTGAGGCGTCTATGTAATATTCTGGACCTGGTCCGGATCCACCTTGATCTTGCTTTTGGCAACAATGTGTTTGAGAAGGTTCCCCTCAGACACTACGAATACACTCTTTTTGGGATTCAAGGAAATCTCATATCTCCGGCATCACTCAAATATTTTCTTTAGATGGCGTATGTGGTCCTCTCATCTTCTTGAGAACACAGTCACATCATCAAGGTATACCACTATGCTTTGTCCGATGAGTCCGTGAAAAGCGATGTCCATGGTGCACTGAAAGGTTGTGCCTAAATTTACAAGCCCAAATGACATTTGTCTGTAAGAGAACGTACCCCACTTGGTATAGAAAGTAGTCTTAAGTCTGTTGGGTTATTCTACCAAAACCTGATTGTATCCTAAAAAACTGCTGAGAAGAGAAAACATATGTGCGCCAGATACTATTTGAAAAATGTGGTCCATAGATGGCATGGGGTAGTTGTCTTTTTCAGAGGAACGGTTCATGTTCCGGAAATCAACACACAAGCATATTTCCCCAGACTTCTTGCGTACAAGAAAAAGGTTTTAAACCCATGTGGAATGACAAACTTTGTATATGATCTGTGCATCCAACACCTTAGTAAGATCATTCTGTATGAGGGGTTCAATCTGTTAGAGTCAATATTTGCATACTACCATCAGTGATCAAAATTTCTCTTTTCATATTCATTTTAGGTGTCCCACACAATTTTTTTTTATCATTCCACTAGGTCATGCAAAAAAATTAGTCACTAATGGTAGTCCTAGTCCAAAAAATCCACTCTTCCCTAATTGTGATTACTTGATGGCATAGTTTCATCTCTTGTTGACTGTACATCATCCATAAAGTTATTTTTATCATGCCATTTGTATCAGTCATGAGGTCATTATGTCATCTTGAAATTTAGTCCTTCAAGGTCTCATTAGGTCTTTTCGGGTTTTTCAAGGTTTCATTAGGTCATTAGGGCCGCCAAGGTTCCATTCCATTGCATAAGACCAGCAAGTAAAGGGTGATCAAATAACATCCCTTCACCATGTGAAGATGATTTGTAAAGAGAAATCCTTATTTCATTATGTAATTTTATGTCTTTCAAATGTAATAATCTCACCATCCCAAGTTGTTAACTCAGTGTTCCAAAGATGCTAGACCATCAAAAGATCAATTTGTCAAAGGAAATATTCAAGTGAAAGGGTAAAGTTTCAAAGGGTTAAGTGCATGCTAAAGGGAGTTGTCTTTTCCCAAGGGTGTCCAAATCATCATTTTCCACAAGCACTAAACCCTAATTTCCTCACCCATTGAGCTAGGTTTGGCTATGGAATCAGAGACATCTAAGTATATGAGGCATAAGGGAGGTCATTTCAGCAATTATGAGGACATTCCAACTCATAAAAATCATTTCTCCATCATTTTTCAAGAAGTCATTCCAAGGGACAAATCATTTGCCATACATAGGGCCGGGTTTTCTTCAAACTATGTTTAATACCAAACAGGGATGAATATCGAAAAGTGAGAGAGGTTTTTGTCCATAATAGGCCAAGGATGAAAACCCTCCTTCACTTTTTACATAGGTGTCATGGTTCTAGAGAAATGTCAAAAATACAGTTGCTACAAGAGAGTTGTTGCACTTTTGGAGTGACTTTGGAAAAATCAGTTTTTCTTCTAGCTGGAGTCTCCAAATAACTTTCTTGATGAGTAAAATGATAACTAGACAAAACTATCTTTCCAATGAGCTATCCTGCACTCAATGTTTAGTCGAGGAAGACCTCCAAAAGTTTCGTGCAAGAGAACACTTCATTTTTGCACCCTCATTCGGCAATTTTTGACCAGTCTTGGGAGAATTGACTTTTTAGGGGCTATAATTGATCATTTCAGTACGTGATTTGTACATTGCATAGCCAAGAGAGATACCTTTCCAATAAGATATCATGGGCTCAATTTGGACACTAGGAAAGCCTCCAAACGTGGCCTGAAAAAAGCATTGCGCACAGAGGAGGGAGCACTTCCCATACAGACAGAGCGTTGGGCATAGAGCCTGTTTGCGAGTGCATTTTTGCACAGCACTGCACATACAACCAGAGCGCTACGCACCTATACAAGGCGCTGTGCATAGGGCCAGAAAACACCAAGACTACCCTATCAACCATCTAAATCGCTCTTTTGCTACCTAGAACCTCTAAGCAAGTAAGTACACTCCTTGAACCATCCTCCTGACACTCATTTCACGATTTTGAAGTTTGTTTGCTATTTAAATTTTCAAACCCTAGGTTGTCTAAAAACCCTCCCTGCTTACCATATCCCTTATTCCCACATTTTGTTGTCAAATCCCTCCACCTATCCCCTATACCCTAATCCCCCAAAACAAAATCCTTAAACCCTTATTTACTAAATAGTCCCTATTAAAAATACCCCCTCCTTCTTACTCTCACATCATACATATCTCATCCTACATCACACAAACTCCTCTTCCCTTCCCCTATCCCTATTCACCATAACTCCCACTTCATGATTACCTTCTCTAGGGTTTCTAAAGCTTCAAACTCAAAAACATGGATAAAGAGGATAAAGATTATGAGGAGAAAGATCAAATCACTCAGGCTGCCTTGAAATCAAAGGATGCCAAAATCAAGAAGCTTGAGATCAGTTTACAAAGCACCAAATATATCATCTGCTTTTATGAGCAAGAGAACAAGTAGCGAGAGGTCAAGCAAGAATTGATGCAAACCATGTACATCAAGGAAAAGAGGGAGGCTGATAAGGCCAAGTTTCATCTTGATGAGGCTTATGGAGATTATGGAGAGTCGGATGATGAACAGGGACAGAGAAAAAGACCCATAACAAGATTTGTAACATAAGAGTCAAGCAAATGAATACAAGGCTAAAACAAGGACCCAAAGGCAAAAAGCAAGGTGATAGGCTTAGGTTGCTTGCTGAAGCTTCCTTGGATAACCTAGACACTTGATGGTGGTGGTCTCGCACAAATATTGAGCAATTTGAACATTTTTAAAGAATTTAGCAATTTTTGACACAGAAATTTTGGCTCCAGTGGCGCTGCGCTTTTCCTAGGGGCATCCAATGAGGAAATGGTTAGAATTTTTGGATTCACAATGATGAGTACATGCACCCTGAGCATTTTCTAAGTGTTTGGAGAAAAATTGGTCAACCAAAAGGTCAAAAAACACCCAGAAAATGACCTTTTTGCCCTCTTTTTGAGCCACAGAAGCAGTCTCGAGAGAATCCATTTTTTAGGGGTCAAATAAACTCCAAATGAAGAAATTAAAGATGTTCAAGAAATTAGACTTGAAGACATTTACAACAAGATATTGTGGGCCCAATTTGGACACAGGAAGTCCTCCAAAATGGCCCTGCCAAAAGTGTTGCGCATAGAGCTTGGGTGCTACGCATAGGACAATTTTCTGCTCAATTTGAACTTTACCATGCCATGACTGTAATTTTTGGGTTTTCTCTCATGGATGATATTTTTACTGATGTAAATGGTGACTAGGCATGTAAATAGGATGAATATTAGTTATCAGAGGGTAGATTGATTGGATCAAAAGTTCTCTTGAAGTGAAATGAATCAGTTTCCTCCCATTTAGAGGCAAGTTGTTAGGGTTGCCTAGGTTCTAGTTTCTTGTTCAGATTTTGATGGATTAATTCCTCATCCTAGGGATTCTACCCCTGAGGATGGGAGGAGGTTGAATCAATGTCCATATCTTCTTCTTCTTTCTCATTGTAAAGGGTTGGACTCAGTGGGATGCTTAAGCTTTGATAGACATCATTTTGTACCAGTTACAGCAAGAGATTAATGAAAAATTGTAGCTATTTCTTTGGGATCCATGTGGTATGATGCTTAGTTTAGTTTTTATTATGTTTTCATGTGTTAAAATGTATTTTTGACTCCATTTCTTCATTTCATACTCTTTATGTGAATGTATACAAGTCTGAAAGGAAGAATCCATAACTTTTATGCTTTATTTTGGGTATACATTTCACAGTCTGTGTTTTCTTCAGTTTAGGAAGAATCCATGTTGCTTACATGCTCTTTCTAGCTTCTCACTTGTCTTGAATCACTTCACCCATCAAACCCTAGAGTGTTGAGCCTTGTACCTACCTTGCCCCATCGAACACCCTACAGCTTTGACCTAATTTCCTTGCCCTAACTATTTGGCTCCTTCTAATCCAGCAAAACCCTTGAAAACCAAATCAAACCTTGTGCTACTATACCTAGCCTAGTATCATTTTCTTGATCCAGTCATCTTGGCTGAGATCCTTACAGAGAGAGCCCTCTCCTAGCCTAGTAGGGCTAGCTACTTGGCTAAGCATGGTTTGTGGTTACCCTGGCATTGCCTTCTTTCAACCTGAGGTTCAATCCAGGTGCTAACACAAGTGATGTATGTACTTTCCTCAGCTTCTGCTGATATGGCTTGACCCCTTTTTTGATCGGAATGATGTGTTGGATGATCCGTGTGTCATAATTTTTCAGATCATCATATGTCCATGTGAACACATCTCGGTACTGTTTGAATAAGCGAACAAAGGCTTGCTGCTCTTTTTGTGTGCAGCATGTATGAAGATTAACGAACTTTAGATCTTTTTCTATTCCCAGGTTTATCAGTTCATGCATCATGGTGGAACTGTGGGTTTGTTGTTCCTTGGCCCTTGAAAACGTTCTTGTAAGTCATAAATATTTTCCAACATTGCCACACCTTTTGTGATAAGGTGGCCTTTCCTGTTACCAGCTTCTTCTTGCAGAGATCGCTCATGCTCGTCATCATATATTGTTGCATCCTTGAAGATGTCAACATTGGCCATGAAATGAAATATCTATTGATCATCATTAGACATGCATAAATTAGTTATGTTATCCATGATAGATGGCTTGTACAAAATTTCAATAGTAAATCTATCCCTAATCGGTGACATTCTTGAAGTTGCATTTTCCAGAGCATTGGCAGTTGCATTATGCATACGTGGTACAACAATGATGTTAAATTCTTGGAAGTTAGAGATTAGTCGCCATACCTCTTGTTAGTAACTCTTGAGATGTGGTGACAAACAGTGAATGGTGTTACGTACCTGTCATACCACTATCTCTGAATCACCTTCCACTTTGAGTGCAACCACATTGAGGCTGATGGCTTTCTACAAGCCCAACACGAGTGCTTCATAGAAATGTTGTTTGTGCACTCGAACTCCAAGCGACTTGAAACCAGATGCTTCCTGTTGTATGGGTCGATCAAGACACATCCAGCTCCTGAGCCGTCCTATGTCTTTGATCCATCAAAGTACATGGTCCACAACTTGTCTGTACACTAACCATTTGTCGTGCTAGTACTGTTGCTACTACTATTTCTATTGCTACTGCTACTACCATTACTACTGGTACAATGTACTATATATGTTTCATAACCATCAGTTGGGCAAGGAAGGAGTCCCAACTGTGTGTCTGGTGGGGTTGGATCTGGTTGTGCAAGATAACACCCCAAAGCTATTTCAAGGAGGCAGTTGCCGAGCATGAGTTCTACGAAGGCCAACAGTTCATTCTCATCGTTAAGGGGAGTGACATTATGCTTCATATACCTCTTGGAAAATACACAGATTTGGTTGCATTTTCCCTTGTATGGAAGCCACATGTGGGACTAGTCTATAGCAAAATATCCATCCAGCTTGCTGGACCAGTATTTGTTGAGTAGTAGACCGTATGCTTCCGGTATGTCCACAAAAACTATGTTGATGCATTGGTGGAATCGACCGTCATGAGATAGTCAAATGATCACATCTTTCAGTTCACTAATGGCTGGTACCAATGTTCGATCAAGCTGGATGATTCGCGCGGATGTCTTGCTCCATTATGCATTGTGTTAGAGTCGGTCTGGTCAGTCCTCCGTCAGAGATCAAAACTCTTTATGCATTTTATTTTTAGGTGTCCCACTCCATTCACTCAGTTGCATTCCACTAGGGGCATGCCATAATCTGACGGAGAAGGTCATGCTAGTCATTTCCCCTCATGTCTGGTTCCTGCTGGCTTATGTCTTTGTGTCAAATAATCAAAAAGTCCATAACAGTCAAGGTCTGGTCCTTTAACAGACAAAAGTCATTTTTGGTCATTAGGTCTAGGGATTGAACAATTTAGTCTTTAAATATGTCCAGTAAATCCATGCAAGCCAGAGTGATGCTCTTGCAAAGTAATGATCTGCAAAGTTTCATCCTCATATTGATAAACTTCGACTGTTCTTCAAAACTCTATTTTGAAGAAAAGTCAAACAGTGCCATTTGTGACAAAATTTTCAAAAGGGTCGACAATTTATTTCTTCAGGTGCATTCATGGTTTCCGTGGCCAAATGCTCTGTCATGCAATCCCTACAAAAAGTGTCGAAAATTTCATCGTTTGAGCCAAAATTCAGAGAAAAAGTGAAAATCAGGGTTGTTTTAAAGTCAGTGAAAAAAGTGCCAAACCTGACATTAGAAAAGTGGGGTTTTTGAAAAAGTAAATTTAATGATGACCTCCAAGTATTATACACAAGTTTCCATCACAAATCAAACTCATTGTGCAATCAAGGCATAGGAAAAACGTTGCAAGGTCGTGGAGCGAGCAATTGTGTGGTTTGGAGCAGTTTGGAGGTGATTACAGGGGCGCGACACACACAGGCAAGGGTGCGGCGCACACACAGGGCACGGCGCACAGAGAACCCACCCACAGTTCAAACTTATAACCAGCATGACGCACACCCAGAGAGTGGCACACTGGGCTTTGCGCGCGACGCACAGAGACAAAGCGCCCAGAAATTGCCAAACTCACCCAAATTTTTTGTGAAGACACTCTAATTGCAAGGTAGGCTACCTAAACTCACTTATGCATCAAATTTGGTAAAGATATGATGGTTTTATGCCCATGATTGAATGCAAAAATTTCTTAAAGCAACCACAAAAGGACACCAAGAAATCATCTTGCTAGGGTTGTGTAACAGTGTTATTGCTGCCAAGGTATTTTCCCTACCCTACCCCTGTTCCTTATTCCCCTATGCCATTTTTCCTATTATCACTACCCTAACACTACCAAACTCATATTCCCTTCCCCTCCTCCTATTGCTCAATAAAAACCCCAAACCCTAACCTATCAAAATACCCAAAATCCCTACCAATCCCTAAACAAAATTCTCCCTATAACCCCTATTCCCATTACATTACTCCCCTCCTAATACTCCCTTGTTTCATTGTTCCCCTTTGTGGCAAATATCACAAACAACACCCAGCTTCACCATCATCAAAGGGGCAGCCTAAATACAGTTTATAAACAGCAGTCATGGTATCTGAGGGTTCATCAAAACATGAGGGGGAAACTCAGAGTGATACAGCTTTAGGAGAACAGACTCCCATGAGACATCATAGGAGTGGAAAACATGTTAGGGATGAGCCAAACACCCTCACTGAGTTGCACGCATGCCCGCTTGCTATGTCATGTTTCCATCACCTAGCATATTTTGAATTTTGTCAAAGGGTGGCAAATGTTAGAGTTCATCATGAGTTGGACCATATTTTTGTGCTTCACCTACATGGAGGTCAGTCTACCTTGGTCGACGTCACCTTCACATTGACACCCAAAACTATCCCAGTGGCAACGGGCATACCAAGTGTTGGAGAATAGTGGCATAAGAAGAAGAAGGTGGATAGGCATCATTATGAGCCTTACATTAAGGCCAGTTGTTTGAGGCATCTCACAAGAGTCTTCCCATTCCGATTTTTGAAAGATGAGTATGCTCTGCTCATGAAATTGATCAAGAAGTACTTCAGTTGTGAGGGGAGGTTTTCTCGCCTATATGCCTATCACATCAGGTTGCTCATGCACTTTACCAGGGTACGGATGATGAACCTCCCATTTTTCATCTGCGGGAACATAGAGAGGATGAAAAATTTCATGCAGCATAAGACCCCTTAGCAGCAGCTCAACAGTGTTCATCACTTTGCTCTTATCCGGATTTTGGTAGATCATCAGTTGCGATTGCAAGGCATTGCTTGGGAGGACTTCATCTCCCGTGACTTCTTCAGCACTCCACAGGTAGTATCAGAGGCAGAGCATGAGATAGGTGGTCCTTCTCATCAGTATGAGCACCATGAGACCGCTACTATGCCAGTATTCATCACCTATCAGAGAGGCAATAGACATTTATTTGCAGCGGCAAAGCGAGTGTTATCTCCACCCGGGGTGGAAGGGGCCTCGCTTCCTACATCGACGACATAGGAACAGGACAGAGGTAAGGAGCCAATGCATGATGAGGGGCCTTCAGGTGAACGAGAGACAGAATTCGTTCTCCTTCATGATGATGAGACAGATACAGAACCGACAAATGCAGAGCTTAGAGAGATCATCCAAGAGCAGCAATCAGAGATTGAAGACTTGTCCCTTGATTTAGAAAGAGCCAAATGGAACATGAAATATCTGGAGCAGAGGAACAAACAGCTTGAGGATCAGCGAATGATCATGGAGCTACAAAACATTCGTGAGCATCGCCAAGCTGCACAAAGGAGAGGAGTTGAGCTCACGCCATTGGAGCAAGAGATCAATGAGGACCGAGAGGCCAATCTTGAGAGAGTCAACATCCACCTTGAGAGACTTCTGGAGAAGGTTGATAGAGACAAAACCATACTGAGGAGGATGGTTTATCATTAAAGGGCACGAAACATGAGTGCAAGGGCCCGGATAAGGAGCTTGAAATCAAAATTGACCAAAGCAACAAAAGAGGCAAAAGAGGCAAAAGAGCAAGATCAGCTTCGAATCTTGGCTGAAGCTTCCTTGGCATAGCATAGCACTTCATAGAGGACCTCCAACCCAAATGTCAAGGAATTTGGGGAAATTTTGGTCACATGACATATTTTTGGGCAAAACACAAGTTTTTTCTCCTTGTGCGCCGCGCCAATCGGGAGCTCCAAATGAGGAATGGTTTGCATTTTTGGATTCAACATCGAAAATCATGACTACTGGTGCTCGGACAAGAAATTTTGGCAAGATATGAGTCTCCAAAAGGTCAAAAACACCCAAAAAATGGCCTCTCTGCCCCTTTTTTGACACACAGGAAGCAGTCTTGGGAGAATAGAGATTTGGAGGGGAAAATGAGCACCAAATTCAAAAATTCTAGTGGGGTTAGAAAGTAAACAGGACAGGCTTTCCAACAAGCCCACTTGGGCACATTTTGGACACCTGAAAGTGCCCCAAAATAGGCCCCAAAGTAGCGCAGCGCACAAAGAAAATGGCGCGGCGCACAGAGGAAAAATTGCCAAATTTGCTTCCGTTTCGCGAATTTTCGATTTGCGACTTCCCCAAGTGGGCCCGCTCATCTACACTTCGGTTTTTCGGCACCAAAGGTGGCATTTAAAGCATTTTCTTTCCAGATATACTTCTATCCAAGTGGCGAAGGAAGGCAAACGGTCACCCAAGCCAAATGTCATGTTTGTTGCGCTGCACCTGTCACTGATGGTTGGCTCTTCATCTCCATTCTATAATGATTCGAGTAACTCCCCAACCCTTGGGCGTTCTATCTCTTCATGGCACATTCTATATATTGTATGTAATCTATTTGCAAAGGGTTGGTTGGCTTGTAACTTCTAGGAGACTGTGGGAAAGAAACTCTGTTTCTTCACTGTATATTTTTGACAAAGAATTAATGAAAGGCAACGGCTCTGTTTCATGAGATTCTTGTGGTTGTGAGTGTAGAAAATGTGTCTCTTATGTTTTCATATGCATTTTGTTATGTTTCATAATTCAATTCATGTTCATTTCCAGTGAAATTTTCTAAGTGAGATTAGGTAGAATTCAATTTTATTGCTCTGCCTGTGGGAAAATTTCATGTTCAGTGTTCTTCTTCTGTTGAAAAGGATTCATATTCCTATGCCCTTTTCACTCTCCTAAACAATCTCTCAATTCTGCGTTATTTCAAACTAAATTGCTACACTTTCTGCCTGCCTTGCCTCACGAAGTAATCTGTGCCTTTGTATTAAATTCTCTGTTCTTTGCTGACCGTTGGTCCCATTACCATCCCAGAAGCTCAGTCATTCATAAAAATTGTTTCTTGTATCTATATTCACTTACTAGCCTAAGATCAATATTCCACTGTAAGTCATCTCAGACCATTTTTCTTATTTATTCACTGAGCGTGACTCGGAGAGAGCCCTCTCCTGTTCTGGTAGGGCTAGCTACCAGACTAAGCGTGGTATGTGGTTACCCTGAATTTTTCCTTCCTTTAGCCTAGGGCAGATTTAGGTGCTAACATAGTGGCGACCATACTAGGGACAAATGAAATCAAATCCCCTTATTTCTTAATAATTCTAAGCTTCCGGATGATGAGTTTAGGATTGGATAGGCTGAATAAGTTGGTTGTGTCTTGTGATTTTTCTCAATAGCGCGCTGGCTTCGAGACGATATACCAAAGCCAATCCAGACCCGGATCCTCCTCATATTTACGAAAACCCCAATATGATTCCAAGACTCCTTCGTCAAGAAAGCACTATAACTCCCGTGTTCAAATCCCATTCATGTCCTGACATTTTTTAGTATCTTGAAGAGCTTGAGTTTGATGAGCGGTTTGAAATATCATTGTTTGAGTCTAAATCCGAAAGGGCCATTGATTATATTGTCCCCAATCCTCAATTTCTTGTAGATCTAGAAACAGAAAGAGCTAACCGATGAATTGATAATTATATTGCAACAGAGCCTCAAACTCCAATTGCCAGCCCCTTACAAACTGTGCACACTCCTCCAACACGTCCAAGGCCAAATCCACCGAGAGTGATGGTTGCCCATTTCACACCCCTTGTTCTACCCCAAGTTCTAGATGATATGCCCGCAGATTATCAAAGTAAAATCCCGTTTTTTGATGGCACTCCTAACAGCGTTACTGCTCAGCAACATGTGGACAAAATGGCAAACTTCTATGAACTCCATGAGATCGATGCGGAGAATGTGGCAATGAGACTCTTTGTACAGAAATTTGCAGGTGAAGTGAGGAAGTGGTTCAGAGGTTTGCCGGCTGCACGTATCTCTACCTTGGCTGAACTACAAAGGAAATTTTTAAACCGATGGGAAGTGAAAAAGAATCCCCTTCAAATTCTGGCTAAATATGAGCAAATCAAATGAAATTTTGGTGAGTCGGTCCAAGACTATTGTGTTAAATTCAATACAGTTTATAACGAAATTCCAGATCATCTATAGCCACCTGTGGGACTAGCTATGATGAAATTTCCGGATGGTTTTGATGCTGACATGGCCTACCAATTAAGAGAGAGAGAACCAGCTACAATGGACGACAAGCAGAAAATCGCGGTCAGCGTTGAAGCAAATCTGCTGTCCAAAAGAACTAGAGTGAAAGCAGAAAAGAAAGTCACGGTTAAGGAAGAGTCTTCTTCAATGGATCAATTACTAAAGAAGGTAGAGCAGATGCTTGAAAGGGTGAAACTCGACAAGCCTGAGTCGCAAGTTAGGAATCCTAACTTCCATGGCCAGCAGCAGCCACAATATAGAATAAGACAGAGAGATCAGCGAACCCAAGAGCAGGCAGCACAATAGCCAGTACAGACACCTTTGCAGTAGAATTTTGTGCATGGACTAGAGTCAGATGAGGATGGGAATGTAATAGGTGAAGAAAACCACCTCTTTACTCCAGATGAGCTACCTACTTACCTTACCAAAGAAGAAGAGTGTGCGGTGAGTTCAGCTGCACACAAAGACATGGATTTCATTCTAGCTAGTGACATTGTTTTACAAGAAGAATCAGAAGAATATCAAAGGGGGTATATGAATGCTATGTCCGCATAGCAGCAGCGATATTCACTTAGAAACAGAGATGTGTCAGCCAAACCAATTTAGAAAAAGAAGGAGGTTGAAACAGCAAAGAATGATTCGTCAGCTACACAAAGAAAAGGAAAAGAGGCGGTTGGTCCGGAGAGCAGTTAATCAAAATCAGTAGAACAATCACATCAACAAGCCGCATCAAAAGAAAAGGAAAAGAAGGAAATCCCAGTCAAAGAAGTAGAAAAGATTCCCGCTTTCAACTTAGAGAATGAGATTTCTAAGTTAAAGGTATCCATCCCCTTGACTGAAATAATGAAGAACAGCAGTTATAGAGGACAAATATCTAAAATGTTGAATTTGGACCAAATGTCCGACATGGTGAATGTTGAAGATGATCAGCCTGAAATGATTTTTGGGCTAGCATCGAATGGTGAGTCCCCTGATAGCGATGTGCCACCCTTTTATATTAGTTTAAGATTGCATGATTTTGTGTTACATAATTCCATGTTCAATTCCGGAGCCTCTCACAATCTCATGCCCAAGGCTATCATGGATAAGCTTGGTCTGGACATCACCCGGAAATACCATGATCTCTATTCATTTGATTCCAGCAGAGTAAGATGTATAGGACTCATCAAAGACTTGGTTGTGAGTTTGGATCAGCTTCCCATGAAAATTTTTTTGATGGATGTTGTGGTAGCAGATATTCCTCCAAGGTTTGGCATGCTTCTTTCCAGGTCTTGGGTAGCGAAATTGAAAGGGACACTACAGCTAGATTTCTCCTATGCAACTATTCCGGTGTTTGGACAAATGAGGAAATTATATCGGGAACAAAAAATGAAATATATGATCACCAGCAAGGAGAAACCAATAAATCATCCAATTAACTATGTACATATAGATTTAGAGTCTTTCGTTTTGTATTCAGATAGTTTAAATGATATAGATAGTCAGGTAGTAGAAGCAGATGATATTCCAGAAATAACAGAAAATTTCAGAGAAATTTTAAAGAAAGAAGGACAAGAACAACAGAACAATGTTGGGAAATCAGCTGAAAGTAATGGACAGCAAGTAGACAAGGCACAGCAAACAGATTTCCAGCACTTGCAAGAGGAGGAATAAGGTTTGTGGACCATGGATTTTGATGGAGCAGTGGGAAATGATGGCGCTGGAATTGGAATTTGGGTACGCAGTCCTTTCTCCGCCCCAAACAAAGTGCCTAGCAGCGTGAGGGTTTTCTCTTACAAGTTGGCTTTTGAGTGTTCAAACAATGAAGCTGAATATGAAGCTATGATTGTTGGCCTAAAGATTCTAAGAAAGCTCAATGCTAAGAGGATTTCGGTATATGGTGACTCCGAATTGGTAATAAACCAGGTCAGAGGCGATTATCAAGCAAAGCATCCTAGGATGCGGGCCTACCGTAATGCAGTTCTAGACATCCGAAAATTATTTTCAGAATACACCTTGACATGTGTGCCTCGTATACAAAATAGTATTTCTGACGCTCTTGCCAAGGCAGCAAGTAGTTTGAAGATCCCAATGAACTCCAGCAATAAATTTGAAATCCATGTCAAACATCGTCCAACCATTCTAGACAATCAGAGATACTGGCAAGTGTTTCAAGATGATGAGGAGATTAAGGATTTTCTGCAAAACAAAGGCAAGTTCAAAGAAACCTCAATTGATGTAGAAAATGATGATGGTAAAGGGAATGGTACAGATGAAATGCAGATCAATGAAATTGACGTGTTGCATCTAAAGAATAACATTATTCCTAAAGGCTTGATACCTCTAGAAGAACTTTTTGATCAAGTTGATGTAGCCCGCAAGCCAACATTGCAGCCAACAGAGAAGGGTGTACAAGAGGTCAACATCAGAACAACTACCAATCCTAAGTTGGTAAAATTGTCCAAAGCATTGCCGCCAAAGATCAAGGACAAATACATCAGTTTGATGGCTTCATTTGCAGATGTGTTTGCTTGGGACTATTCTGATTTAAAGACATATGACACCAATATAATTCAGCACACTATACCCATCAAGCCCAATCAAAAACCATTCAGACAGAAGCTGAGAAGGATAAATCCAAAGTTGTTTCCATCTATTGAAAAGGAGGTAAACAGGCTGTACAAGTCAGGTATCATTGTGCCCATCAGATTTTTAGATTAGATCTCTAACTTGGTGCCCGTGCGAACGAAGACAGGTGAGATCCGCTTGTGCATTGATTTCAGAAATCTCAATAAAGTTTCATTGAAGGACAACTATCCACTGCCCAAGATGGACCATATACTTCAGCGAGTAGTGGGGGCATCTCGTATGTCACTACTTAATGGTTATTCCGGATATAACCAAATTTATGTCCATCAGGATGACCGAGACAAGACAGCATTCACCACTTCATGGGGAACCTTTCATTATGCCAAAATGCCTTTTGGTTTAAAGAATGCAGGTGCTACATTTTAGCGTGCAATGGACTTGGCTTTTGCAAATGAGAAGGATGTCTTTTTGGTGGTGTACCTAGATGATTTGACAGTGTTTTCCAAATATGATGAAGAACACATGCACCATCTAAAAATTGTCTTTCAAAAGTGCAGAAAATATGGCTTGTCGCTGAATCCGAAGAAGAGCTTGTTCGCCATGGAGGAAGGAAAATTACTCGGGCATATTATCTCAAAGGATGGCATTCGTATTGACCCAGCACATGTGCAAGCAATTCAGCAAATCGATCTGCCCCGGAATAAAAAAGAGATACAATCGTTCAATGGTAAGATGAATTTTCTGCGTCGCTTTGTGCCTAATCTTGTTGAACACTTAAGAGAGATGACCAACATGCTTAAGAAGGACAACCAAGTGAAATGGACAGAGGAGGCTATAAAATCTTTCAATTTGATTAAATTGGCCCTTTCTTTAGCTCTAGTTCTAGTCAGCCCGGACTACACTCAGGATTTCATATTGTTTTCATTTGCTTCGGAGCACACTATGGCAGCAGTATTATTGCAGAAAAGAGATGATCACGAAAGACCCATAGCATTCTTCAGCAGGGCTATAAGAGATGCAGCCTTAAAGTACAACATCATTGAGAAGCAATCCCTGGAACTTGTGAAGGCATTGAAGGATTTTCAGGTATATATTCTACATTCTCATATTCTGGCCTATGTTCCTAACGCTGCTGTAAAAGATGTTTTAGTGCAGACCGATTCGGAAGGAAGAAGAGGCAAATGGATTGCAGACTTGCTGGAATATGATGTGGAAATAAAGCCCACAAAGCTGGTCAAAGGACAGGGGTTGGCGAAGTTAATGGCCGAATCAAACTTGCATGCCTTGGACATAAATCTGATCGCTGCCATGTCCGATGAGAATGAGGAAGGATCGTCAATTCAGGTATCTAAAATGTTCACTCTTTCTCCATGGTATTCAGATATAATATACGTGCTTAAAAATTTGTCACCACTGCCTAGCATGACTAGAAACAAAGCGAGAACACTCAAATTGAAGGCTGCCAAGTTTTTCATTTTAAATTCTGCGTTGTATTGGAAAGATCCTGGTGGCATTTTGTTAAATTGTTTGGTGGAAGAGGAAGCAAAGAAAGTCATGGAGGATTTCCACGGAGGAGAGTGTGGTGGTCACCTTTTTTGGAAGTCAACAGCAAATAAAATTTTGAGAGCAGGGTACTATTGGCCTACATTGTTTGTTGATGTATATAAGATGGTCAAGTGCTATCATAAATGTCAGATTTTCGAAGGAAAACATAAATTACAGCCTTTGCCACTTAAGCCTATTGAGGTGAGCGCTCCTTTCCAGCAGTGGGGGTTGGATTTCATTGGTGAAATTCATCCCGCTTCTTCTGGTCAGCATAGATGGATCCTCACAAGGACAGATTACTTCACAAAATGGATTGAAGCAGCACCCACCAGACAAGCTACAGAGGCCGTAATCATTTCATTTCTCGAAAATAACATCTTGTCTCTCTTTGGTTGTCCGAATAAGTTAATCACCGATAATGCAGCAGCTTTCAAATCAAAGAGGATGGTAGAATTTTGTCATAAATATCACATTATTTTGGGTCATTCAACTGCCTATCATTCGCAAGGCAATGGACTAGCGGAATCTTCGAATAAATCATTGGTCAACATCATCAAGAAGCTGCTAGAAATAAATAAAAAGAGCTGGAATAAGAGGTTGGTCCATGCGCTTTAGGTAGATCGGATCAGTCAGAAAAAATCCATTGGTATGTCACCGTTTGAGCTTGTTTATGGAGTTGACACAGTATTTCCCACCTCTCTCGCTGCCCCGGTAGTCCGACTTCTTCAGGAGGTCGGTAGTGAAGAATATCCAATGCAAAGAAGGTTGAATCAAATTGTTCACTTGCAGCAAACAAGAGAATAAGTTTTCCAGATACATCCAAATTGCAGGAGAAAATAAAGAAAATTTATGACATAAAAGCAAAGGCAGATAAATTTCAATTGGATGATGTGGTGTTGAAGTGGGATGCCAGGAATGAAGAGAAAGGTAAGCACGGAAAGTTCGAGAATCTTTGGAAAGTCCCTTTCAAGATTGCAGCATGTAGGGGTCAGAATGCCTTTCTTCCGAAGGAAATGAACGGGGAAGATTGTCCAGGAGGGCCGATCAATGGTCAGCTGCTCAAGCAGTACCACTGCTGAGTTATTAACACTGCTTCCACTGTCATTGTAAATACCATTTTTATTTCAGTTTGGTTTCAGTCTGTCAAGTTAGTTTTTGAGTCATTTCAATGTCAAGTTTGAGTCAATTTCTTGGTCATTTCAGTTTCATAAATAAGTCAGAGTATTGTGTTGTAGTTGAAATGATGACTCCATAGCCCAATGGACAAAAGGCATTGTCTAGCTCCTCCAGAGATCTGCTGTTCTTGGCACCTCCAAGGAGCTACCATCCCCCAGGATTTCATTGGTGAAATTCATCCCGCTTCTTCCGGTCAGCATAGATGGATCCTCACAAGGACAGATTACTTCACAAAATGGATTGAAGCAGCACCCACCAGACAAGCTACAGAGGCAGTAATCATTTCATTTCTTGAAAATAACATCTTGTCTCTCTTTGGTTGTCCGAATAAGTTAATCACCGATAATGCAACAGCTTTCAAATCAAAGAGGATGGTAGAATTTTGTCATAAATATCACATTATTTTGGGTCATTCAACTGCCTATCATCCGCAAGGCAATGGACTAGCGGAATCTTCGAATAAATCATTGGTCAACATCATCAAGAAGCTGCTAGAAATAAATAAAAAGAGCTGGAATAAGAGGTTGGTCCATGCGCTTTAGGTAGATCGGATCAGTCAGAAAAAATCCATTGGTATGTCACCGTTTGAGCTTGTTTATGAAGTTGACACAGTATTTCCCGCCTCTCTCACTGCCCCGGTAGTCCGACTTCTTCAGGAGGCCGGTAGTGAAGAAGATCCAATGCAGAGAAGGTTGAATCAAATTGTTCACTTGCAGCAAACAAGAGAAGAAGTTTTCCAGATGCATCCAAATTGCAGGAGAAAATAAAGAAAATTTATGACATAAAAGCAAAGGCAGATAAATTTCAATTGGATGATGTGGTGCTGAAGTGGGATGCCAGGAATGAAGAGAAAGGTAAGCACGGAAAGTTCGAGAATCTTTGGAAAGGCCCTTTCAAGATTGCAGCATGTAGGGGTCAGAATGCCTTTCTTCCGAAGGAAATGAACGGGGAAGATTGTCCAGGAGGGCCGATCAATGGTCAGCTACTCAAGCAGTACCACTGCTGAGTTATTAACACTGCTTCCACTGTCATTGTAAATACCATTTTTATTTTAGTTTGGTTTCAGTCTGTCAAGTTAGTTTTTGAGTCATTTCAATGTCAAGTTTGAGTCAATTTCTTGGTCATTTCAGTTTCATAAATAAGTCAGAATCTTGTGTTGTAGTTGAAATGATGACTCCATAGCCCAATGGACAAAAGGCATTGTCTAGCTCCTCCAGAGATCTGTTGTTCTTGGCACCTCCAAGGAGCTACCATCCCCCATCGGAGCCAATGTTAGAGTCGGTCTGGTTAGTCCTCCGTCAGAGATCAAAACTCTTTATGCATTTCATTTTTAGGTGTCCAGCTCCATTCACTCAGCTGCATTCCACTAGGGGCATGCCATAATCTGACGGAGAAGGTCATGCTAGTCATTTCCCCTCATGTCTGGTTCCTGCTGGCTTATGTCTTTGTGTCAAATAATCAGAAAGTCCATAACAGTCAAGGTCTGGTCCTTTAACAGAAAAAAGTCATTTTTGGTCATTGAGTCTAGGGATTGATCAATTTGGTCTTTAAATATGTCCAGTAAAGCCATGCAGGCCAGAGTGATACTCTTGCAAAGTAATGATCGGCAGAGTTTCATCATCATATTGATAAACTTCGACTGTTCTTCAAAACTCTGTTTTGAAGAAAAGTCAAACAGTGTCATTTGTGACAAAATTTTCAAAAGGGTCGATAGTTGATTTCTTCAGGTGCATTCATGGTTTCCGTGGCCAAATGCTCTGTCACGAAATCCCTGCAAAAAGTGTCGAAAATTTCATCGTTTGAGCCAAAATTCAGAGAAAAAGTGAAAATCAGAGTTGTTTTAAAGTCAGTGAAAAAAGTGCCAAACATGACATTAGAAAAGTGGGTTTTTTGAAAAAGTAAATTTAATCATGACCTCCAAGTCTTATACACAAGTTTCCATCACAAATCAAACTCATTGTGCAATCAAGGCATAGGAAAAATGTTGCAAGGTCGTGGAGCGAGCAATTGTGTGGTTTGGAGCAGTTTGGAGGTGATTACAAGGGCGCGACGCACACAGGCAGGGGCGTGGCGCACACACAGGGCGCGGCGCACGCAGAACCCGCCCAAAGTTCAAACTTATAACCAACGCTACGCACACCTGGAGTGCGGCGCACTGGGCTTTGCACGCGGTGCACAGAGACAAAGCACCCAGAAATTGCCAAACTTACCCAAATGTTTTGTGAAGACACTCTAATTGCAAGGTAGGCTACCTAAACTCACTTATGCATCAAATTTGGTAAAGATATGATGGTTTTATGCCCATGATTGAATGCAAAAATTTCTTAAAGCAACCACAAAAGGACACCAAGAAATCATCTTGCTAGGGTTGTGTAACAGTGTTATTGCTGCCAAGGTATTTTCCCTACCCTACCCTTGTTCCTTATTCCCCTATGCCATTTTTCCTATTATCACTACCCTAACACTACCAAACTCATTTTTTTCTTTCGCCTCCTCCTATTGCTCAATAAAAACCCCAAACCCTACCTTATTAAAACCCCAAACCCTAACCTATCAAAATACCCAAAATCCCTACCAATTCCTAAACAAAATTCTCCCTATAACCCCTATTCCCATTACATTACTCCCCTCCTAATACTCCCTTGTTTCATTGTTCCCCTTGGTGGCAGATATCACAAACAACACCCAGCTTCACCATCATCAAAGGGGTAGCCTAAATACAGTTTATAAACAGCAGTCATGGCATCTGAGGGTTCATCAGAATATGAGGGGGAAACTCACAGTGATACAGCTTCAGGAGAACAGGCTCCCAGGAGACATCATAGGAGTGGCAAACATGTTAGGGATGAGCCAAACACCCTCACTGAGTTGCAGGCATGCCCTCTTGCTATGTCATGTTTCCAGCACCTAGCATGTTTTGAATTTTGTCAAAGGGTGGCAAATGTTAGAGTTCATCATGAGTTGGCCCGTCTTTTTGTGCTTCACCTACATGGAGGTCAGTCTACCTTGGCCGGGGTCACCTTCACATTGACACCGAAACTATCTCAGTGGCAACGGGAATACAAAGTGTTGGAGAACAGTGGCATAAGAAGAAGAAGGTGGATAGGAATCATTATGAGCCTTACATTAAGGCCAGTTGTTTGAGGCATCTCACAAGAGTCTTCCCATTCAGATTTTTGAAAGATGAGTATGCTCCGCTCATGAAGTACTTCAGTTGTGAGGGGAGGTTTTATCGCCTATATGCCTATCACATCAGGTTGCTCATGCACTTTACCAAGGTGTGGATGATGAACCTCCCATTTTTCATCTACGGGAACATAGAGAGGATGAAAAATTTCATGCAGCATAAGACCCCTCAACAGCAGCTCAACAATGTTTATCACTTTGCTCTTATCCGGATTTTGGTAGATCATCAGTTGGGATTACAGGGCATTGCTTTGGAGGACTTCATCTCCCGTGACTTATTCAGCACTCCGCAGGTAGTATCAGAGGCAGAGCATGAGATAGGTGGTCCTTCTCATCAGTATGAGCGCCATGAGACTGCTACTATGCAAGTATTCATCACCTATCAGAGAGGCAGTAGACATTTATTTGCAGCGGAAAAGCGAGTGTTATCTCCACCCGGGGTGGAAGAGGCCTCGCTTCCTACATCGATGACATAGGAACAGGACAGAGGTAAGGAGCCAATGCATGATGAGGGGCCTTCAGGTGAACGAGAGACAGAATTCGTTCTCCTTCATGATGATGAGACAGATACAGAACCAACAAATGCAGAGCTTAGAGAGATCATCCAGGAGCAAAAATCAGAGATTGAAGACTTGTCCCTTGATTTAAAAAGAGCCAAATGGAACATGAAATATCTGGAGCAAAGGAACAAACATCTTGAGGATCAGCGAACGATCATGGAGCTACAAAACATTCGTGAGCATCGCCAAGATGCACAAAGGAGAGGAGTTGAGCTCACACCATTGGAGCAAGAGATCAATGAGGACCAGGAGGCCAATCTCGAGAGAGTCAACATCCACCTGGAGAGACTGCTGGAGAAGGCCAACAAAGACAAAACCATACTGAGGAGGATGGTTTATCATTACAGGGCACGAAACATGAGTGCAAGGGCCCGGATAAGGAGCTTGAAGGCAAAATTGAGCAAAGCAACAAAAGAGGCAAAAGAGGAAAAAGAGCAAGATCGGTTTCAAATCTTCGCTGAAGCTTCCTTGGCACAGCATAACACTTCATAGAGGACCTCCAGCCCAAATTTCAAGGAATTTGGGGAAATTTTGGTGACATGACAAATTTTTGGGCAAAACACAGGTTTTTTCTCCCCGCTAAAAATCGGGAGCTCCAAATGAGGAATGGTTTGCATTTTTGGATTCAGCATGGAAAATCACGACTACTGGTGGTCGGATAGGAAATTTGGGCAAGATATGAGTCTCCAAAAGGTCAAAAACATCCAAAAAATGGCCTCTCTCCCCCTTTTTTGACACACAGGAAGCAGTCTTGGGAGAATAGATATTTGGAGGGGAAAATGAGCACCAAATTCAAAAAATCCAATGGGGTTAGAAAGTAGACAAGACAGGCTTTCCAACAAGCCCACTTGGGCACATTTTGGACACTTGAAAGTGCCCCAAAAGAGGCCCCAAAGCAGCGCGGCGCACAGAGGAAAAATTGCCAAATTTGCTTCCGTTTCACGAATTTTCGATTCGCGACTTCCCCAAGTGGGCCCGCTCATCTACACTTCAGTTTTTTGGCACCAAAGGTGGCATTTAAAGAAATTTCTTTCCAGATAGACTTCTATCCAAGTGGTGAAGGAAGGCAAACGGTCACCCAAGCCAAATGTCATGTTTGTAGCACTGCACCTGTAGCTGATGGTTGGCTCTTCATGTCCATTCTGTAATGATTCGAGTAACTCCCCAACCCTTGGGCGTTCTATCTCTTCATGGCACATTCTATATATTGTATGTAAGCTATTTGCAAAGGGTTGGTTGGCTTGTAACTTCTAGGAGACTGTGGGAAAGAAACTCTGTTTCTTCACTGTATATTTTTGATAGAGAATTAATGAAAGGTAGCGGCTCTATTTCATGAGATTCTTGTGGTTGTGAGTGTAGCAAATGTGTCTCTTATGTTTTCATATGCATTTCGTTATGTTTCATAATTCAATTCATGTTCATTTCCAGTGAAATTTTATAAGTGAGATTAGGTAGAATTCAATTATATTGCTCTACCTGTGGGAAAATTTCATGTTCAGTGTTCTTCTTCTGTTGAAAAGGATTCATGTTCCTATGCCCTTTTCACTCTCCTAAACAATCTCCCCATTCCGCGTTATTTCAAACTAAATTGCTACACTTTCTGCCTGCCTTGCCTCACGAAGTAATCTGTGCCTTTGTATTAAATTCTCTATTCTTTTCTGACCGTTGGTCCCATTACCATCCTAGAAGCTCGATCATTCATAAAAATTGTTTCTTGTATCCATATTCACTTACTAGCCTAAGATCAATATTCCACTGTAAGTCATCTCAGACCGTTTCACTTATTTATTCACTGAGCATGACTCAGAGAGAGCCCTCTCCTATTCTGGTAGGGCTAGCTACCAGACTGAGCGTGGTTTGTGGCTACCCTGAATTTTGCCTTCCTTCAGCCTAGGGCAGATTTAGGTGCTAACACATTGATGTTTTTCGCAATGGAGAGCGGCATGACATTGGCTGTCGCACGGAATCAACCAAGTAGTTGTGAACATTGCAGTTAAAAAGTTCAAATGATAGCAGTAATGGAGGGAAACCTCAGTTTTCTTCTTCCATCCAGAGTTCATTGAGCACAGTAGAAAGTGATTTGGGAGGCGTGCTTTCTCCCTTGCTGGTAGAGGTTGCGCTGTCCATTGTTGTATGTCCCAATGCACATAGCAAGATGTCTCGTTGACTCTGGATCTTCATTAACTCAAACAAAATGATGTTGCCTCAAGCTTTCTTCATGTCATCTACAATTTTGTAGTCCAGATGTGGTAGACTCACCGAGGTGTCCAGGATAGAACTGATGTTCATGTTTTCTGGCGGAGTGTTCTGCAGTTTTCTGCTCATGGACGTACTCTTGTCCATCGATGCCTTCCCAAACTTGTTTTTTGTTTTCTGGTTTGGGGCGGTCGATGGATCAACCTTCCTCAACAACAGTCTCATCTTCTCTTATGCTTCCCCAAGTGTAAGAGGAGCCCCTTTACTCCTAAGATTGTAATGGTCATTTTGCTTTTGGGGCTGCTTCTCAATGTTTGTCTTAGGCCTTGCTTGCGAGCACTGATACATGTCCACCACATGCCTAGAACTTGATGCTTCATCAGGTGCAACCTCTTCATAATTATCAGTGTCTTCCTACTGCTCCTTCTACTATTTTCCACATCGAATTTATGACTTCATACTGAGCTTGCAACTCGCTTGCAGTCCGAACAAGAGTTCTCAGGGTGATTTTCTTCATGGAATGAACAAAACTTAGGATATGTGCATTGCTTGGCATGGAACACAGAGCTCTACACAATTTTTGAAGCGAACTAGTTGCTACCTGATGAGATGCTTCCTTGTCTCTTTCTGGGCTGATTGTTGCTTGCAAATGTGTCTTTTTTCCATTGTTTAAGTGCGAACACTTCTTTTGTCAAGTTCTTAATGAGGCAAGTGAGGGTTTCATCCATAATCTGTTGTGTTGTCCACACAACACCTGCAAGAAACTAGAGTTGTTTGGGGTCTTCGCTCCCTACCCCTTTTAAAATTGGCATCTTCAATGAATTCGCCATGTTGAATGGTGGAGGTGGAGGTGGAGTGGATGGACGAGGTATTCGCAAGATACCCTGCCTAATCAACTATACCACACTCTATGATTGTCCCTTCATCAACACTCGAAGGGGATCCAATCAACGGACTATAATCAGAGCCCGATTCTTCATTCTGTCTAAATAGTTTTCCACTTTGCGTAGTTCTAAACATCAAGGTAATGGCATAACCCATTTTTCACATAATTATATTTTAGTCCAATTTTTTAATGATTTCAAGTACTTACCTCATGGTCCCTTGAAGAGCCTGGGATGTGCTTCACTGTAAATAACAGTTGTATCAATTGCAAACATAGTCACAAATGCTCCACGTGTTCGATCAATCCAGTGATCAACGTCTTGCACAGTGATGTTTTCGAAAGCTTCCAAGTGCTTCACCAGCTTTGGAGTCCACACAATAGGGTCGTCAAGTCTCCTTGTACCCTGACTATCTGCTAATCTAGATAGCCACTCATATAATTCGCTAGAGAAGAAACATAAAAAGTTCTCAATTTCGTCTGAGTATAGTTATCTACTCAACCACTGCACCTTGGATAACCACGGATTTTTGTTTTCCTAAGCTGCAAATGTGTGTTCCTTTTGATCGAGCCACTTCTCAATTTCCTTCTTAGTAGGGAACCACTTATTCAACATCACACATTCCTCAGATTGATCCCGGTCCTAGCAATGAAACCATTTGTTGGCTTAAGGGGGCCTGACCTAGGTTCAGAGTTATTCGCGCCAACCAACAAAACCCTAACTACTATCCCTTATAGAAACAACATGCATAGCGCAGGCTGCAGTCTCACCCGAATTAGTATTGGGGGATGCTAGAACCAGGTTTCTGCATCTAGAGGCTTGTGTAATGGTTTTCCTAGGGTTCTTTATCTTAGATCTTCCTTCACGCAAATCTATTCCTTCCGACTGTCAACTATTGTAACTCTATCGAAATGACCTTCAGGTCTTCGCGAAGGTACATGATCATACTTAACTTTCATAAAAGGTATAGATTCACTACTTTTGTGCAATAAATTGTATCCCTAGATCTGCCTTTGTGCAGATCTACCCTTTTCCAAACAGTTAATTACAACATATTTATCTAATACTTCGCGAAGGTAGTTAATTACCCTTATCATGCATAAATATTATAAATCCCACAGTTTCACATAGTAAATATACTTTAATTCATAGAAAATAGATCATCAAGTGAAGATTCATAAAATTTAAACAGAAATAAGGAACAAGACACATATGCAATAGATTTGATCCAAAACAATATTTATTAGATTTAGCATTTAGTTACAGACTCTTTCTGCCGTGCACACTCAGCTGCAGGGGTGTGCACACTCAGCTGTAGACTTACCAAGGTTTCCGCACACTCAGCTACAGGAGCCTTCCATTTTTGCCTAAGTATAGGAAACATACCTTTCCTACCTTAGCACCTTGCCTTTATAATTATTCTCTATCAAAATTTATCTTCTCTAAGACTCAACTATATATCGCTTTTTCATTACAATACCATGGCTCGTGGCCCATGGGTGAGTCTCAAAACCGACCTATCACCTACCAAACAAGGGGTTAATGTCCCTTTGAATCTTACTTAGCTTTGCACTCTGCTTCCTTATTTCGTGAAGAATTTACATTCTTTTACAAATTTTTTTTACAAAAATTGATTTTACTAACAAAATTTGACCCTAGGGATCCCATCCCAACACATTGCAGTGTCTCTTGACACAATTTCCCATGCTACAAAGATCCATAGGTCAGGAGAAGTGTGATTTAAAGTCCAAAAGATCAAGCTGCAAAACTGTTATGAATTTCTCAAAGAGGAACACAAAAGTATTGATATGAATGCACGCATTCCTAGAACTTGCCTTAAAGAAATTTTTTCCAAGATTTTAATGGTCATCCAAAGTACTTCACATGAGAAGGCATATTCAACATGGTGTATCAGTATCAATTCAGATTGTTACTTCATTTCACAGGTAAACAACCTCTAGACATTCCATTTTATCTATTTAGAAGTTTGGGAAAGATGATAGATAAGGTCCAAGCCAAACCTAATGCAAGTGACACCTTTGTCTTTCACCATGGCCTCATTAAACTGCCGGTTGTAGAAGAGCTAAGTAGGTTAAACAGAGATTGGCTTATCTTCTTATTCTTGAGTGGTTATGAGTTAGATACTACCACCCCCTCTAGGAGAAATCCTAATTCTAAATCAATAACCCCTAGAGAAGAGCAGCAACCATAGGCAGAGCAACAACTAGAGGCAGAACAACCTATAGTAGAGGCTTCCACAAGCACCAAGAGGAGGATGACCAGAAAACAGAGTAAAAGGAAGGGTAAGCTAATTGATATCCTATAAGCTATTGAGATAGAAGAAATCGCAATTGCGGAGCCTATAAAAGTGACCAAGACTGAAACTAAGAAGAAGAGAAAGAGGGTTAAGAAGCTAGAATTCTCACAAGAAGAACATGGTTTCATCTTTAGGCCAAGGAAACTTGTTACAAGGTCAATGTAGCAAGTTGGAAAGATGCCAGAAGTGCCTTTAGAAAAAACAGAGCCATCAAATAAAAATAAAGGCAAGGATGTTGTATAAGAAAAAAATGAAATGAAGGTTCTGTAGGAACAATTAAGAGAGGATAGGCAAGAAGTTATTAATTCCAAACTTGAGTTTGAGAAGTGGAAAAAATAGGTGTCAAAGAAGATAGATTTCTAGATGAAAATGCAAATAAATCCAAAAAGATGATAAATAGGACTTTTCATTTGCACAGGATGTTGAAACATGTGTACAAAAGGAACAATTGGCTAAAATAATATAGGAATAAGTTACATGGATAAGTCATCGCAATAGAAGGCAAACAAACCGGAAGTTGATCTTGGGGGTTAACCAGAGGAAGGGCGCTAGGGTTTCGTTTCGTTTCGGCTCTGGTTGCTGTTAGCGCCTGCGGTGGCAGGGCTACCTCGGGTTTCAAGCCACCACCCTACCGACTTCGCTTGGTGCTCCGACGGGCTCGCTGCATCTGGTGGGGTTTGAAGTTTCAGCGGCTCCAGTATCCTGTGACGAGGTTTCAACTTTGGCCTCCGCTACCCTCTTTCCTGTGGATCTTCCTCAGCGCATCTCTGATAACGGCTTTGCCTTGAGCACTCAGTTTGGGAGGCGGTGGAGTGTGACCAATCTCGGCGGACTTCGGCTCATCTTCTGCGATTCTGTTTTGCATATTATAAAGCAGAGTTCTGGTTTTCGTGCTCTGTTTTTGGGCAGCGGCGGAGCTTCTTTCATCCTCTACTGGTCTTTGGGGATTTCGGCTCTCTTCGGACCCTCTATTTTGCGAATTCCTCCTAGCCAGTGCTGAACCTTGGTGCGGGAGTGGGGGCTTGTTTGGCCTTGTGGGGGCGAGGTGGCTGCCCCAGCCGCCTCTGCCCCCGGACCCAAATCACCATAGCTCATGATGGGCCCCGATGGGTTCACTTGTTGAGTTGTGGGTTTCTATTTTTGGTTTTTCGCTGGCTTACCTGGACAGTTATTGGAAGCGTTGAGGGATCTGTGGTGTGGACCTGTCTCTGCACCGATTCGTGCCGTCTCTACAATGGCTTGTACTGGTTGGCCATGTCTTATGGCTTCTTTGGACATGGGCGGTATCTTCCTCTGGCTTCCTCACAGAAGGAGAGTTGACGGGGTGGGGGGTGTGGCTATCATGGCTGCCCTTTTTCCCTTTCGTGCCTCTCCTCTTTGTCTTGGCGGCCATTTCGAATTTTCTGCTCTTTCTACAGGAGCTTTTGTTATTTTTCTGTTTTTTAGAATGAGATGGGTAGTGGTATCCTCCTGTTGGGGTTTACAGATCCATTCTTCTTGCTGCCCTGTTTGAGGGATTTTGAGATATCGTTTATTTACTGTTATTATTAGCTTGTTGGGTAGGCGTATACTCCTGTTGGGGTTTACATACCCTGTTTCTGGATGCCATGTCCGAGGGCTTTATCTGCATACTTCCCTGAAGTATTGGTTATTGTAAGTGGTTTTCCCACACTACAGCATATGCGTTTCAGCATCTACAACATGTAATTTTCTGAAATTAATGGAAATTACGCGCTCTTTTCTTCGGAAGAAAAAAAAAAGTCATCGCAATAGAAACTCAAATTGAAATGATCAAAATTGAACTCAAAAATAAAAATCTCAAGATTATTGTTGAAGTAGATACTACTCCTTAAATATGGTAAAACTTTCAATTTTGTCTTTATTATGCTTAACTAGAAATTTCAACCTTATGTATAGTTGAAAAATGTATTAGGAGTAATATGGAGGCACTAGAAACCATAAAAATTCAAAAAAAACTCAACCTTTTCAAATTTTGTAGCAACTCCCCATAATGAAGTTAAAAATTTGCTACGAAATTGTTGTAGCTTTTTATGGAGGAGAAATAAAACTAAAAACACAACAAAGGGAGTTCTAGGGGCATGTATTTAATTTTAAAAACATCAAGGAAAACCTCAGAACTTGCAAAAAAAAAAGAGGGGTAGCAGAAAAGTGTTTTTTGAATTTGCTACTAAAGTTTTCTACGAAACTACTGAAGAATCTATTTTTGTGCTACGAAACTGTCAAAACTCCGTTTTTCTGCGTTTTTGAAGATTTTTGACATCAAACAAAGAGGAAGCTAGATGGATTACAGGTCATGAAAGGTGTCCACATCAACTCCTACTTTTCATGGAGACAAGTCAATAAGTCAACCAAGTCAACATCCACGTGGCATGAGACACATCATCAACTCCCATTCATTTAGAAAATCAATTTGGTTTGATAAGCCTTATCAATAGAATTCAGTTGAGTTCATTAATGCTGAAAGAGTCCTACATGTATTCAAATTGTGCAAAACAGAAATCCCTGAGATTTCTTAATATGTGTCAAGTAGGATAAGGTCTCAAAACTATTTGATCGAATCTAGCCCAAGTGGCAGATTTTTGTAATTAATGATATGATAGTGGTCTTACTCTATATAGTTGTAGTTCCTTGACTCTGAAGGGGTTGATAGATAATGTGAGAAGGTGATCCTATGTAATCTTTTGATCTAGTTAATATATATATATATATCGATATTGCAGCAACTATGTTTTTGTACCTGAGAATCATGTTATGGCTTCATGTGTTCTTAGCATGTTTTTTGTTTTGCTATCAATATTCATAGTATTTTGATTACTTGGAATTCCTGTTAAGTGCTCCAATTTCCTTCACTTACTATGTATGACTTTGAATGTTTATTTGATATCAGTTTTAAAGCCAATAATTCATCAGCTTCCATTAAACATTGTTGTTTGCCATGATTTTCTTTTATTTGACTCCATGCGCAATGGTGGAAACCATCACATTTTATTTCACCTAAAAACCACATAAAAAGAAATCAGAATTAGTCATCTGTAGTTTTGAGTTGATTAGAGTGAACTTGATAAGTGCTTTGAGAGAGCCCTTTCATATTGGAAGGGCCAACTTCCAGTCAAAGTGGTTTGAAATAGTTATGCTGCGTTGAAGGTTGACACATCCCAACTCTGTTAGCTCAGTGATAACAGATGTCAAGTGTTTAACAGAATGTCAGTCCTAGTTGGGATGCTCAAGTCTAGTTCTGAGGTTTATTTTTGATTTATCAACATTCTTATCATGTATTTGATGGATTCTGAAGGTTGTAGCAAGTTTTGGGTAGAGACCAAGATTCTGAGCTAGAAAAGTGGCTCAAATCTCGGGGTCACTATCATAGGTCTACTGAGAAAATTCCATAGTCTCTAGCACAATGGCCTATGAGAGAGACTTTGAGTTGTTGGTCATTGTCTTGCTTATAGCACGAGAGAGACTTTGGGTTAAGAGGCTTAAAACATCAATGGGACCTAGGGACAAGGTGTCTGAGTGACTGACATGTCTCTTGGTGTTATCAGGAAAACTAGTGTCTATGCAGAGCTGCTAGTCCCACTAAGGCTAGTAGCTACCTTAGAAACAAACAAACTAAAAACTACTTTCGTTTTCCTTTATGAGAAATAGATAAGAGGGGAATAAGGAGACCAACCTCTGTCTTGCGCTTGGTTCCTTGCTCAATTCCTCTCCCTTCTGATAGATCTTTGCTACTCGCTTCCTTGTCTACCCAGCTTCACAGAGCACCTGGAGAATCAAAGCAGCATAATACTATCCAAGAACATAGATCTATTATCATAAACAATATAGGACCAGATATATATTGACCACACAAATGCATAAATCATCAATCATACAAGAATGTGGAGGAAAACTTGAATAGCTTTATTGATAATCAAGAAAGAGCAAAGAGGATTAAAACCAATTGTTCTGACCCAGCATCATCCTCTCAGCAAGAAAGCCCTTCTTCACCTCATGAAAAGCTTAGATCACCCAACACTATGATATTGCACCAAGAAACCAACAACACTTCCTTACAAGATACAAAATTCCAACCTATGGATCTCTGGGATGAGGGATCCATATATAGATGTTTGCAAGGGGAATGAGTCAGCTTTTGAGATTTGATTAGTGTCCTCCCTCTGATAGTTCTTGATTCCACTTGGAGATTGATGATCTCTTACTCATCCCTGGTCGAATGCAGAGAGGCAAGTGTCACAGGAGAAGTTTCTGGAAGATTCCATGCTCCTCCACCTTGCAGATTGACCCTGCCATTTGTCCACTCTCACCCATCGCACCCCATAGAAGGGCTTTTCAACATGCATCACACCTACTGTGTGTATTCAGGTGGGATGCAATGCACTTTGACCATGGAGCAGGTGAAATGGTCTAGTTTTGACCAGTTCTGAGTAGTTTTTCATGGAGAACTTCTGGGAGATGCTGTAATCAGTTGACCTTGTTCTTTTAGGGGTTGGAACAACACCTTTAGGGAATTAGGAGCCTTGGTTTATGTACATTTATGATTGGGGTTGTAGTGCCCAAAAATGTCTATAACAGTTTCCCCCTAAAGCATGACGTCGTTAATCTTTTGATGTCGGGTGAAATGCTTTATCATGAGGATCCGAAGTTTTTTCAAGTTGGAAGGCGACCTGTAATAAGATACAACACAATACATTATCTTCATAATATTTTCATGATCTATCTGAGGTGGGCATTCCCATGCTCAACTTTATAAATTCATTTTCATGTACATAGGATAGACAATCGTCTGAGTGTAGACTGATGATTCTGGTAGAGCCATCATCCCTTAGATTGGATGATTATCTGTGCAGCAATGATGTACATTTGATGTCTTTATTTTCCTGAATATATATCACAGCCCAGATGGATGAAACTAGATCCGGGGTCTTCAATCTTGTTCGATCTTCACTCAAAGTACAAGTCGATCCATGTGAGAGATGTTCTGGAGTCGAACATGGAAAGACATCGCCTGATTACCAGCCAAGGATGTAATCTGTTAACAGGCGCGAGAGGAATCACCGATAATGATGATGACCCTCAAGGTACTACAGTACAATTCATGTGGTGTGAATAAGGGACTTGGCGTCGAACACCACGCAAAATATTTCGGTCGAAGGCCATTGATGTAAACCTGTCGCCGGAAGTGAGAAACTTGCCATTGAGGCATGCAAGCTTCAAAGTACTGAAAGGGTTATTCCTAGACCAACTTCTTGGATAATGAGCTGACGTCGACAAGAAGCGATCCATCATAGGAGGGCCTTAGTGAATCCCACATCAATGACACGGAACGAAGCAAATGATTTTAATGGAGGTGAAAACGATCTGGTGATATAAGCTTCGGGGTGGCAGTCATGAAAGAATGGAGTGTAAATGTATTATAGTGGGTGAGACACAGGTGAATTCTCTGAGCGACTTCTCTTGAACATATCGGCGACACTGACATGATGGATTGGTAGCATTAACCCCAAATGTGGATGGTGTGACGAAACCATGGTGATGTGACCAGTGAATGGAACAACCCAACCTGACTCGGATGCAGAGTGAAAGTGTCATGTTCAAGAGCGACTTGCTACCAACAAAGCTTCTTCAAGTTTTCTTCCTAATTTTCCCCAGTCATCGCTGACTAGTACCTCTTTATTTTTGTCAAGCTTGAGGAGGATAACATATGCTTGTTCTGTAATTTTCCCTTCGAGCAAAACCATCGCTATTTTTTAACGAGCCTAGCGATAGTGAAACTCGTTCTTGTTTGTTATGGACAAGTTTGCCGCTATTCGGTTTTAACGAGTTTAACGACAAAGATAACTTGGTCCTTTTCAATTTTAGAGAGTCTGAAAAGGGACGTAAAGGAAACTCCAAAAATCCTTTTTCGTCATCTAATCCCTTAAGTCCGAAAAAGTATAAAATAATACAAAAGGGATGAATTTTTCAGTAATTTTAACGAGCTGAACAAAACAAGCGCTCGATCTTTTTGTGTAATAATCCCTCAGGTCCAAAAATATTAAAATCTAAAGGAGGGATAGCACTTCCAGTCACTTTAACGAGCTGGAGAGGCCAATGGCTCGGCAATGTTTTCATATTTTACGAGTCAGTTGAAAAGAGCTTAAAGGAGACTCGTTTTTTGAGGAACGAGTGATGGATTCGGGTAGCAACTGATTCCAGGTAAGGGTTGGAATTTTCCAATCACGACAGTGTCACAAGGATGGCTAACAGGATCACTCTTCGTAGTTGTTCCTCAAAAGGGGTAAACAATCAAGTGGAGGTGAATGATCGGCCAATACAGAGTGGAGGTGATGATGAGAACACGACCAAGGCTTCAAAGGCTGATGATAATACATTCACGATGGTTATTTACCAGAAAATGGTTCATTTTTTAATGAGCTTAAACGCTAGGGGAAACACTTGCTCATTGCTTATGTTTATTTTTTAACGAGCTTGAATTCCGCGTTAAAACTGCTCGATATAATGGTCATTGATTTTCTTGATTTTACCATTAATAACTTTGTTCCTTCAAAGGTTGTACTGCCTGCTCAATTGCTTCATCAAACTAGTTAGAAATGAACAATATATGTTTGAAAAATGAGTTAAGACACTAATATTTTACTTGAATTACGTAAAATTAATTTAAAAGTGCTTTTACCCCTCATTTTACCATTTCACTTGAACTTTGGTTTGTTGGAGCTTTAGAGGTGCTTTCCCCCTTGATTTTCACTAGATGATTCCGGGAGATTCTGTGGACGATTTTCGGCGCCGTCTGGACCATGTAGGAGCTAAACCTGAGCTCTTTCATTTCATCCTTTCTATTTCGCATTCTGAGCATGTTTTCTGGTTTTTTTTAGCCTCTGGGGTTTGAAAAACTCGCCCTGGCTCCATCGCACCCTTTCTATATCGAAAGGTGCGTTGCATGTTGGCCTACCCACTGGATAGTTAGCATGCAACGCACCCAGAACACTGCTGGGGGTGCAATGGGCGCAAGGAGGGAAATTTGTCCACAGTTTTCAATGGAAATTTTTTCCTATTTTTCACCAAATCAGGATCTAACTCTTATCTTGTTTATTTTCAGAGATTCATTGGAGAAAAATGCCTGTTACATGGCGAGAACGTGAGCATGAAGAATAGGACATGCTTGCTTTACATGATCCGGTTACGGTAAATGCACTGCGGAACTCTGGCCTGTTCAAGTTTTTCCGCATCTCTAGCATGAGGCAACAAATCAACTTGTTGCAGTATTTTCTCGATGCCTGGGATCCTACCAGCCAGGTGTTCCAGATTAGGGGCAAATCCATCCCCTTGACTGTCGTGGACATCTATTTTTTGACCAGCTTATCAAGGCGGTGTGCCCCTATCTCATTATCAGGTTCGGCCCATGGGGGTGAATCTGTGAGAGATTACATTCACAGGTATTGCAGAGAGGGATCTCAGCCGAGTAAATACGGCAAGATCAACATCTGAGATGTCACTGACAGGCCCCTGAGGACCATTTTGTTCACTTTTGCTAGGATGGCTGGTAGTGCAGCTCTTCATGTGGCCAACCAGTCTTATATGCAGTATGCCTTAGAATGCCTTGAACCGAAGGTGTTCAACTGGTGTGATGCAGTACTCTTTGTGATGAAAGAACAATTGACCAAGGTGAAAAATGGAAGATTGAAGAACTTTGGATATGGTTCTATTTTGACCGCCTTTTCCTTGGAAAAGATCCCGCTGATGCAACCGCAGTATATTTCACTTGGTTTACCTCCACCGACTGAGCCACAGATGCAGAGATGGGTCGACCATATGTCCAGACATGCTGGTCAATCTCAGGTTTCCTTTTCTGATACCTTCTTCAGGTGGTTTGATCGTCAGGAGATGGTTTTTTCCGAGTATCCATATGCTGGTATGGATTTCCGGGGTGACCTGGATTTGGTACTGCCGGCTAGCGAGCAGTGGGGTGTCATTGGTAAATTCTTTGACCATATTTCTGTTTATCATTTCTCTTTATAATGTCCTTGTGATTTATGTCAAGACTTAATCAGAACTCATGTGTTCATGCAGATGTTGGACCCGTTCGGCCAGTAGTATGCCTGAGAGTGCCAGCTACCGCTCTAGCAGGAGAGGCTGTGGGAAGGGTTGTCCTTCGCGACCTCGATGTGGCCGAGACTCTTTCAGCATTACAGGATCAGATTGAGGGCCTCACTCTTGGTATTCCAGATGTGAGGACTGACGAGCTGCCTCTGAGGTTACAGCGACATACTACTGGCGTGCCAAGTCAATGGACTAGGCTTTTACGCATGATTGCACAGGCGGTGACTATTTATCACCAGCATCATTAAACTAGGGTGCCCCCTAGTGTTTTGAGTTTTGGGTCATTTGACCAATTTTGTCTTGGTTACAGAACATTATGTGTAAACCATAAATAGTTATATATATATATTTTTGATTTTCGGAGTTATATTTTGGTTAAGTTACATGATCCGGATGCAAATATTGATGAAATGCTCCTTTTTATAAATGTTGCAAATGTCTATCTAACACATAATTTGCTAATGAGTCAGTTAATGTGTTTAAGCTTCTGGAAATATGCTGATATTGAATAAAATCAAATAGCCTTTCCAAAATCTTGACCCTTAGGAACATGCGATAGATAGCTGGATTTCAGATGGAGTAGATACCAGTGAATTGTAGTATGACGAGCTATGAGTCTAGCCTGACGACAAGTCGGCGTATGCCATGTGTGATGGCATCAGAGAGAAGTTATATCAACGCGCTATATTCAGCGATGTTATTTGTTGATCGACCAATACATACCCCTCTGAAACTTACTAACTCGCCACTTGGATCAAAAATGGCCCAGGCCGCAGAAGATAGGTTCCTCGAACTACGGCTTGCTCCGTCGGCATATCCAACAAAATATTCCAATAGGTTTGACATCTGCGACAAATGTAAAAAGTGGATTACTTGACCAAAACGATTACCCTTAGTGAAAACAAAAATGTAACAAAAGCATATGGGTTACTACACTGAATCATGCGTAGTAACGCTTAAGGTACAACCCGTTACGGGGTTGCGCCAGTGGAATTCCGTCATAATCCATTAACTCGTAGGCTCCTTTTGCTAATACACGTTTAACAATACAGGGGCCCATCCATAAAGACTTGAATTTACCTGCTCCCAATTTATCAGATTCTTGGTCGTAAAGTAAGACCAAGTCACCTTCTGAGAAGACACGGGGTTTGACATTCTTCTCGAACTGCACCTTGACTCGTTTCTTATGGGCTTCGTTAGCCAAAGCAGCATCACGACAGGTTTCATCCAATTGGATTAGTTCCTAGAAACGAGCCTCCTCTTCTGAAGTTCCGGGGAGAAGGTCGATTACAAGTTTGAGGGACGAGATTTCACACTGAACTGGTAAGATTGCTTCTAGGCCATACACTAGTTGGAAGGGTGTAAACCTAGTTACATTCCTTACCGATGTTCGGTATGCCCACAAGGCCGAGTACAGGATCAGGTGCCAACTGCTTTTGTGGACTCCAATCATCCTTCGCATCATGCGCTTCAGGACCTTGTTGATTGCTTCAACTTGTCCATTGACCTGCGGGTAATATGGAGTAGAGCTGTCGTGAGACAACCCTAATTTGGAAGCTAATTCGGCCATCATGTGATTGCGAAAATGCGATCCATGATCTATGACTATAGCCTGTGGAACGCCGAATCTAGCGACTACATGATTGAAAAAGAAAAGGGCAGTTGTTTCACCAATGTTATCTAATGTAGGCATCGCCTCGGCCCATTTGGTAAAATAGTCCACTGTGACTATGATATACCCATGCCCCCCGGTTGAGGTGGGGTTACATGTCATGAAATCAATGCCCCATTTGACAAATGGCCCAACAGCAACTATTGGCTGTAGAGGTGCGGGTGGTCTTCTGGTTTTGCTATCGAAAATTTGACAGGCATGGCAACTTCTAACTGCGGTTATGCAATCTTTGAACATTGTTGGCCAGAAGTAACCTGCTCGTAAAAATTTTTGCGCCGTAGCGTAACTAGATTGATGCCCCCCACATGCGCTTGAATGGAAATCATTCAGGACTTTTTCGGCTTCCTCATGGGTGAGGCACCTCCTCATAACTGTATCTACACCACGACGGTAAAGCATATCACCGACGATCATGTAGTCTTTTGATTGGTATTGAATACATTTTTGTTCGGAGCGAGAGGTATTAGGCCTATATTTTTGGGTTTGGAGATAGATGATTATATCTCCATACCACGGATTGCTTGAAGATATCAGAAACAAAGATTCATCCACGATTGTTTCATCTGATGTTTCATCGTTGGACGATGATGGGAGATCACATAGTAATTCCACGAAAACCAGGGCTTTCTTTGACTTGGATTTTACAAATTCAAGATCAAACTCTTGTAGAATTGCTATCCATTTTGAATATTTTCCCCCTAGCAACTGTCGCGACAATATATAAGTCATGGGGTTGCAATCTGACAGAATGGTAGTTTTTCAAAAGAGGAAATAGTGTCGAAATCTCTGTATCGCTTGAACAGCTGCGAGTGCCAGCTTTTCAACATAGGAATATTTGCTTTCTATATCATTTAAGTTCCTACTTAAATAATATATAGGATGTTCAATTCCGTTGTCTTCTTGAACTAAAACCATTGCGATGGTTGTATCTGTTGCAGCCAGATACAGGTTAAAGTCCTTTTGATAATCAGGAGCGTACATTAATGATGCTTTCATTAGGGATTCTTATAAAGCATCAAAGGAAGCTTGCGCGACCTGATCCCAGACGAATGGCACTGACTTTTTCAATAGACATGTATAACCTTTAGCAAGTTCGGCGTAATTTGGAATAAACCTCCTCAAAAAGTTTGCTTTCCCTTAGAGTTTCTGAATATGAAGCAAATTTGAAGGTGGAGGCAAATTTATGATTGTCTGAACCTTACATGGGTCGAGACGAATCCCGTCCTTTGAGACTACAAAGCCAAGTAAATGACCAGAACTGACACAGAACACACATTTGTGTGGATTGAGTCGTATCTTGTAGTGTCAGCAATGTAGAAATATTGCTCTCAAATGCTGCGGATGATCGGTCCGCTTTCGCGAATGAGCCGGAAGGTCGTCGAGATATGGTTGAACAATGTTTTTGATGTCATGGAAGGCATAATTCATTGCCCTCTGAAACGTTGTACCTGCGTTCTTTAAACCAAAGGGTAATTTGTGATATGCAAATGTGCCCCACGGACAAATAAATGCAGTCTTTGACTGGTCCTGTGGGCAGATATTTATTTGATTATCCCCGGAGAATCCATCCATGAATGAAAAGATTTCGCATCCGGCGCATTCATCAATTATCTGGTCAACAAAGAGTGTAGGGTAGTTGTCTTTTGGACAAGCTTGATTTACATCCCTATAATCGATGCACACTCTAATCGTTCCTTGTTTTTTCATCACAGGAACAATGTTCGATACCCAATCGGTTAGAGGAACCGGGTAAATGAAACCAACATGGAGAAGGTTTCAACTTCTGCCTTGATGGCAGCAGCTTTCTTGCGGTGCACCTGCCGTAGCCGTTGTCATACTGGTTTGACATCTGGATACATCTTGATTTCGTGTTCAACTATACTCGAGTCAATGCCTGGAATTTCATCATATGACCAAGCAAAGACATCTCTGAATTTGTGAAAAAGAGCGTTATATATTTCCAGTTCTGAAGGAGAACAACATTTGCCAACATAAATATTCTCTACAACATCTGTTTTGGTCGAGATATTTATGGCGATAGTCTCTTCAATATTGGACAAGTTTCGCTCGGAATCCACTGTGTTTACAGTATTTGATAGGAAATCAAAAAATGAAGGATGATGAAGGTCATCAGGAGTATCTTCTTTACAATCCGGAAGATGGTAGCGATGGTGGTAATCTTCCCATGGCGCCCCTTCAATTACCATTGATTGAACAATTCCTTCGTCAATGTAATGCACTTGTGACCAAGGATCTGAAGGGGTGCCATATTCCTTAGACCTATCTATCCAAACGCTTGATGAGCGTTGATTCGGGTTTGCCTCCCATGCTGAAAACATTGACTGCTGCAATATTTCTATTGGGCTTGGAGGTAATACCCACGGATGATCCATGTTTATATCTTTTTCTGAGATCTTTTGAATCGAAGATATCATATTGCAGGTTCCTACCGTCGCCACTTCCACCAGATTGATTGGAGGCGGAAGGGCAAAAGTCCCCATTAATATAGGGCCTTTTAGTAGGCCTACTCCAATATTTTGAAGCGTATGGGGGCTTCCATGGATCATCGGAATGCTTCCCGTAACTTGGGAACTATTGGGGAGAAATGTTTGTTGGTCGACGATTGTAATTCCTCCTTGAAAAGGAAATTCAATCTTCCTGAAGTAGGTCGACACAACCGCAGCCATAGCATATATCCATGGTCTTCCCAGTAGGATGTTGTAATCGAGGTTTCCGTCGATTACTTCGACATCTATTTCTACTGTTTTCCCCCCTAGTTCAACTTGCAAGTTACTTACAATACCATATGGGGTATACGTTCATCCGTCAAATGCTTTTAATGTTGTCGAAGATAGCTACAAGGTTGGCGATCCTAAAGTTTTCCAGAAAATCATCGACATAATACATGTAGATGCCCCCTCATCAATAATTGTTCGATGAACAGTTTTGTTGAGGGCTTTCACTTGAATGAGGAAAGCTAGTTGAGCTGGTAACTAAGGATCGTATCCTTTATGATTAAAGGATACAAGATTAGAATCCTTTGGGTCTATCCCACCTATAGCTGATAATAAAACCTGCTTTTGGGATGGACAATTTTGCAGTACCTCAAGTGTCGACATAGCGGATGGCGATTGGGCCAGATATTCAACTATATCATAATGTTGTGCTGCTCTAGCACGAGGATTAAATGTCGACTTGTGTACTACTCCCTTTGGTGGTTTTATTGTTAGCTCTGGAATGATGGGTGGCGCAACTTCTGTTGAAGTTGTTGTCGAACTACTAGGTTGATCTTTATCCTTGTTGTTCAACAGCTGTGGATTCCCGTAATCTTTGTTCCTTGTCGATATCAAAGCATCATTTTGTTATTTCGAAACTGACAACATCAATACTTGGGACGGGGAAGCATTTTCACTAGCAACAAGATTTGTTCCTGGATTTAGAAACGGATCAGTCAATACTACCGAGGTTTTTGAATTCTTGAAGAATCTTTTAAGCTCAGCCTTATGTGGACAATTTTTTGTCCAATGATCCTCATCACATATTAAGCATGGATTTTTTGGTTTCCTATCTTCAAGAGGGTTTGCAGAAGAATTTCCAGGTGATGATTCTTCCTGTTTCTTCTTCTTCCCTTTGTTTTTCTTCTTGCCTCCTAGTTGCTTGGTTTCTTTGCCTTCATCAGTCGAGACGGAATTTAATCCCGAGGTGAGAAGTTCTTCTTTTGCATTTTGACTGGAAATCTTATGGGCCTTTTTAGATGTAGCCTTTATCGATTTCGTGTCTGTCGTACCAATCACACCATCACCGGCATGAGAGTCATTGTTCGATTTAGGAGGAGGAGGGACGGAAAATTCTGGTCTGGGAGCATCAGGGATTTTATCATAGAGCGTGCCAAACTGAGTATAAATCAAGTCTAAATATTGCGCATGAGCAATAACTTGCTCTTCAATGATGACCCCTCCTTTTGCCACACCTTCTGTAATGGAAGGTAATAATGACTTAATAAACCATTCAGCCAAAAGCTGATCAGGAACATACGTTTTTACCATTCTACGACGACATCGCCACTCATGAATATGATCAGATATGTGAGTGGTCGTTGTTTGCTTGAAATTGGTAAGAAGTTCTGTTTACGTTTCGTACCTTATCGGTAACTAAAAATGGGTTAAAAAGGTTGTGGCTAGGGTACTGAAGTTGTCAAACGAAGCTCTAGGTAACTCGATATACCATTTTGCTGCCAGACTAGTTAACGTCCTCTAGAAAAGGCAAAGCCTAATCGAATCATCGTTTAGGGTGTTTGATGAACACCATAGATGAAAAGTCATCACATGATTCGATGGGTCTTCACCTAGATTTCCATTAAATTTAGGAATATCTGACGGAAGTTTATGCAGAATCGCTGGCCACCAAGGGGCGTAAGCAATTGGATCGTTCGTTAACCTATTTAGATCTGGTAACTTCAAAGTTACCACGAAGGGTAACTGTTGATTCAGGTTTGGCGAAGCATACCCAGGATAAGATGGGATTGCCTGAGCAGTTGGTCTCTACATACCAGCATAATGCATTTGATGCTGGTAACTTTGGTAAGGTTGATGGGCATAACCATTGTAGAATGGTTGATTTTGACCGTTTTGAATATAAGACTGCCCACTATTTGCAAATATTTGTTGCTCAGATCCTTGGTATACTTGTTGGAATTGCGGTTGTTGGTATTGCACCAGCCATGGTTGCGAAGCCATGTGCTATTGTCCAATACTGACCGTTTGAACAAGATGAGGGGTAATTGTACCCATTTGGGCCTATGTCATTCCACTAGTTGGCGAGTGTGGTTGAGTCGCAGGAACAAGAGGCTGTTGCATTACAACCTGAGACACCTGAGGTTGGCATACAACAGGCAACGCTTGTACTTGTGACACCGTCACAATAGCTGGCGTAGTTGGTATATTTGACATAGGTAAACATTGTTGCATCGAATATACAACTCTTGGTTGTTGAGGCAATATCGGAACCCAACCACTATATGTAATTCCAGCATAACCTGAATTTTGTTGTGAACTCCCGTATGGTTGTCCTCCTGAAGGAGACAATGAAAGGGTATACTACCCCCCATACGGTGGTAATCCGGTACTTAAAGGAATTGTTTTCCCTTGAGGACCGGACTGCCCAAATTGACACCCTGAAGGATCAATTTGCTGAGACTCAACATAAGAGTTCCTGGATACTATTCCGGATGAACAAACAGGAACGGACCATACTGTCGAAATAGCCCCTGAGTGGGCCCCGTCTAGCGATTGAGAGCTAGTTGGGACAGATGGTATGCCGACGAACATTGTTGGAGTGACAGCAAGAAGTTCTGTCGTCGCTATGTCAGATGACACAGTCCTAGATGTCGACGGTTGTTCAGACATTTCTAGTCTATCCAAAAGATTGCCTAGCGATTCTACAGGAGCTTCCGATGGCGGTAGACTAATTTCTGACGAAGAAGGATATAGAGTGATCCCGACTCCAAATCGCGATGGAGTACTAGATGGAGGATCCTCCACAATCTCTTCTATAGCAATCAGACCAGGTGGAAGAGGTAGACCATCAGGTCTGTAAAATATTTCTGGTGCCGAAGAAGGTATAGAATCTGCAACGACAGATGTTTGGGGAATAACACCTTCCGAATCAGCTGTAGATGGAGCTGGCTCAGTAACACAAGTGTTTACCTTCACACTAGGATCAGTTCTACTGTCCTTTGGTGGCTGCTGAACTTCTTTTGTAAAGGCAGGGATACCAGAAATGTTTGGAGTAATCGAAGTCTCGGATGGTGTTGGAACACGTGTTCTAACTTTACCAGGGGATTTGGAACCGGTTAAACGAGTTCGCTTTGTTCGTAACAATTTCGACTCTGGAGACAAAGACAGTTGACTCGTAAGCCTCCGTGAACGAAGGGGTTTCAATTGACTTTCTTCCACGATTTCGGATTACTCGATCAACTAAAAATCAAGGGGAAGTATGTTTCCGAATTAGATGAATTTTAGATGCTTTGACACAACTTGTTTTTTCAATTTTTAAGAGTCGATAAAAAACAAAAGATGACTCTAGTCGCCTTCGATTTTTAATGAGCCTGAAGTGACAAGTGCTTAGATGGACCTTTTCAGTCAAGGAGTCTGAAAAGGAATGAAAGGGACTGCTCTGGAAATCTAGACAGAGGGATTACCAAACCAATCGCAAAACTGCAGAATACTTTTTACGGTACGGCAGTCAATCTTCCCGAATGTTGTGTTCAGTGCATTGCGATCGATAGGGTGGCAGACACGGCTTCCTATGGATAAAGGATTAAGCCTATTGTGGTCTCCCAAAATATACTTGACGGTACGTGGGAGCACAAGTCTGTACTGGCACTTATCGTCTCAAAGTGGAGGAATCACCCAACCAACAGGGAAAACAACAGTTACCAGGCTTTACGACGCCGGAATACATCTCTAGCCTAGACTTCTAGATGTTGTGCGTTAGGTTCCAAAGAATTTTTAGATTCATTAAATTTATTTTATGGTTGATCTTGCTTAAGAAATTTTCCTTTCAGGTTCACCGCATGATGTAGATGTACAATTCCTAAAATGAAACCTAAGATGATAAACAGTCGTTTAATCTTCTTTTTGCAATGAAAATCCTAGCTACTAAGGAAAGAGAGATGATTTTCTTTCAACAAAGAGCAGAGAGCACACACTATATGCACTGTCCTAAATCAAACCAAAAAACAGTCTAAATGCAAATACACATGCATGTATTTGTTTTCAACCTTCTTAATGTGTGAATGATAAAAAGAAAGCTAAGCACAAATCTGAATTATTTTTCAAAGCAACAATTACTAACAAGCTTCTTTTCAAAACAAAATGAGGACAATGACGACACTTTGTTATTTGGAATTGAAAAAAAAAATTCGACACTTGAAAAACTACTAATTCAAATCAAATACAAGAGTAGCAGTGTAATCAACTATCAAGAACAATCAGATTCTCTTCTATGACTAAAAACGACACTTGCGACACTTTCAAATCAAGAAACGATAGTACAATTACGCTACTTCTTTGTAAAGGAGAACTGAAAATGACTCAAAAATACATAAAAAACATTTACAGTTCTTTGCACAATGGAGGCGGAATAACTGCAAGGAAAGGGGTTTCAAACAGAGGTGTACTGACTATAGGCAGCAAAACTCCTGAATAGAGCTGAAAGGTATGAACACAGAAGCCAAAATCTAAGAGCAGAGGAGGTATGATCAGTGCACCTGTAGCACAGGGAAACTGAAATGCAACGCACCTACTACACTCGGGAAGTGTGATGCATTCAGGTTTCAGAGAAGACACAGTGCGATGGACCAGGGACGAGACTTTAGCTGGGTTTCAGGTCACAGTTTGCAGCTTAGTTCATGGATTTAGGCCGAGTAAGTGGTAATCAGTAAATCAATCACAGGGGTAGATCTAAAGAGGTTACTAGAGCCACCACGAGGGCAATTAGAGAGCTTGTAAATCAATCGTTTAATTCATAAACAAAACCCAAAGATAGACTGAAGCAGCATTGATCTACTTTTCACTTGCATAGCAAATGCAGTTCGAAGGCTAGCTGGCTTGACTTCAGGCTCCGCCTGTAAGTTTATAAAGTAAACAAATGTAGATAAACAAACAATCTATTTTCTCCCCAGTGGAGTCGCCATTTTGTTATCGGGAAAACTAGTGTCTATGCAGAGCTGCTAGTCCCACTAAGGCTGGTAGCTACCTTAGAAACAAACAAACTAAAAACTACTTTCGTTTTCCTTTATGAGAAATAGATAAGAGGGGAATAAGGAGACCAACCTCTGTCTTGCGCTTGGTTCCTTGCTCGATTCCTCTCCCTTCTGATAGATCTTTGCTACTCGCTTCCTTGTCTACCCAGCTTCACAGAGCACCTGGAGAATCAAAGTAGCATAATACTATCCAAGAACATAGATCTATTATCATAAACAATTTAGGACCAGATATATATTGACCACACAAATGCATAAATCATCAATCATACAAGAATGTGGAGAAAAACTTGAATAGCTTTATTGTTAATCAAGAAAGAGAAAAGAGGATTACAACCAATTGTTCTGACCCAGCATCATCCTCTCAGCAAGAAGGCCCTTCTTCACCTCATGAAAAGCTTAGATCACCCAACACTATGATATTGCACCAAGAAACCAACAACACTTCCTTACAAGATACAAAATTCCAGCCTCTGGATCTCTGGGATGAGGGATCCATATATAGATGTTTGCAAGGGGAATGAGTCAGCTTTTGAGATTTGATTAGTGTCCTCCCTCTAATAGTTCTTGATTCCACTTGGAGATTGATGATCTCTTACTCATCCCTGGTCGAATGCAGAGAGGCAAGTGTCACAGGAGAAGTTTCTGGAAGATTCCATGCTCCTCCACCTTGCGGATTGACCCTGCCATTTGTCCACTCTCGCCCATCGCACCCCATAGAAGGGCTTTTCAACATGCATCACACCTACTGTGTGTATTCAGGTGGGATGCAACGCACTTTGACCATGGAGTAGGTGAAATGGTCCAGTTTTGACCAGTTCTAAGTAGTTTTTCATGGAGAACTTCTGGGAGATGATGTAATCAGTTGACCTTGTTCTTTTAGGGGTTGTAACAACACCTTTAGGGACTTAGGAGCCCTTGGTTTATGGACATTTATGATTGGGGTTGCAGTGCCCAAAAATGTCTATAACACTTGAGGGTGTAATTGTTGATGTGGATGGGTTTGTTTAATGAGTTTTGTTGATTCCATTTCCTTAAGGTCACCAAGGAGATTGAATCCCTTATAGTAACCTCTCTCATCACATGTTTTCCCAGTTGGTTCGGTGCTTGGGTGGACCTGGGAGGAGAGGGTGTTGCAGATTGGTATCAGAGCATGGTTGCACTCTCCTTGGGTGAAGATGTTTGTCATGCATGCATGTTAGTTGCATGTGTGTCTCTTACACTTGCATTCCATGTGCTTGTTGTGTTGCATCATGTTGATCATGATTTTAGTAAGGTTTTCATGTGGAGCTTGATGTGATTTTGTGTGATGCATCATCGAAAGTTTATGACTGGATGCATATGGTTATATTTTGCTTACATGTTGATTATGTGACGCTTGACTACATCCTTGTAGGTCAAGTGAATTCTTTAATGTTTTGATTACATGTATCAATCTTCTAGGTTGGTTACAAGAATTGACCACTTATGCTCGACTACATGTGTTCATGCATATGCATAGTTTATTAGGCATTTCTTATGCATGTTGATAGTTGCATGTGGCAATGTGTATAATGGAGTAATGGTTGTTGTCATGCATGAGGTCATGGTTTGTGAAGTTGATATGGTCATGCATTGATGAATGGACTCTAGCTAGAATGATGTGAATAGGGTTTGGTACTCATGTGTTATATGTCTATATGTAACTGTTATGTATGTATAGTCTTGGTTATACTTATGCATGAATAGTAGGTCAAACATGCCTTGTGAAGTCATGGAATGCAATTTATGATGCTAATGTGTTGGCTAAGATAGAGCAGGAGGTGCAGACCATCAAAATGGGGTTGCAACATTAGACTTTGGGGCAAGAACATGTCGTCATACAGGTATTGTATGTCTGGGATGTAGGTATGTAAGTTAAGGATTGTTATATGCATTAGGTTTATATATATTAGGCTTATGTACATGTATTTTGATGTTATGGTTACATACTTGATAGATGATAGTTGATTAGTATAGCCATATGCACTTGTGTCGGGTAGTCATGAATGATAGTAACCTATGGTTGCATGCATTTCTTTTGTTGTTTATGTTAGATAACTTGATGATTATGTTATATATTGTTGATAAGTATGTTATAGGATAGTAAGCTTGATTATTAGGTTATATGTTGTTGATGAACATTATATATAGCTTATTTTTTTTATATGCTAGTAACTTGATGACTAGGGTTATTACATTGAGATCTTGACGTCATATGTATCATGTTAAATTGGATTGGCCTATGCAGATGGTTATGGTTACGATATTCAGGTATGAGCCAACATATTTGTGATATGGTGATGTACTAATCTAGATTGAATTTGCATATGTGTGAATGATAGTTGTTTATGAGTTATGATGTAAACATGTTAGCTAGTGACTATTTTGGATATCATGATCGTATTTATGTTTGAGTTAATATCTCATGAAGTTATATCATGCTACCTAGATTGATTGTGCAAAAAATATTGTCTCCCCTGAGATACATTAAGGTATTAACTTTCTTATGTCATCTACCTTGTGCTTGACTGTTTGATTATGACATATATTTGGCGTTTGATTGTTTTGTGTCTAGTTGATTTATTTAACATGGTATGTTTGAAAGTTGGTTGAATGTTTGATGAATTTCATAACATGAGTATGCGTTCCAATGATCTTATTTTAAGATGATTGTATTAACACATATGTGTTGAGACAGTTGATATGTACTTGAGTGTAGTAGGTGACTGTTGTAGTGTTATGTTTAAGGACTATGAATTGATTATGGATTACGACATGATTTTTAGTCTTGGTAAAGGTTGATTTCAAATTGATAGATATGCTTGTCTTGATATTTAGAACGTGAGATCGACATGTGTGAGAAAGTTGCAGGGTCACATGCTTGGTACTAGCATGACAAGGTAATAGTTGATGTGTTTTATAACTAATAGTCGGGTGATGTGACAGTACATAGTAAGCCTTGATTGCAGCAAGGTAAAAAGGTAGAGGAAAGGAATTGGGCAAGAATTCTTTTGGCTATATTTGGAAACCCTAATTCCAAATGAATGAATGCTTTGCATACAAGAAATCTTCTTAACCTTGATTTTGTCTGGCATTATTTGGATATATGCTAGACTCATGAACATGTACTATCAAGGGGATTTGAGTCCCTTGAGAGATGGCATGTGATGAGCCTCATCATTAGGTAATTATAAGAGCCTTAATTCACCTCCTAGCGTAGTCAAACCAACTTTTCTCACAACTTATTACATGTTTTGATTATATTTTGTTTAATGAGATGAGTTAAAGTGAGATATTATGCCTAGTGGACTAATATGCATTGAATGCAGGTTTGGAAGAGAAAATCGAGGAATTTTGGCAAATACTAAGATTTGAAACTCGAAAGGGACAAGGGAGAGATATTTTAGGAGGTAAATCTGTTGGGTCCCTATAATACTAGTGATTACCCCATTACTATTGTAGTTATACCCCCTATTTATATTGTGTTGCCCCTATTACCCCCATATTGTTATTTCTGTGCCCCTTAGAATCCCTCTATTGTTATTTTTGTGGCTTTATATTATTATTGTTAGGTCGGCTGGATTATATTGTGACTCCTTAGACTCCTATATATAGAAAGGAGGTTTTGTCATTTGTATCATCCAAGAATTGTTCATTTATGTAATGTAAAGGAGGTTTCCCCCTCGAAGAGGCTGAATTCTAAGGCGTGGATCTCTCTTTTCTATCTTTTTGTGAGCTGGTTTCATAACATTTGGTATCAGAGCTTTGGATTCTAGGGTTTCGCTGCTCCAAACAGGTCATCGTGGCATTTTCGCTATAACTTTTTTTCTGTCACGTTTCAGAAGTCGCAAAAAAAACCCATTTGAGAAGAAATCGCGCTGAACCTTGGGTCCGAATTGCAGAGTTTTTTGCGCGATATTTGCGGAGATATGATCTGAGGAAGTTGGTCTTTTTGCAGACTCCTGAATTACATTCAAAACAGGTTACCTGAGGAAAATCGTCATAACTTTCTCTCTGAGGATCGGATTGAAATTTTGTAAGAAGGTACAGAAAGAGGACGGACTGTAGTTTCTTGTATGTGTGTTTCAGATTCAAAAGTTGAAACAGGGACTCGTGGCACATCGTACAACTTCGCTCTACTGAACCAGTCTAAAAGCAAGTCACTGTCGGAGATTTCACATAACTCTTCCTTGGAGAATCCAATTTGGCTCAGACTTGTGGCATTGGAAAGAGGACGCGTAAGGCTACTATAGGTAGCAATTTCAGATTTGGATGATCCAAAATTACAGAGATACATCAGATTCAATATCAGGCTTCTATAAAGTAAAAAAAAGGTGTGTAGTTTGTTTTTTAATTTTTGTGTAAGCTTGGTTTAACGGAATTCAAAGGGCATAGTAAAGCATTATTATCGGTAACTGATGCCCCGAGGAAAGAAAATGCAAACACCTAGTAAGGAACCTGAAAGCTCTAGCATGACTCATGAAGAAGAGGAAGAAATGCTACATGATATATCAAAATTACAAGAACAAGTGCAACAAATGTCACACTCACAAAAGCTAACAGAAGCTAAGATAAGTGGCGTGGAATCTAAGGTAAATGGCGTGGAATCTAAGATAAAGGGAATGGAAGCTAAGATGGAGGATTCGATGGCAAATTTGAAGATAGATTTGAATACAAACATGGAAGAATTGAAGAAGTTGCTACAAGAAAGGGTCACTAATGGTGAAAAGGTAGTAAAGGAAACTCATGATGAAAACAAAAGAAATGTTAATCATGATTCCATAGACTCTAATGTTGGATCAAAGACTCACTATGTTCCAAAAATCGATATGAGGAAGTTTGATGGCAAGGATCCCGCCACATGGATATTACAGATGGAGCAATTCTTCGATCTCAATAATGTGCAAAACACACAAAAGGTACGTATGGAAACTTTATATTTGGAACCAAATCAGTTTGTATGGTATCAATGGCTTTGTTCTCGTAAACCATTTATCACTTGGGCAATTTTTACGGAAGAATTAGTAGCACATTATGAGGATACAAAAAGCAACACTTTTTTTAGCCAATTGATAAGTCTCAAACAAAAGGGTTCAATAATGGAGCACATTGAGGAGTTCCAAAAATTGAACATAAGGGTAAAAGATATTCCAGAGGAGCATAGGATTGATGTGTTCATAGGGTCTTTAAAGGATAATATCCAACATGATGTGCGCCTTTGGGAACCTGATTCATTAGAGAAGGCATTCAGGTTAGCAAGAAAAATGGAAAGCAAAATTATGGCAACTAGGAAGCATACCATTCACAACTATAAAGACGGAAGTGTTGTTGCCCATAGTCTTCCACAACCTACAAGGTTGACACCACAACAATTGGAAGAAAAAAGAGCAAAAGGGCTTTGTTACAATTGTGATAGAAAATACACAAAAGGTCATAAATGTGCTGAGAAGAAATTATTCTACATAGATTGTGAAGAGGAAGAAGAAAAGGAGCAAGAAAGGTCAAAAGAAGAGGATATATTCCAGGAACAAAGCCTAGATGAAGAACAAATAAATCCGACCATATCTTGTAATGCATTGGCGGGAATTACCACTCCTCAAACCATCAAGATAGAAGGACAAATCAAGAAGAAAAAGGTAATAGTGTTGATTGATTCAGGAAGCACCCACAATTTTATTCATTGTAGGGTAGCAAAAGAATTGAATTGCTTCCTATATCCAGCACCAGAGTGTCAAGTGATGATTGCAAATGGAGGAACAATAAATTGTTCTGGAAAGTGCCATAATATCAAGCTATCCATGGGAGAATATGTATTGACTAGCCCAATGCTTTCCATTCCAATGGGAGGTGCTGATGTTGTACTAGGAGTCCAATGGCTACAATCCTTGGGTACAATAGCTTTTAATTTTCAAGAACTTTTCATGAAATTTTCTGTGGAAGGAAAGGAAGTTGAATTAAGGGGTATTGCAGGGAAACCAGGAAAGATAATCAGCTCTAATGGAATGACAAAGCTTCTAAAAAAGGAGCAAAGAGGTGTAATTGCACAATTATGTTCGCTAGATGTTTCCACATTGGAATCATCTATTTCTCCAGATCTCCAAAAAGTCCTGGACAATCATTCCAAGGTATTTGAGACTCCCAAAGGTCTCCCACCTATGCGTGATCATGATCATGCTATTCATCTGATTCCAGGAAGTGTTCCTCCAAACATCAGGCCGTACAGATATCCATATGTCCAAAAAAGTGAAATTGAACGTATGGTTGCAGAAATGCTAGAGGCTGGTATAATTCAACCGAGTCAAAGTTCTTTCTCAGCTCCAGTAGTATTGGTGCACAAGAAGGATGGATCATGGCGCATGTGTCCAGATTATAGGGAGCTCAACAAGCTCACTATTAAAGATAAGTTCCCCATTCTTGTTATTGATGAATTACTGGATGAATTGCATGGATCAATTTACTTCACCAAGTTGGATCTTCATTCGAGATATCATCAAATCAGAATGAAGATTGAAGACATTCCGAAAACAGCATTTAGAACTCATGAGGGTCATTATGAATTTTTGGTCATGCCTTTTGGCCTTACCAATGCACCTTCAACATTTCAAGGTTTGATGAATTCAATTTTCAAACCATTCCTTAGAAAATTTGTGTTAGTATTTTTTGATGATATACTAATCTACAGCAAGTCTTGGAAGGATCATGTTGAACATGTTGACAGGGTGCTACAACTATTGGAGGAGAAACAATTATATGCAAAAAGATCCAAATGTTTCTTTGGAGTCCAGGAGGTGGAATATTTGGGTCATATTGTATCTCATGAAGGAGTTAAGGTAGACCCTAGCAAAATTAAAGCCATTAAGGAATGGAAAATCCCCACATCCATAAAGCATCTGCGAGGATTTCTTGGGTTGACAGGGTATTATCGCAAGTTTGTTAAGAATTATGGGAGAATAGCAGCACCTCTAACAACATTATTGAAGAAAGATTCATTTTCATGGACTTCGGAAGCAACAAAGGCCTTTGAACATCTTAAAGAGGCAATGTGCCAAGCACCGGTCTTAGCTACGCCGGACTTCACAAAAACCTTTATTTTGGAATGTGATGCTTCAGGAAATGGAATTGGTGCTGTTCTAATGCAAGATGAAAGACCCATTGCTTTTGAAAGTCGTCCAATCAAGGGAAAGTTTTTAAGCAAAGCTATTTATGAGAAGGAAATGTTGGCAATACTCCATGCACTTAAGAAATGGCGACCCTACCTAATGGGAAGACACTTCAAGGTAAAAACGGATCATGATAGCCTTAAATACTTTTTAGAACAAAGATTATCCTCTGAAGAGCAACAAAAGTGGGTCACAAAGATGTTGGGTTATTGTGGAGTCGCTAATATGCCATTATTATTGTCACTTGTGAATGATTATTCCACCCATTTCTACCATTCTTCATCATGTCATTTATTATAATTTATCATTTAAATCCATTTTATTAATTATTTATGCTCTCATGAATAAATATTATTTATTCTCCTTTATTTCTAATAAATTGATGATTATGCATTATTTTACCAATGATAGTTCTAATAAGTTGGTTGTAACATTATTCACCATTTTTAGCCTCCAAGGTAACTTCCAGATTGAAGATTTGATTTTTAAATCTGCCAACTCAGAAATTCGCTGGTTTAAGGAGTGACAGTTTTGCGGTTGAGATTTTGAGCAAATGATGATGAATTTGGAAAATCCGGAACATGGGTTTTGTCCAGAACGGGCCCAATTATCTTCATGAAGAACAGTTTGCCCAAATTCAGCTTGTACAGGGAGAAACGCAGGGTTCTTTGAGCACGATTTTCTCAGATTTGCAGTTGCGGCCGTCCTCCAAATCTCAGCTGCAAAGCCAAATTCGCCTTGTTCTTGTTGATCAAATGGTTAGAGGCAAACCAATTTTGTAATAGGAATTATGTTGTACTTATCCTTATTGTAACTTCTCTCTGATCTCTCTCTATTTAAATGAAAACAGAGATCAGAGATGGGGATGATTTGAGGGAGACGTGATGATGGATTTGGGGAATGAGAAATGATGGACAACAATGGTGGATTATTCATGCTGTAATTCTTAAGCTTTGCTATTGTAATGATTCCACAATTGGCTGATTAATAAATGATTTGGGAGTGCTGTTCAATTTTCTCATTCTGAAGTGACCCCGCAGCATCCGCTGGCGGCTAAGGGCCCAGCCTCTGGTGGAGTACGCTGCTGCTGCTGTATATTATCTTTTTGGTTTATGCGTGGTTTGTATTATCAGCTTGAATTGGTAATCTGGTGTGATTTATTATCTTATATTGCAGTTCTGTTATATTTCATATATCGCTCTCTGCAACAAGAAAGTCGTAATGTGCATTCTGATCTTATAACGTATTGCTATCTCTTTAAAGTCGTTAATGTAACATTGATGTTCTCTACAGAATGATTTAATTGCGGAGTAATCAAGCTGCAACCTTCTTAAGCTGGTATTATTGTATTTGTCCATGGTTTATACTTCATAAGATTGCTGTTCAAATGACATTGTGGTTCCATTATGAATTGCAATCGTTACCCTTTCCAACCAGGATTAATACTTGCGTATCAGAGTCAGATTACCATTTCTTAATATCGTTGTACGTTGTGTGCATTATTTATTTTAGCACCGTAGGCTGTTCCATATTTCATCTCCAATTAGTTGCCATTCTATTTCCTTTTGTTGTCTGATTTATTTGAGTTGGCTTGGTTGTTGTTTGCTTCCATTAAAACAGGGTTTGCTGTTCAGATTCCTTTAATTCTAGTTTGCTGATTCCATTTACGGCCGTTCCATTTTAGACTTGCTGTTCCATTTATTTTCTGTTGTCCATTTACTTGTATTTATTGCTTTGGTGTGAGAGAAGGTCTAAAGCTGTAGTGAGTCAGCAAGTCGTTGCTTAGCTCCCAGATCTTTGGTCCATGCTCTAATTTCCATTCCATTTACTTGCATTTACTGTTTTAGTGTGGGAGGAGGATCAAGGCTGTCGTGAGACACAGCAGACGCTATTATGCTCCCAGATCCATGATCCATACTCTAATTCCTTTTCCTTCATCAATTTCTAGAGGAATGAGTTATTGCTACTGCATCCTCGATTGGTGGTTATTTGAATGAATGATTTAGTTTCTTGTTGTTCAAATTAGATTCTGTTTCCAGCTTTCATTTACTTTTGCATTTTAAGCACTATACTACACAACATTACTCTTGAGTAAATAGCCGCCTCAGACAGAGTACACTCTTGAAATAAAAAGTCGTCCCTGGGTTGATAATTAATGTGAGGTAATTAGGAGTTCACAAGACACCTTTTTATCGCTCCACATTTTGGCGCCGTTGCCGGGGAGAGTGTAGCTATTTATAAAGAGTAGTGTGAATCTGATGAGTGCCTGTTAGGGAAGAGTTGGATTTTAAAAACGGAAGGTAAGAACCTGCGTACGGAGCATGTAAAAGCCCTGCTCCACTGTCCGCTTTCCTAACAGATTTGCTCTTGCTTTATTGTGTAGAAGTAGATGTTTGAATTTTTGTGAATGACTAGGAAAAAAATAGAAATTTTGAAAAATAAATCACATAATTTCACTCAAGTGGTGATGTAAGCACCACCCATTTCACTAACTAATTGACAGGAATATTGGAAGAAGGAGCTTCGAAGGAACACATGAAGGACATCTTCTGTTATGGTAAGAAACTGCCCAACATTTTTTTGAATTTCCTGCTCAACTAATTCCACACCTTCACCGCAATAAACCAGTACAACATGCTTACAGTGTTGAACTACCAAATTGACCGACCCTTCCCACCCATTCTATCTCACATGCGCTATCAAAGAAAATTTATAATGAGATTCAGAATGTTTTAAATTCAAAAATTGTAGAAGCTATGGAAAAAAATGAGGTTTCTTGTAGGTTACGCCAACAAACCATTTTCAAAGCTCAAGAACTTCATGGTATGATGGGAAATCAAGAAAGTAACGGATATATTGAAGATTGGTTTCACTCCATCACGTGTTTGCATCATCACTCCATACTTCAAAATTTTTGAAACCATCTTTTCAAGGGAAGTTGGCTTCTCATACCCTAATTTTTATCAACATGCATTTTTCGAATTTGGGTATGTGCATACATGAGGCCTTATTTCTAACATGGTTCCACTAGAAATAATCTTATACATAAACATATTCAATTCTCAAAGAAGAGTAGGATAGTGGAGAAAATAAAAATAAATAAAGAAATAAACACATTTTGTAAAACTAGTTGTTTCTTTTGTTGCAACACGCTATTGAAATCAACATTGGTGATAAATATTTCAATCTATTTGTGTATGTAGATGAATCATAATACAAATTTCTAAAAACACTCATTTTCATTTTTACCACCAATTTAAAAAAAATGCTTGAATATCATTTTTTTGGCTTGCGGGCTTGATGAACTTTCGGGAAAAACAGTCGGGACAGTCATGTTTTGAGGGACCAAAAGTGAATATTTTTAAAACCTATTTCTACCATAGGTAGCCCTTGATGTCTACTTTCTAACCCAATTTGAACCACTCAATTTGGATTTGAAACAAAAAAGTTAGAACCAAAACATTGACCAGTTATCTAGCGGGCAGCTCAGGAACAGAGTTGGGACAGTCCGTTTTTGGAGGCCTAAATGAATGAATTTTTAAAACCTGTTTGTATGGTAGATTCCCCTATGAATCTAATTTACAATTCAATTGGAATCACTCATTTTCGATATCGTATGGGGAAGTTATGATCAAAATAATGACTGTCTATCGTAAATCAGCACCCTTAAAACTATGTCTTTCCGGTTGTTCCTTAAAGTATTTGACCTATCAATTCTTCTTGTATTCAAAACCTGTTTCTATTGGATATAAATAAATGAAGCTAATTTCATTTCCAATTTTAATCATTCGAATCCGACATCAAACGAAAACGTTATGCTTGAAATATCAACTGTTGGTCTAAGCCGGGTAATCGAAAATGACTCTATTATGCAGGTTGTTCTAAACAAATTTGACATATCATATGATTGAATTTTTAAAACCTGTTTCTACTGGAGATAAACCTTTGATTTAGCTCTCATTTGGCTTTGGAATCACTCGATTTCGACGAAAAACAAAGAAGTTGTGATTAAAACACTGCGGGCTAGCATGATTGGCCATTGCTCTCCCGCAAGTGACAGATAAATTTTACTTTGTTATTTTCTCAATGGATTTGTTATACAGAGTAACTACTTGTTGTTTTTTGCATAATTCTTGGATTAGGAGAGCCCGATCACCTCTCTTTCTCCATGATTGAATGTTTTATTGCAGGTAGACACTCGTTTTTTGCAGGTCCTGGGAAAATAAAGAAGGTCAATTTATGGACGAGTGATTTTTCAAAGAAATTTTTATAAAACAAAGGAATTCTATCCAAATCATTACCCAACGGATTCATAATAGAACAAATGAAGAATTGATTTCAATTTCAAGTTTCATGTCTTGTCACTGCTGCCAAAACATTTTTCAAAAAAATCATTTTTTTTTACATAATATCATAGCTGTTGTAACTCAATTTACATATTGTTTTTTTTAAAATAGAATAAAAAGTTGTTTCTTTTCTAATTTCTTTTATATTTTGTGTTTCAGGTGTTGCTTCATTCAACAACATCAATGCAGTGAACAGCTAATTCATTCTTTGCGTGTTTTTGCTATTTTTGTTGTTCCTTTTCGAAATGGAACAGCATTTGTGTGTTTTTGTTGTTCCTTTTCGAAATGGAACAGCATTTGTGTGATTTTGTTGTTCCTTTTCAAAAGGAACAACACTTGCGTGTTTTTGCTGTTCCTTTGCGAAAAAGGAACAACACTTGTGTGTTTTTGCTGTTCCTTTTCGAAATGGAATAGCATTTGTGTGATTTTGTTGTTCCTTTTCGAAATGGGACAGCATTTGTGTGATTTTGCTGTTCCTTTTCGAAATGGAACAGCACTTGTGTGATTTTGCTGTTCCTTTTCGAAATGGAACAACATTTGTGTGTTTTTGCTGTTCCTTTTCAAAATGGAACAGTATTTGTGTGTTTTTGCTATTCCTTTTCGAAATGGAACAGCATTTGTGTGATTTTGTTGTTCCTTTTCGAAATGGAACAGCACTTGTGTGACTTTGTTGTTCCTTTTCCAAAAGGAACAACACTTGTGTGTTTTTGCCGTTCATTTTCGAAATGGAACAGCATTTGTGTGATTTTGCTGTTCCTTTTCGAAATGGAACAGCACTTGCGTGTTTTTGCTGTTCCTTTTCGAAATGGAACAACATTTGTGTGTTTTTGCTGTTCCTTTTCGAAATGGAACAGCATTTGTGTGTTTTTGCTGTTCCTTTTCGAAATGGAACAGCATTTGTGTGATTTTGCTGTTCCTTTTCAAAATGGAACAGCATTTGTGTGATTTTGCTATTCCTTTTCGAAATGAAACAGCACTTGTGTGACTTTGCTGTTCCTTTTCGAAATGGAACAGCATTTGTGTGTTTTTGTTGTTCCTTTTCGAAATGGAACAGCATTTGTGTGATTTTGCTGTTCCTTTTTAAAAGGAACAGCACTTGCGTGTTTTTGCTGTTCCTTTTTGAAACGGAGCAACATTTGTGTGTTTTTGCTGTTCCTTTTCGAAATGGAACAGCATTTGTGTGATTTTGCTGTTCCTTTTCAAAAGGAACAGCACTTGCGTGTTTTTGCTGTTCCTTTGCGAAAAAGGAACAGCACTTGTGTGTTTTTGCTGTTCCTTTTCAAAATGGAACAACATTCGTGTGTTTTTGCTATTCCTTTTCGAAATGGAACAGCACTTGCGTGTTTTTGCTGTTCCTTTTCGAGATGGAACAGCATTTGTGTGTTTTTGCTGTTCCTTTTCGAAATGGAACAACATTTGTGTGTTTTTGCTGTTCCTTTTCGAAATGGAACAACATTTGTGTGATTTTGTTGTTCCTTTTCGAAATGGAACAGCACTTGCGTGTTTTTTTTCGAAATGGAACAGCACTTGTGTGTTTTTGCTCATCCTTTGCGAAAAGGAACAACATTTGAGTGTCTATGCTGTTCCTTTCTCAGAAGAAACAACATTTGTGATTTTTCGAACGACATTTGCATTTTCACGTTTCTTGTATGTATTTTTGTTTTTTTGGTGTGCATTTTCTTTGATGTTCCTTACACGAAACACCGCTTTGTGAGTGTTTTTGCTGTTCATTCAAAAGAGCAACACTTTGGGAATATTTTTGAGGGCAACCCTTTCCTTTCTCTTGTGGGATTATTCATAGTTCATCTCAACCACATTTTCCTAATTCTCTTTCATGGCATGAAGTACACTACTTTTATGAGGACAAGAATTATGGATTCTATTGAAGCAAGTTAATATCATTCACGTTATGATCTTTAATAGGACAACTCCTTGATGATAGATTCTTTTCAGAAGGGACACAATTATTTATATACTACTTTACTGCATTGTTTTCTGTTGAACATGATATTGATTGATCATCTTAATACCATGCTGGTTCCATCATCCCTGGTTATAATCTTCTTTGTCTGTAATAAATGAGATTATGGGTATATTTTTTTCTATTGACATCTTCAACTTCTTCCGCCATCCCTGCTCTTAAGGAGTACTGAGCCTCCCTCTTTTTATCATAAAAATGTGTAATAATAACAAAATTTTGTTCGCAGATGGAGGATAGGGGGTCTCATTACGAGCCAGCCTACCATGTTCATAAGGCTGTAACAAAGTGACATTCCCATTATGGCCACCACACCAGGGTTATGATCCATTGGATAGCCAAATTATCCTTGGAACAGGAGGTCTCATCACGAGCCGGCCTGATCACTTTTGCTACCTCCTAGTGAATGGCAGTGTGGTTATCTGGTTACCACGCCAGCACACTGATCTCTTCTGTAGAACAACACTAAAACTCCCCATTTATAAATTGAGGATCCTGGCTCATATGGGTTAAAAAGCAACCCTACCGAGGCTATGGATGCCTGCTGGCAGCAGTGGCTCTGCTTATGGTATTGAAGTTATATCTTTTCGTCAATTATTATTATAATACCCTTTTCTTATTTTCTTTTTATCAGAGAAGTTATTTCCTTAACTTTTTCCCTGTTTGAACCTTTATGCATGAGAAATTGTTTTATGATCAATCACGTCATTTTCAGCTAGAATACCGTCAACAAAGCATCTTTTTAGCATACTGTTGTCCTTTCTCTCTTTTCATAACATATCATCAATCCAAAGCATCCTATCTCTTATTCATAACTATATTTACACACTTTTCTCTCAATATAACCATAACTTTCACCGTCCTATCATTGATAAGTGTACTATGCCTCCCTTACTGATATATTGTTCATTCCATTCCCTTGCCGTCAGCACCACCCCTTTCATATGCTTTATGGTTATGGAACCCATTTTCCAATTGGAGGGGGGAATGTATGCATTATGGGATTGCATGCGATATGCTTACTGCACTTTGCCATACCTTGTTGATTTGACAACATATTAGTATTGCATGTATACATAAGTTTTTATAATTGCAATTTTGCATGCATCTTATCTGTTGCTATTCAATGCTAACACTATGGATTCAAGCACATTGTATGCAAAATAGCGCTTTGTTTACAGGAGAACAACAAGTATAAGCAAAATTCTATTCGTATCATGACCACACTATTGCACTTTACAGTAGAGGCTCACGAACGTGAACAATTCTTCAGACATGATGTGCTTCCCTGGATTCCACCTTTTGCATCACTTTCAGCACCAACTCTGCCTACATCAGCTTCAACAACTGCCAGTATTTATATGTCATTCCACATTTTTTGGAGGTAAAACTTGAGGTAAAATTGCATAGTTTTCTAATTTATTATAAATTTAGGAGAATCTACTGAAAATCCATTTTGAGCATTATTTGTCATCCTTCATTCCACATCTTTACCACTTTCCCTTTTTCAGCAGCATATCATTTCCGAGTATGGGGGAGTGTTCCTTCATTTCTTTCTTATCACCACGCCATTCATATTCTTTATCATTCATTGCTATTCTTATTCATTCTCAACGCCTCCCTTATTTCATGTCGTTTTACACCAAGCGTAGAATTCAACAGCTGGTAGCAACCACCTCTATTTGTTTTCTAGCATCGCATGAGGACATGCTAATTTTTCAGAGAGAGGGAGGAATTGCTATGCATGATGGATGTTTTCTACTTTCTTCCTTATTTAAGGCATACAATTTCATTTTTACACAGTGCAGAAATTGATTTCCCATATTTTTAAAACTATGAACTCAATTCTTGTAATTTTCGGAAAACACATACGTATCATTAATACAAATCCACACAATTTCAAAAATATTGGTTCATAAAATTTCGGAAATCATGCACTCTCACCTACAGCCATTTTGTTTATATCTCATGATCCATGTATCAAAACGATCTGATTTTTGGATCATAGAAGCCTTCATATATTACAAATCTACTTGCAACATTTCAACAAAATCTGGTTTGTAGTTTTTGGGAAAATGGTTAATGAAGTTTGTTGTTATCTGTGTCATATTTTGCTGCAATTTCATACATATAGTTGAATGTCAATGTAAAAATTGCTATGCCTTCATCGAGATTGCTAAAATTGAATATTCATTAATTAAGGAAGCATTCATTTATTCTCAAATTTTTATTGCTTGGCTAACACATGGCTTTTGTCTTTGGGTTGCATGAGGACATGCAATATATTCAGTTTTCGTTGCATGAGGACATGCAACATATTGAGTGTGGGGGTATGTGGAGTCGTTAATATGCCATTATTATTGTCACTTATGAATGATTATTCCACCCATTTCTACCATTCTTCATCATGTCATTTATTATAATTTATCATTTAAATCCATTTTATTAATTATTTATGCTCTCATGAATAAATATTATTTATTCTCCTTTATTTCTAATAAATTGATGATTATGCATTATTTTACCAATGATAGTTCTAATAAGTTGGTTGTAACATTATTCACCATTTTTAGCCTCCAAGGTAACTTCCAGATTGAAGATTTGATTTTTAAATCTGCCAACTCAGAAATTCGCTGGTTTAAGGAGTGACAGTTTTGTGGTTGAGATTTTGAGCAAATGAAGACGAATTTGGAAAATCCAGAACATGGGTTTTGTCCAGAACGGGCCCAATTATCTTCTTAAAGAACAGTTTGCCCAAATTCGGCTTGTACAGGGAGAAACGCAGGGTTCTTTGAGAACGAGTTTCTCAGATTTGCAGTTGCGGCCGTCCTCCAAATCTCAGCTGCAAAGCCAAATTCGCCTTGTTCTTGTTGATCAAATGGTTAGAGGCAAACCAATTTTGTAATACGAATTATGTTGTACTTATCCTTATTGTAACTTCTCTCTGATCTCTCTCTATTTAAATGAAAACAGAGATCAGAGATGGGGATGATTTGAGGGAGACGTGATGATGGATTTGGGGAATGAGAAATGATGGACAACAATGGTGGATTATTCATGTTGTAATTCTTAAGCTTTGCTATTGTAATGATTCCACAATAGGCTGATTAATAAATGATTTGGGAGTGCTGTTCAATTTTCTCATTCTGAAGTGACCCCGCAACATCCGTTGGCGGCTAAGGGCCCAGCCTCTGGTGGAGTACGCTGCTGCTGCTGTATATTATCTTTTTGGTTTATGCGTGGTTTGTATTATCAGCTTGAATTGGTAATCTGGTGTGATTTATTATCTTATATTGCAGTTCTGTTATATTTCATATATCGCTCTCTGCAACAAGAAAGTCGTAATGTGCATTCTGATCTTATAACGTATTGCTATCTCTTTAAAGTCGTTAATGTAACATTGATGTTCTCTACAGAATGATTTAATTGCGGAGTGATCAAGCTGCAACCTTCTTAAGCTGGTATTATTGTATTTGTCCATGGTTTATACTTCATAAGATTGCTGTTCAAATGACATTGTGGTTCCATTATGAATTGCAATCGTTACCCTTTCCAACAAGGATTAATACTTGCGTATCAGAGTCAGATTACCATTTCTTAATATCGTTGTACGTTGTGTGCATTATTTATTTTAGCACCGTGGGCTGTTCCATATTTCATTTCCAATTAGTTGCCATTCTATTTCCTTTTGTTGTCTGATTTATTTGAGTTGGCTTGGTTGTTGTTTGCTTCCATTAAAACAAAGTTTGCTGTTCAGATTCCTTTAATTCTAGTTTGCTGATTCCATTTACGGCCGTTCCATTTTAGACTTGCTGTTCCATTTATTTTCTGCTGTCCATTTACTTGTATTTATTGCTTTGGTGTGAGAGAAGGTCTAAAGCTGTAGTGAGTCAGCAAGTCGTTGCTTAGCTCCCAGATCTTTGGTCCATGCTCTAATTTCCATTCCATTTACTTGCATCTATTGTTTTAGTGTGGGAGGAGGATCAAGGCTGTCGTGAGACACAGCAGACGCTATTATGCTCCCAGATCCATGATCCATACTCTAATTCCTTTTCCTTCATCAATTTCTAGAGGAATGAGTTACTGCTACTGCATCCTCGATTGGTGGTTATTTGAATGAATGATTTAGTTTCTTGTTGTTCAAATTAGATTCTGTTTCCAGCTTTCATTTACTTTTGCATTTTAAGCACTATACTACACAACATTACTCTTGAGTAAATAGCCGCCTCAGACAGAGTACACTCTTGAAATGAAAAGTCGTCCCTGGGTTGATAATTAATGTGAGGTAATTAGGAGTTCACAAGACACCTTTTTATCGCTCCACAGTTATGACTTTGAAATCATCTACAAAAAAGGGAAGCAAAATGTGGTGGCAGATGCACTCTCAAGAAAGGATGAGGATGTGGAAGCATTGTTGTGTGCCATTTCTATTCTCCAACCAGATTGGATAAACGAAGCAAGGGAGGAATGGAAGAACGACGAAGAAGTGTGGGCACTTATTCAAAAGCTACAACAAGATTCCAGTACTTCTGATACATTTAGCTGGCAAAATGATTTGCTATGGTACAAAGATCGCTTATACCTATGTAAGAATTCACAGCTAAAACAAAAGATTCTTATGGAATTGCACACTTCTCCCTTAGGAGGGCACTCAGGATTTTTAAAAACTTACCACAGGGTTAAGAAGGAATTTTTTTGGGATGGCCTTAAATCAGATATTCAAAAGTTTGTGGCAGAATGTTTGGTTTGCCAGCAAAATAAAGTTGAAACAATTAAGACACCGGGTCTATTACAACCTTTATACATTCCAAGCCAACGTTGGGAGGAGGTTTCAATGGATTTTATCACAGGTTTACCCAAGTCTGAGGGAAAGAGTGTCATCATGGTGGTAGTTGACGGACTTACCAAGTATGCACACTTTTGTGCATTATCACATCCATTTAAAGCCAGTACAGTTACTACTGCATTTATGGAAACAGTTCAAAAGCTACATGGAAACCCAAAGATTATTGTAAGTGACAGAGATCCCATTTTCACTCAAAATTTTTGGACAGAATTATTTTCTTGTCTTGGTACTCAGTTAGCTCATAGCTCATCTTATCATCCTCAATCTGATGGGCAAACTGAGATAGTAAACAAATGTTTGGAAGGATATCTTCGTTTCTTTGTATCTGATAAACAGACACAATGGGTCAAATGGTTGCCTCTGGCTGAATGGTGGTATAACACTTCCTTCCATACAACAACAAAAATGACCCCATTTTTGGCACTTTATGGGTATCAACCACCATCCATCACATCATATTTAAGAGAAAATTCTAAGGTTCAGGCAGTGGAACATCACATCGAACATCAAAAACAAGTCCTCCAACTCTTAAAGGATAACCTCGTGTTGGCACAAAATAGAATGAAACAACAGGCAGATCAACATCGCAGTGAAAGAAGTTTTAATGTAATGTAGGTGATTGGGTATTCCTACGGCTACAACCATATAAGCAAATGTCCCTAAAACAAGCTAAGAAGGATAATAAATTATCACCAAAGTATTATGGTCCGTACAAGGTGTTGGAAAAGATTGGTACTATGGCATACAAATTGGAGCTCCCTGCAGCTTCTCGATTGCACCCAGTTTTCCATGTTTCATGTTTAAAGAAGGTTATAGGTGACAAGCTCCCAATTCAAACAATATTGCCAGAACTTGATGAGGAAGGAAAAATTATATTGGAACCAGAAGCAATCACAGAAACAAGAACTCGACAGCTACGAAATCGATCAATTTCAGAGTATCTTATCAAGTGGAAGAACTTATCCGCTGAAGATTCCACATGGGAGGATCAAAATTTTGTGCAGAAGTATCCAGAACTGCTCAAGCGTTGAGGACAACACTTTTTTGAAGGAGAGGGGCATGTTGGGTCCCTATAATACTAGTGATTACCCCATTACTATTGTAGTTATACCCCCTATTTATATTGTGTTGCCCCTATTACCCCCATATTGTTATTTCTGTGCCCCTTAGAATCCCTCTATTGTTATTTTTGTGGCTTTATATTATTATTGTTAGGTCGACTGGATTATATTGTGACTCCTTAGACTCCTATATATAGAAAGGAGGTTTTGTCATTTGTATCATCCAAGAATTGTTCATTTATGTAATGTAAAGGAGGTTGCCCCCTCGAAGAGGCTGAATTCTAAGGCGTGGATCTCTCTTTTCTATCTTTTTGTGAGCTGGTTTCATAACAAAATCCTCCTCATTTAATCCTTCCCCATTCTAATATTCCTTCATTAATCCCACCAGTTTGAAGTGCAAGAAACCAAGCCATGAAGATTAGAAGGCAATCGAGCAAGTGATAGACAAAGAGTAGTTCATCTCGAGTTTGGGAGCTGAGCCTCCCTAAATTTAAGAAAGTTGTTGGAGACTTCAGTTGTATAAGTAGAGAGGTCTAGAGCCTCATTAGGATTCAAATTTTTGTTGTAAAACTCTAGCTACTTTCGAGCTCTAGACTCGTGGAAGACTTTGTGATGTTATTTTCTATTTTGGCAATAAGAATCAGTTTGTTCTTGATTCAGTACTGAGTTAACTCAGAGGGCTGAAGCTCTTGGGTTAGGGCCCAACCCTAGTAGCAAAGGCTCCTCTTCTTGTATCTTTATGCTTAGCTTAGTTTCATAGATTCATGGTTAAATTGTTGTTAGAAGTATCTCATTGCAAGTAGTGTAGATTTGATTAATTGCTTATTAGTTTGCTTCCATTTGTGCCTTACTTTAGTAGCAGGCTAGAAGGGATAAAAGAGGCTCCAAAAAGCTGTCAATAGGTGTCTTGGCCTCACTTCTTCCTTCTAGGATCATGATTTGAGGAAAAGACCCTTATGCAGCCCAAAAAGACAGATTTCCATTTCCTTCATGATATTTAGAATTTGTTGTACTTAAGCTAGCATTTGATCAGTTTTGCAAAGTAGGATTTCATTTCCATCTCTTCTATCTTCATTCTTGTAGTACATCTCATCCATGACTCCATGTTATTCAACAATTTCTTCATGCATAAGGTAGACAGTTAGTTCATTAAATTCTACTTTTCTAGTTCATGAGAATTCTTCTTGTTTACACGACTTTTTGTAAATTACACATGTTTGATGTAGAGCAGGCACTTTAGAAGTAGATTGATATCTCATAGAAATCAACCACCTTCCAACTTCATTCACCCATAGGCATTCCTCGTTTTCATCAAAACTTCACCAATTTCATCATTTTACATGGAAATCTCCTTAAGCATTTTGAGTGAATCCAACCATCTCCTAAACTTGGTTTTGGGTTCTGAGTGATCCTAGGCCTCTTCTCACTCCATTCCACCCATCAACCACCTTCCCTAAGCTTTCCATCACCTCCAACACCCATCATTTTTCTCACGGCTACATCCTATATAAATGCAAGGAATCGTGTAGGTTTCTAGTACATCCAGTAGGTTTTCCTAAAGTGGCATGTTTTGAGGCCGAATTGAGGGAAAACCTCTAGGAAACCTCCCAAGGTCACCCTAGGGTCCCCCAAACCTTCCATCCATCTCCTGAACCTTCCAGCTATCCATCAACACCCCTAAACCGCCTGCCACATCACCAACAGAGATTAGTTTGCACACTTGACTTTTCATGAAAAGCATAAAAAGACAAAACAGATTTCTTACAGTTGTTACACAAAAATATCGTCACCATGATTATTTGCAGTCAGTATGGGTCTATCATCACTTGTATTGTCCTCCTAAGCAAGTCTCAGACCTCAGCTCTTCAAGTCAAGCTTTGAAAATGAGAGAAAGACATTAAAAATCAATGTAACTCTGGTTCCGCACTTTCTCTCACGGTCACCTGTGGTCCCGCACCTTCTGTGTACAAAAACTGCGGACCTGCCCGCTCTGTCCCTAACGGTGTAGGTGCGGACCCCTGTGAAAGTCAAAAGGCGCAAGTTTTATCTTAAAAAACTCACTTTGGGTTAATTCTAGAGGTTTCTAGAAGGAATTTTGACGTGGATTGTTCGCTCTGAGGTGGTTCATGCATCCCAAAAGAGAAGGAGCTAATCCCTTGATGAGAGGAGCTATCCCTTTGAAGGAGGGCTTTATCCCTTTGAAGGAGGACCTAGTAACCTCCCTCCATTGCACTATAAATACAGGCATTGGGCTGGTTGCTGAAGAGGTTAGAAGCTGAACATTTTTTAGGGTAAATGCTGGTGAAATCAAGACTTCCTAGTTGAGCTTAAGAGGAGAGATCACATACCTTTTTGGCTTCATGGGGAGTGAGTGAAACTTGTCAAAGTAGAGGAGACTTCTTGCTGGACCCTGGGAGGAGCTTGTACAGCGTCAAGGCAAAGGTTGTAAAGTTCTTCTTCTTTTGAATTAATACAATCAAACTCATTTTTCTCAACAAGTATCTTATGTTATTTGTTTCATGGACTCCTTGACTTTCATGTTAAATATGTTTTATGCAATTGGCTTTTCAGGTGCTATTTAATTTGTTTGCCTTGTTTGTGTTTGCAGATTCGCGAAAAGGAGCTCATTTGGATCAAAGGAGCGAGGGCATCCACAAGCTTGCGTTGGACCTAAGGTAGGCCCTAAAAACACTTGTTTGCCATTGTTTATTAAAGCATATTTAGAGAAAGATAGTGTCTGGTTGGTTTGCTTGTCATTAGGTCTTCTTTAGATTCTAGGAAGGTCTATCTTGTCCGCAAGATCGACTTATTCCGTGTGACAAAATGGCGACTCCGCTGGGGACTTGATTGTTTTCCTTGTTTTTACTTTGACCTGAGAAACTGTGTTTTTGTTTCTGTTTTTGGCTTGTTGTGTGTAAAATTGGGTAGAGTTTGTAGATCCAGGGTTATTTTTCGTTTTTCATAGCTTTGGGAGAGGACCGCACCCTAGCCGTTTGACACAGTGCGTACCTACCCGCAGCTTGGCTTTTAGCACAGAGCGGGACCGCACCTGTGTCAACTGTGGGCCTGCGGACCCTGTCAAAATTTTGAAAAACCTAAGATTTCCTCTGTTAGTCAGCTTAGTTTTTGTTTAGAAATTGTTATCCACTGCCCAGACCTGCATATAACTTGTCAGAAGCTTTCCTTAGATTGATTTCGTTAGTGTTAGGGTTTTAGGTGAAATTCCTAGGAGTTTTGCTTGTTGGGTTTGTTTTTCATTTTGGTTGTGTAGTGGCTCTGAGCTTAGAAGCTGTAGGGACTTCAGATCACCTTAGTGTCTACCAGCCTTCTTATGAGTCTGACCATTTATGAAATCTCCCCTTGTTGAGGAATCCGCTTTGAGTTTTCTCTTTACAAAACTTCGAAAAGCTTGTGTTTAAAGTTTGGATTTTCATTTTCAAAAAGAAAACAAAATTGGTTGTTCTTGACTTGATTTGTGATTCTGCATAAATTAGTCCTTAGCTTACATCTAGCTAAGTAAAACATCCTTAAAAAAGACATTTAGTAGGCTTTGACTTCAAATAGGTTTTTATAATTTATAGATCTCAAAGTTAGTCATTTTCATAGTTTTGAGTGTTTTATAAAAAATATAAAAAATCTCTTTTGGAAAAAGTTTGTTTTTTGTAGTGATTGAGTGCTTTGAAACGAAAAAGGGAAATTTTTGTGAAATAACTAGTTGTCTCGTTTTGAGTGCTTTGGAAAGGAAAAGCTCTTCTTTTAATTTGTTTGATTGAGAAAGATTTGTGTTTACAAAGTATTTGCATTCTCAAACTCTTTCTTAGTTTAGAAGTTCATCGAAGAGAAAAAGATTGTTTAAATCATCTTAGGTGCATTTTTAGTGATTTTGAGTCGAGTCTTCATACCACGAGTTTCATCTCCGCACCTTTTGACTTAAACAAAAACCAATAAAAATTAACGCTTAAAGTAAAATTCACCTAGTAACATTTTTATTTCTAGGGCTCTGATACACCAACTTAGCTTAGGCTAGTGTCTTGGAGTAGGAGAGTAATTAACTCTCCAAGACAGTAAAAACAAACAAGTAGCTGTATCTTGTGGTAGGGAAGAAATCCAATTGTTGCATTTATGCTCTGGGAAAGCTCCTCTTAAAGGAGAAGCACGAGATCGTGTCCGAACCAGTGTGGGAATCAATCCTTCCTCATTGGGAACGACGCCAGATATTCACGTATTAAAAACGGTAAACCTCGGATTAACCATTGTCGAGGAGCCTGGGGTCACTTGTTGGTAAACCTTGGATTATGTCAAGGAGCCTTCAAGGGGATTGAGCTTGCTACTCTGCCCTTGCGTGCGTATCGGATCGTAGACTGTTCCCCCAGGTATATTTGTCTCAGTTGGTAACCTTAGTGGCCATATTCTTTAGGATTCTTCCTGAGGTGACAGTGGTGGGAAGATCCCACTGTACCTGGAGCAGACGTCGGCTAGACTCACTTGGATTTTCTGGGGGGTTCTCTTCACTCGAGACGGTTAAGTGGAGGAACTTGTGCCAGTCTATTCATTAAGCAGGTTGCCGGGGTAACTGTTCCAACCGCCATTTCTGTATTGAACTCTGCGACGTTGGATTTCATCACCAACTAGTGTTTTCAGTACGGAAAGTTACTGTTTGTGTGTGTTTGATCTCCTAGATTCTTTAGGCGTGTGATTCAAATTTGTTTGGTTCTTTAGAGACTTTAGGTGCTTTTCATTGAGATTTTACTTTGTTTGCGTGTGAAGTAGTTAAAAGTTTTTAACTGTGGCTGAATTACCAAGGCAGTCCCGTAGACTTCGGGGCCAGTCTCCTGAGTTTGTAAACGTGGCTGAGTTACTGAGGAAGTCCCGTAGACTTCGGGGCCAACCTCCTGAGGAAGTACCGAGCCAGCTTGAAGGCTTGAAAGTCCTCGTAACTCCTAGAGACAGTAGAGTTGGGTCACCTGAAGAAGGAGAATCTTCTTTGATAGTACATCCTGATTTTCAACCGTTAGTAGCAGATTATAATCCACAGTCAGTGTCTGTTTCCGAAATTGCTGGTAGCTTTTCATCTACTAGTGATATAGGTGAGGAACCTGAAATATCCGAGCCTGAAAGTGAATTTGCTGCTACTCCGACATCGGGGTTTGTTTCTCCAACTTCTAGTGGTCCTGGTTCACCTAGGGTAGAAAGAGTAATCACCCAAGATCTTCCTTCTGGACTTATTGCTATTGAAGAACTTGCTCCGGAAGAAGAAGTAGGCATCCCTATCCCTGAAAATCAACCTGTTATTGAACTAAGGGAGCGTGAATCAATTTTTTACAGTCCACCTAGGAGCAGTTCTTGGTATCTTTCTTTGACTAATTTTTTAGAAAACTCAGGGTTAAGTTTTTCACCACCTCGTGCTCCTTATCACCCAACACCTAGAGGTTTTTATACTCCCGTAAATATGTCAGGACAGTCATCCATGTTTACTCAATCGCCTGAATCCTTTTTGTACGGCGGTCCTTCTGTTCCCTCTGGGTATCAGTCACTTTCTGGTACTTTTTCGGGAGCATCTCCTCAACCCATTGAGCAAGGGTTATTAACTGGAAGCAATGGTACTAAGCCGTTGAGCGTAGAAGACATTCTTATGATGTCAGGTTCTATTCCCAATCCTCAACCTCAAGGTGGCCAGTTACCGCCTGGGGGGCAGCCTCAATTAACGCCTGGGGGGCAACCTCAAGGTACACAATTTGCATCTGGGGGGCAACCTCAAGGACAGTACATACCTATGGGACAGTACGTTCCTCAAGGTCAACCCCAGACTCAATATGTACCCCAAGGTCAACCCCAGTATCAATTTATACCTCAAGGTCAACCCCAGTATCAGTACGTGCCTCAAGGGTATCAACCCCAAGGTCAGTACTCGAACCAAGGTTTCCAACCACCCTCCGGTCAAACGTATGTTCAAGGAACGGGAAATGTACCTTTCAATTATCAATCCTACCCTCAACCCGGTTATGGTCCTCAATATTCTCAACCTGTTATGGGTCAGTACCCCGGAATGAATATAGTGTGGGATCCATCGCAAACTCAACAGGTGTTGCAGCCAAGTGTACAGTTGTCATCTCAAACTGGACAACCCTTAGTTTCTGGTACACCCCAGCAACCAGTCCAGTCTAACATTCAAACTTCTGTACCTTCGGTAGTTTCTCAGCCTGGGCCTAGTACACCTCGTACTCCGCCTCAAACGACTGCTACAACTGCCGCAACATCTGTTCAATCTACCCCACCTACTTCTGGAGTATCGACAGCTCCGGTTTCTACTGTTCCTGTATCTACTCCTCAGACATCTTTACCACCGTCTGGATCTACGATTCAAACTTCGGTTCAGATGCCTGTAGGACAACCTGGTTTAAGTACGGTTGTCACAAGTCAACCACAATTTACTTATCAACCGTACCAGGGACAGTACCAATTCGGTCCTGCTGTGCAGCAGCCAGTCTATCAGTATCAACCGTACCCTGGGTACACTTATCAACAACCTCAACAACCCCAGTACGGTCCGGTTAATCCTGGTTTTCCGGGAGGATACAATATCCCAAACGCAATTCCTATTCCTAGTTATCCTGGATATCCTCCTCCTGGGGCTGGTCTCATGACCCAGAGTTTTAGGGATCCTAATCGGCAGTTACCGTTTATCGCAACTTTGGACTTACCTGACTTGTCGCGCCTAACGAACGATCCCATTAATTATCTTCCGTTTTGGCCGCCAATGCCGAATAAGTTGCCCAGTGACATTCCCAAGTTCGAAGGTAAATCAGGAGAGGACCCGTCGAACCATGTGATGACTTACCACCTCTGGTGTGCGTCTAACTCCATTTCAGATGATTCAATCCGTCTTAGACTTTTCCAGCGCACTCTAATTGGTCTCGCGGCCAAGTGGTACATTGAGTTACCGCGAGGCACTTTTTATAATTTTAGTCAGTTAGCTACCTCGTTTTTAACTCATTTTCAGTTGCCAGTCCGATATGACAATGGCACGGAATTGTTAACTTCGCTAAAACAATCGACATCCACTTACATTTCAGATCATATTCATGAGTGGAGACGTCGACGGCGTTTAGTGAAGGTATTTATTCCGGATCAGATCTTGGCTGAGTGGTTTGTAAAATCTTTGTTGCCAAAGATCACTGAAGATGTTGCTAAAGCCGGAGTTGTTACTGAGGAGCAAGTAATTGCTCAAGCACAGTACCTTGACTTGGTCTATACTCAGTCAGGTACGTTACACGAGAAAATCCCCGATCTTCCCAAGCAAAATCAAATCGCTGCAGCTCCTTCGGGATCTCATGCCGCCGATGGTATGATTGGTACGGTTAACACTAAAAGTAAGAAGAAGTCTTCCAAGAATTCTTCTCCTATCATAACCTTGCCTGATTCCCCAACAGGAGATTCTTCTGCAGAGATTTCCGCCGATATTCACGTTGTAGAGTCATCTACAGCCAAATCAAAATCCGGTGGGAAGAAGAAAGGAAAGAAGAAGAATAAAACGGACAAAAGTTCAAAGGAGAAACCTGAAAAGGCGGAATCCAATGATGAAAAGCGCAAACCTCGTTATCCTTGTCTCATTTGTGACGATGAACATTTTACAAGAGACTGCCCTCATCGTGCAGAGGTTGCGAAGATTGTCAAAGGTTCCCAAACTCCTGCTGTTTTGAAGGATCCTTTTCCGGCTCAAGACAGTAAGATGATAGGTTCATCCTCGAGTGCCAATGAAGAACCCATACTGATGATGTCCCATGTTAGGATTGCGACTCGATCGCAAGATTATGGTAGTAAAAGTCCTGTTGATGGTAAAGAAGCAGAATCTTCTCATTCTAATCCATCAACCTCAGCTCCCGGTTCCGATCCACTACAGATCGAGAAACCTAATCCAGACTTGGTAATCAAACCGCCCGCCAAGGGTATACTTCGAAAGTCAGCTTTCAATCCACATGCGAGAGCGGCTCAGAATTATAACATTGTTGAGGATTTAGCTGTTTCACCCTCAGCAATGTCGGCTTTGGAAGTGCTGCAATCATGTCCAGCACAACGTAAATTACTTTTGTCGGCTATAGGAGCTGTTGATGTTCAGGACCCGAACCTAATAATTTTCGATCTAGAAAATAGTACACCGCGTTTGCCTCATCAAATGGCTTTCCAGATTCCAGTGATAGTAAAAAACAGGCCTATTCATCGGACTGTAATTGATGAGGGAGCCTCAACGTGTATTATGTCGATACAGTGTTGGAGATCGCTTGGTTCTCCTTCGCTAAATCAATCCCCGACGATTCTAAAGGCCTTTGATGGCCGTGGGTTTCATCCTTTTGGCATTCTACAGGATTTGCCTATAGGGGTTGAAGGAAAAACCGTTAGTCTAGATGTGGAGGTGGTTGATGCCCCTCTAGATTACAACCTTCTCTTGGGTCGAAGTTGGTCTTACGCTATGACAGCGGTCGTTTCATCGGTCTTTCGAGTAATAAAGTTTCCACATAATGGAAAGATCGTAACAATAGACCAGCTGGCTTACTTTTCATCCGACCCAGCCTCTTCGGAGAGTATTCAGCATGTCGGTAAAACGACTATCCCATATAAGGATGTTGGAGTAGGACTAGTTAAAGATGTCGGTTTACTGGGAACTTTTCCTTTTCCTCCAATCAACGCATCGTCTTCATTTGCAACCATTCATATGATTACATCAGACACCATTGTTTATGATGATCCTTGGATCATTCCTTCTGAATCTGAGATAGACTCATTTGGTAATGCCATGCCTTTGAGTCCATATGAAATTGCCTATGAAGCCGTGCAGTCGTTTGCCGACCCATCTTCAACCGAAAATGACTTAATGAATGTGGTCCGTGAGGAATCACTTTTCACATCAACCTCGGATTTAATCACGTTTTCTGAACTTGTTCACTCTGATGAGCAAATTCGTGAAATCCTATGTGTAGATGATTTACCATGGGAAGATCTCCATCACAGATCTTCGTTTTTACCTGAGGATGATCGTTTTGAAAATGATTTCTCATCAATTTTTACAACTGAATATGTCAAGGAACCTCAGAATCCAATGAAACATCCCGATTCAGAGTTAAATTTGGGAAACATCTCTCGAACTATTCCTATTGACATTTCGGTTAAGCCCGGAATTGTTGAGAACATTCATATAGGTGCCTCGTGTACAGATGACGAAATTCAATTATATAAGGCCCTATTTCAAGAATTCCGCGACGTGTTTGCCTGGTCCTATGAGGAAATGCCAGGAATTGATCCCGCGATTGTTGTTCATGAGATCAAGACTTACCCGGACGCTAAACCCGTCCGGCAACGTTTGCGTCAGATTCACCCACGAAAAGCTGCTGCAATTAAAGCAGAAGTTGAAAAATTATTGAAAGCAGGTTTCATTTATCCGATCCCGTTAACGGATTGGGTATCGAATATTGTTCCGGTTAACAAAAAGCAGGGAACAATAAGAATATGCATCGATTATAGGGACATTAATCGAGCCTGTCCAAAGGACAATTACCCAACTCCCTATATCGATCAAATCATTGATGATTGTGCCGGCAGCGAAATATTCTCCTTCATGGACGGTTTTTCCGGATACAATCAAATCAATATTCTACCTGCCGATCAACCAAAAACGGCTTTCATTTGTCCATGGGGGACATTTGCTTATTGCAAGTTACCTTTTGGGCTTAAGAATGCCGGAGCAACTTTTCAAAGGGCGATGTCTTATGCGTTTCATGACATCAAGCACATTGTGCAACCCTATCTCGATGACTTGCCTGCTCATTCATTACATCGAGCTGATCACCTCGTCCATTTACGAGCAATCTTTATGAGGTGTAGGCATTATCGGATTCGGTTGAACCCACACAAATGTGTCTTCTGTATAGAAACGGGTCGATTGCTGGGTTTGTAGTTTCGAAAGCCGGCATTCGCGTTGATCCCTCGAAGGTCGAAGCTATCATCAAATTGCCTCCTCCTTCGAGTCTTCGCCAACTCCAAAGTTTGCAAGGGAAAGCAAACTTTTTACGACGATTCATTCCTAACTACGCCGAGGTTACAAAGGGTTTTACCCGGTTGTTGAAGCAAAATACTCCATTCTATTGGGATGAGATAGCTCAGAAATCTTTTGATGCACTCAAACACGCGTTGACCCATGCACCGTTGTTGCATCCTCCCAACTACAACCAGGATTACTTCTTGTATCTCGCCGCCTCTCATTCCACCATTGGAATGGTCTTAGTTCAGGAAGATGAATTCGGAACTGAACATGTGATATATTACCTTAGTCGAACTTTAAATCCAACTGAGCTAAAATACTCACATGTGGAGAAATTGGCATTGGCAGCTGTTCAAGCTGTCCAACGTTTTCGTCACTACATTTTACTACGTAAAACTACAGTAATTTCGGATTGCAACCCTATGATCTACATTTTGACCAAGCAATTGCTAGGGGGCAAGTACTCTAAATGGATCGTTATCCTGCAGGAGTTCGACTTGGAATTTGAGAAATCTAAGTCTAAGAAATCTTTAGTTTTTGCGGAGTTAATGTGTGACTTCCCGCGTGCTGACACGGAAACTGTGGCGGAGGAGCCCATTGCGGACGAATCCTTGTTTCTAATCAGCACTTTAGATCCGTGGTATGGGGATATCATCGTTTATCTCCAGACCCAATCCTTTCGGCCAGAAATTTCAAGGTCAGAACGTCGAAAAATTCGATTCCAGTCCCAACAATTCAGGATTATTGGAGATACTCTTTATCGCCGTGGGGCGGACTCTGTTTTTCGACGTTGCTTAACTCACGAGGAAGCTGAAAGGGTTCTAAATGACTGTCACTCTGGAGCGTGTGGCGGTCATATGTCTGGGTTTGCCACAGCCCAAAAGATATTGCGCGCTGGCTACTTCTGGCCGTCTTTATTTAAAGATTGTATTACGGCGGTCCGAAAATGCCACAACTGCCAAATTTTTGATCGAAAGATGCGCGCTCCACCTGCTCCTCTCCACCCTATAATTGCCGTTGGTCCTTTTGCCAAATGGGGTATCGATTTTATTACATGTAACCCTCACTCGGCCGGGGGGCATGCGTATATCATCCTTGCGGTAGATTATTTTACTAAGTGGGCCGAGGCGATGCCTACATTTGAGGCAGACGGCAAGACAGCTGCAATTTTCGTGTTCAATCATATAATTGCTAGGTTTGGTGTCCCACAAGCGATAATCACTGATCATGGGCGTCATTTTCGAAACGTTATGATGACCGAACTTACAGGCCAGCTTGGTTTACGTCACGATAGTTCAACCCCTTATTATCCACAAGCGAATGGTCTGGTTGAATCCATCAACAAAGTTTTAGTTATCATGATCCGACGAATCATTGGGATTCATCGGTCGAATTGGCACAACATGCTATTTTCAGCGCTTTGGGCGTACCGAACTTCAGTAAAAACATCAACAGGGTTCACTCCTTTCCAACTAGTCTATGGTTTGGAAGCTGTGTTACCCATTGAATGCGAAATCCCGTCACTGCAAATGGCCATCGAGTTACTTCCAGCCACTTCCGAAGAGGAAAAGCGTTTGTTATACTTGGCTCAATTAGATGAGAATCGACGTGATGCTGCATTGGCGATCGAGACTCACGCAAAACGAATGAAAGCTCAGTATGATCGAAATGTGACCCCTCGAAATTTTTCGGAAGGAGATCTAGTCTTAGTTTATGATCAAGCTAATGATAAATTAGGCGCTGGAAAATTCGTTCCTATGTGGCATGGTCCCTATGTTGTCAAGCGAAAGCTAGCCAAAGGGGCCTATGAATTGGTAGACTTTGACGGGGACTCTTTGGGTAAACCCAGAAATGGTCTTTACTTGAAGAGGTATTATGCTTAAAGAATGGGTATGGAGATTTTTAGTTAGGATAGTTTTTCTTTCTAGCTGGTGTGTTTTAGTTTAAACAGTGTGCTTAGCTTAGAGAGTGTTTTTTCGTCATTATTCCTGCTTATCTTGGTTTTACTCTTGATATTGCAGATGTCGATGCCTCTCCAAACATACATTGGTTTCGCTGATGGTGCTTGTCGTAATACACGGAACATCTCTTCCGCAGCTTGGGTTATCTATTCGCCCTCTGACGAGTTAGTATCTATGCATGGGGTAAGCCTCGGTCAAACAACGAACAACATTGCCGAGTATAGTGCAGTGATTGAGTTATTATCTGAATCTATTTCATTTGGGATTCGGAGTTTGATAGTGAGGTTAGATTCTGAACTCGTTGTATTACAGCTTAATAGAGTGTATGCCATTAGAAATCCAGTGTTATTAAGATTATTTTTGAGAGTGCGTCTCTTGGAACGTGAATTTGATTATATTGAATATCAGCATATTCCAAGATCTTTAAATACATTAGCAGATGCAATTGCTTCTCGAATGTTAAATAGACATTTGCAATAATCATACATGTAAATTTAAAACCATTCCATAACATGATTTACAAGATAAGCCGGTAATAATGATATATATATAGGAGTGTGTCAAAAAATACATCGTCCTCGATCATAGGTTGAAAAACACCTTATGATCGGCAAAAATGATAAGTACAAAAAACAAAAATGTCACATGTGCCCACAATAGGCGATCATCCTATCACTGGTGATGATCTCTATAAGAAACCACTGCACGGGCCACCTTGCAAAGGAACCTCCTAAAAGGTCCCGGGACCCCAATCACATAGCGCTGAAGTCGACGAGGAATGTCATCTATAGTGGTCTCAGGAATATCTCCTGTCAAGCGCTCGAGATGACCCTCCAACTCGGCCAAAACCTCTGCTGATTCGTCCTGTGGGGCTGGCGCGGGTGCAACTGGTTGCTTCCTCTCGTAAGGCCGGAGAGCGGCTGGTCGCTGTGGACCCACATCTGCATTTGAAATTTTTACTATCAGTTTTGAGACGATGGAAAAATAAAAAAAAAATTAAAATAGGAAAAATGTTGAAAAGGATTTTACCTGACTCATCCCACTGCTCTCCTGGTGGAAGAACCATGTCTGGGTCACCACGAAAATCTATCCCAGCGTAAGGGAAGTCCTGAATAGAAAAGACCTGGTTTTCCAGCCATTGGAAATACTCAGGTTTGAATCGAGCAACCTCTGTCCTCTCGTCCGGGTGACGGGCCATAACTGCGACCCATCGCATCAGTTTGGGCTCTCGAGGAAGCCCAGCTCCAACAGTAAGGTGCTGTGGGATCAGCATAGGAACCCTCTCCAGGCCAAAACTCACGACCAAAGCCCCATAACCAAAGGTCTTTAGTCGTCCGTTCTTGGCCCTGGTCAGTTGGCCTTTCACATTGGCCAACACAGCATCGCACCAGTTGAAGATGGTGCCTCGAAAGCAATCAACTGCCATACGCATCTGGGATCCGGTGGCAATATGTAATGCGGCAGCTCCGCAAAGTCTGGTGACAGTAAACGCAATCACCATGAGTTCAGGACGGGATATGGTCTTTATGTCTATCCCTTTGTCTCTAGCCTGGCTGTTGCAGTACTCTAGCCGGAGGCTATCGACAGACTGGCCACCTGGCCTAGCCCCAAACAGAGTCAAGTCTTCGCCTCTCTTAGGCAAACCAGTCAAGAAATATATGTCCGCCAGCTCGATTTCGAGCTGGTGGCCGCCAATGAAGAAGCACTGGTCCTGTATGCTCCATCTGTCAACCAGCCACTGTAAGAAATCCACCTGAGCCCTCATGCCAGGAATGGCCCAGAATTTGTACAAGCCGCACGCCCTCAAAGCATCAAGTGAAGGCTGATGATTCCATGCGGCAGCATCCACGTCCTCATGCTCTCGTTCACGCCAATCTAGCATGATGTACTCTCTGCATCAAGTATAAAGATAAATTAAATTGCTAGAAATTATTTTGATTGGTCCATTTTTGAGAATTTTTGGGTTAAAAACCCTTGCGACGGGGACCGCACCCTCCGGGTTAGACACAGTGCGTGGGACCGCACTTTGTCTACATGGAAGGTGCGGACCCCGAGCTTTTTCCCAATGGAGAAAAAGTCGGGGTCCGCAGGCCAGCAGTGGTAAACCTGCGGGCCCCCGCGCGCGGGTTTTATGCCTAAAAACCCTCCCAAAAATGAAATAAATGACTAAAACAAAAAATGAAACGGTTAAAAATGAAGAGTAGGATGATGTGGATTACCTGGAGAAGACGGCGTTCGATTCCGACGGTTGGATTTTCCGCAATCTTCACGGGAAGTTTTCTGAGCAAAAGCACTATTTTCTCACCCAAACTCAAACGGTAAAAATGAATTGACAAAGGCCCTTTTTATAAGTTTTTTGAGTAAATAAATTGCAAATTTGTTTATGTTTCACTTTGAAAAGGTATTTTTGCGACATTTTTATCCATTTCAAACAGGTATGAGTAATGTTTGTGTTTTTGTGCAGAATAAAGGATTATTCAGGCGAAATCTATCATTTTCGACGAAAAAACATTTAGAGTCACCTTTAAGCTCTTTTCTGACTCCTAAAACATGAAAAGATTGCCGAGTGTTTCTTTTAAACTCGTTAAAACGGAATTAAAAGACGGTCCACTTACAGCTCTTTTCCGACCGTAAAAACATGAAAAGATTGCCGGATTTTTGTCGTTTCAAATTCGATATTGGTTATAAAACGACGTGTCATTGATCGCTTTTTTACTTTTTCGGGTCAAGGGCACTAATGACGAAAAGTACTCCTTGGTCGTAAAAGATCAAGCGGTTCTCTCAAGTATTATTTTATACTTTTTCGGGCTTGGGAGACACAAATTTACGAAAAAGGTCAACCCTGGAGTCTTCTTAAGTTTTTTCAGACTCTCTAAAATTGAAAAACGCCGAGTTTCTCCTATACTGGACTCGTTAAAATTTCACAGTAAAGGACCTGTTCAATTACAAACAGGAACGAACCACTCCTTCTTAGGGTTCGAATTTAAACTAAGTTGGACTCATCCGAAGGATGAGCTTATAATCAAGCAAATGTTATCCTCCTCAAGCTTGTCAAAAATAAAGAGGTACTTGCCAGAAATGGTGGGGGAAAAGAGAGAAAAATGAGCCTGTTTGTCATACTTTGTAACCACTCTTGAACACGACACTTTTATTCACCTGGGTTGGGAAATCCTTTGCCTAACAGTTGATCAAACCACATTGAAAGTCTTCAGCCGGTTTCTGGGTATTAACTTTGGGTCAATTGTCACCAAACCATCTGTCGTGTCGTTATGTGTTCAAGAGGTCACTGCCAATAAGCCATTCATCTGCAAAATATCTGTCATCCATCTTGACCATCCCTGAGTCAGTCCTTGCAACTAAATTTCTTCAACTTGATCTATGATTTCGTGTTGTGGGCTTGCCTACGACGGATCGCTTTCTATCGACATCAGCTCATTATCTAGAAAGATGATCTAGAAATCGTCAGTACCTTGAGATCTGCATGCCTCAATGGCAGGTTTCTCGCCTTTGACGACAGTTTACATCATTGACTTTCGATCAAAGGATTCCGTGACATGTTCGACATCAACACATTTATTCGCATCTCATGGATTGTACTGGGTACTTTGAGAGCCATTGACATCACTGGTGGTTTCTCTCACACTTGTTAACAGTTTACATCATTGACTGGTAATCAAGTGGTTTCTACCATGTTCGACATCAACACATTCATTCGCATGGATAGAATCGTACTGTTTCGGGAAGTAGAAATGAAGACCCTGGATCTAGTTTCCACAATCCAGGCTGCGAGGAATTTTGTATTCATTATATAATGGACTATTCATAAACAGATGGCTGCGTCCATACTGTGTCCACATGAGTCTATACTTGTGATGTTTTACAAGATCATTCCTATATCAGAGCAGTAGTTAGTTTTCTAGTCAGTTTTGATCTGAGTATGGGAATGCCTACCTCAGCGATGATATGATCTCATATATATATCTTGCATTGAATGTTTTTACAGGTTCCAACCGGGCTCTCCACAAGATGATCCTCGAAATGATAAAGTACTTCACTCTTCCTAAATGATAATGAAATCCTCATCTACTACAGACTTCGCACTTTAGGGGGCAATCTGTTACACAAAAATATCGTCACCATGATTATTTGCAGTCAGTATGGGTCTATCATCACTTGTACTGTCCTCCTAAGCAAGTCTCAGACCTCAGCTCTTCAAATCAAGCTTTGGAAATGAGAGAAAGACATTAAAAATCAATGTAACTCTGGTTCCGCACTTTCTCTCACTGTCACCTGCGGTCCCGCACCTTCTGTGTACAAAAACTGCGGACCTGCCCGCTCTGTCCCTAACGGTGTAGGTGCGGACCCCTGTGAAAGTCAAAAGGCGCAAGTTTTATCTTAAAAAACTCACTTTGGGTTAATTCTAGAGGTTTCTAGAAGGAATTTTGACGTGGATTGTTCGCTCTGAGGTGGTTCATGCATCCCAAAAGAGAAGGAGCTAATCCCTTGATGAGAGGAGCTATCCCTTTGAAGGAGGACCTAGTAACCTCCCTCCATTGCACTATAAATACAGGCATTGGGCTGGTTGCTGGGAGGTTAGAAGCTGAACATTTTTTAGGGTAAATGCTGGTGAAATCAAGACTTCCTAGTTGAGCTTAAGAGGAGAGATCACATACCTTTTTGGCTTCATTGGGGAGTGAGTGAAACTTGTCAAAGTAGAGGAGACTTCTTGCTGGACCCTGGGAGGAGCTTGTACAGCGTCAAGGCAAAGGTTGTAAAGTTCTTCTTCTTTTGAATTAATACAATCAAACTCATTTTTCTCAACAAGTATCTCATGTTATTTGTTTCATGGACTCCTTGACTTTCATGTTAAATATGTTTTATGCAATTGGCTTTTCAGGTGCTATTTAATTTGTTTGCCTTGTTTGTGTTTGCAGATTCGCGAAAAGGAGCTCATTTGGATCAAAGGAGCGAGGGCATCCACAAGCTTGCGTTGGACCTAAGGTAGGCCCTAAAAACACTTGTTTGCCATTGTTTATTAAAGCATATTTAGAGAAAGATAGTGTCTGGTTGGTTTGCTTGTCATTAGGTCTTCTTTAGATTCTAGGAAGGTCTATCTTGTCCGCAAGATCGACTTATTCCGTGTGACAACAGTCCTTTACATGCATAGCAGTTTTGTTTGATGTTCTTAGCTTACATGCTTAGGATAGTAGCATTTTGTTCATGTTAATTTAGCATCATTGCAAAGCATAGCTCTTAGCAGTTAATTAGGAAATGATGTGCCCTAACATTGAATTTCAGTCTCTTTCATTATCGCATTAGATCAACCCTCCTTTAGAGTAGATTTCTCTTTCTTTCATCAAGGAACCAAGCTTCTTCTGAATCCATTGAATTATGGCTTGCAAACCCTAGTGGTCTCTCACCAGCTGAATAGTGACAAAAGGCAGAACCATCACTTTTACTTGTGTATACAGCACTGTCACCTCCAAGTTTGTACGAACCCCAGGTTGATAAAGTAAAGTTGGTAGCTCCAGGAGTTGCAGCATTCTTGCTGCAATACTGGTGCTCATCACTTTTTGGCATCGTTGCCGGGGAGGTGTCTGAGTAATATGTGATTACTGCTTTCTTTCTTCTACTTCTTGTTTCTACTATTCTGCCATTAGTTTCATTTCTGCAAAAGTAATTCAGTTTGCTTTTTAGTTTGCATTCTTTGCTTTCCTTTCCATTCTGCAAGTTAGATTTCAAGCAAGTAGCTAATATTTTCATTCAATCAGTAGTTCTCATTCAGTCTACAATTTTAATTCTGCAAGTTAGATTTCAATTTAGCAATTAGTTTTTCATTCAGTTAGTAGTTTTCATTCAATCTGCAAATTCAGTTATGTAAAACACTTTCAAAATTTGAAAAATCACAAAACCAAACCAAAAAAATTTCCTTTCATGCCCGTAGGAACAGGGATAACTTAGGGAAATTTTCTCCAAATACCCCCATTACATCCAACAGCCAACCTTCCCTCTTCTTCGGTGGTTGGGAATTGGAGGAACCCTTAGGTGAGCAACCAGACATATTTGAAGAACCTACAGGGGAAGAAGAAGAATCCATTCCTACCGAGCCAATGGCTAAAAACAGAAATGACAGAGGTTTTGGCATTATGATACAGGTGTTGTCCTTGATGGAAACTCATTCAGATGAAAGATCATGGTGCAGCATGTCAACAACAAAGAATTACATATTAGACTACAAAGAATGGAGAAAGAGAGGTATACGTAGGTTCACCTTGACCAAGCTGCATATACACGTAGGTTCCCTGAACACAAGTAGCGTATACGTACACACGCACTTTCAGAGAAGGAAAAGCGTGTATATGTTGGAAAATGAAGTTTTTGGTCCGAGGTATTTGGTCTAAGGTATTTTGATCCATGGTATTGGTCCAAGGTATTTGGTCCGAGGTATTCACCCTAGGTATTTGGTCCAAGGTATTAGTCCTAAGTGGTTTTGATCCATGGTATTGAGAAAGGCATAAAACTATATAAGGAGGAGAAGATCAATAGGCCATGGTGTGCAAGTATCGGATATCTGATGAAGTGTAAGATCTAGTATGCAGGTTATTGGCTTATGGTGTGTTGCTTGATCTGAACCAAGGATGAACCTTAGCAGTTGATGAGGGATAAGATCTAATGATGGATCAGATCTTAAGGCTTGAAATGAATTATCATTATATGGTTTGATCATGTATAGTCTAGATCTCAATACTGACACATGTGTTATTCTGTAAATGTTATGATCTGGGTATAACTGAAGTCTGGAATAGCTACAAACTTATGAATTAATAATTACAGATGTGTACGCTGGTTGTCTTTGATAAAAGCGTGTATACATGCTGGTTCGACACAGGGAAGTAGTGTATACCTTATGAAGTATGTTTCAGTTGCTTCTGTTTGCTGTTGCAGAGTTATGGGTTCTGCTTTGGGTTCTGGTGACCGTATTCTGGTCACAGTATTCTGAATGATCAGATTGATTGATTGTGATTTGCTGCAGTGATGATGGGTTGTCAAAGTGATTGATTGATTCAGTTGTGATGTTTGAGTTTTAGTGATTGGTTGATGCAGATGTATTTTATTTGCAGCTTCAATGTTGTTGATGGGTTTAGTATGAAAATTGGATAAAGCGTGGCCCTCAGATTGTGGTGTCGTGTTCCAGGAGTATCCAATTTGAAAATTCATGAAACGTGGTCCCTGGAGGAAGAAATAAGGTCGCAGCCTTTTGTAGGTCGGCACCTACGTACTAGTAAACATATCAGCTAGTACAAGAGCTAGGGGGTTGTAGCTCCCTTCCAATAGAAGCTGGAGAATGAGAGAAGGTTGCAACCTTCTGTAGGTGGGTGCCTGCATACTGGTATAAGTCTGCGCTAGTACAAGATTGTAAACAGATTTTCTTATTATTAAAAGAAGACAAAGACGACATCAGCAGGCGGTTTTTACCCACACTGGGTTTCCACCTTATATCTTGGTGTTCATGTGTGTTGCTTATCTGTGATGCTTTATTTTGATTTTACTGCACTGTCTAATAAATCTCTTATATATTGGTTAAAGTTCAACACATGATAAACTGCCTAAATCAAAAGTTCTCTGCATATACGCTGGTTGCTTTAAGCATAGTCACATGTACACGCAGTTCACTTAGCTGAAGTGGCATTAATTAATCTATTTGGGAAATTAAATTATTGATCTGATAATACTAATTCACCCCCCTCTCAGTATTATTTCCAACAATTGGTATCAAAACAGGTACTTCAGAAGAAGCTTGATCGCTTGAAGGGAGATCCATCATCATGAGTAATCAAAAAAGAGTGGGATCCATCAGACCGCCAATGTTTGATGGGAGTAACTTTGTTTATTGGAAAATAAGAACCACAACCTATCTACAATCACTTGGAACAGATGTCTGGGAAAATGTGGAAGGAGGATATACATTTCCAACAATAATTCCTACAGATATGGCATGTAAGAAGCAATATGAAACCAATGCCAAAGTCGTCAATACCTTATTGGGAAGTATGTCACAATCAGAGTCTTTCAAAGTCATGCAGCTCAAATCATCCAAAGAAATATGGGACAAAATCATTCTGAGCTACGAAGGAGACTCTCAGTTAAAACGTGCTAAACTTCAAATTCTCAGAATTCATTATGAAACTCTTTAGATGCACAGTGATGAATGTATAGCTAGTTACTTCCTACGTATAGATGAGGTTGTTAATTGTATGAATAATCTGGGTGAATATATAAAGGAAGTTACCTTAGTTGAGAAAGTTTTGAGATCCTTGTCTACTAAATTTGAATCAAAAGTGTCTACCATAGAAGAAAAACAGGATCTGCAGACTATCACTATGACACTGCTTCATGGAATCTTAACTACCTTTGAGATGAGAAAAGGAGGTCCATTAGATATGGGAGCAGCTGCATTTAAAGCTTCAACAAAAGGAAAGGAAGAACACAATGAATCAGGACATATTTCAGAAGAAGAAGATGAGGTGAACTTTGTCAAGAAGCTTCAACGGGGTTTTGGAAGATTTAGAGGTAAGCTACCCTTCAAATGCTTTTCTTGTGGTAGAGTCGGTCATTATGCTGCCAAATGTCCTCATAAAGATAAATATGAAAAAGGGAAGGAATATGCAAAATGGAATAGAAAACAAGTTGTAAATAAAATAAGTTACTATACTCATGAAGATAGCGATGGTTTATCAAATAATGATGAATATGAAAATAGTAATGACTATAGACTTCTAATGGTTTATGACAATGATAATTTTTTGGATGCTTTAGAAGAAGACGACCTTAATGAAGAAATTTCTAAACTCAAAATCTGTTTAGAAGAAAATAATATGATTATAGATACCTTGACATACCAACTTGCTAAAAAAGAAAAACACAATGAAAAACTAGAATGTGAAATTGTGGGTATAAGAAAGGATCTTGAGAAAACAAAATCTCTCAGTCTTAGATTTGCAAAAGGATCAGAAGCGTTAGATGAAATTATCAAAATGCATCGTTCTCCTCTAATAAATACAGGTCTTGGATATACTAAAGAAGCATCTCAATCACAGAAGCCGTCAACCTCCACTAAAATCTATCTTGATGCGGCAAAGACCAGTGAACAGTATGACAATCGTTAGCAAAGGAATGAAGTAGATCACCAGGTAAATCAGACTCAATTTATTCAAAGGATGAATAGAAGCCACAATCAATCTCAGGTAAATCATACTCAATTTGCTCCAAAGATGAATATCAATAGAAACTAAAATCACCAGGTCAATAGATTCGATAGTCACAGGAACTTCTTTAATGGGCAATGTTTTTCATGTCATAATTTTGGACACAAAGCTGCTCAATGTGTTGCTTACAAAACCATCATGACTAGAGAAGCATGAAATCAAAGGAATGTAACAAGGGTCAAGAAAATTTCCTATAATAACTTTTCTCTTCTTGAAAATGAAATAGAATGCTCAATCTGTAACAACTTTGGTCATGAAGAATCTGAATGCAAGAGCAAATTTTGGCAATCATCTCAAAAGGAGAAAACTCCATTAAATCCCAAGATATGGAGAAGGAAAGAATTTAGAACAGAAATATTTGGTATAGCCTTGTATGCAGAAGGACCAGAAAATTAGTGGTACATCGACAGTGGATGCTCAAAACACATGACAGGTGACAAAGAAAAACTTCACTCATATAATGCCTTAGAAAAAGAAAAGAATGTCTCATTTGGTAACGACACTCCCGCTGTCATAAAAGGTAAAGGATCTTTTTTCTTGAAAGAAAAGGTTAAAGCTAGAAATGTTATGTATGTAGATGGTTTAAAGCATAACCTATTGAGTGTCAGTCAAATGTGTGATCAAGGAAATGAAGTGGTGTTTCAATCAAATGGATGTGTTGTTCGTGAACTTGATACAGGGCAGACCGTGATCAAAGGTACAAGAAATCCAAACAACTTATACATACTCAAGGGAAGATGGCAACAGTGTTATCTAAGCAAAACTAATGAAAACTAGTTGTGGCATAGAAGATTGGGACATCTAAGCTTTTCTCGAATAAGAAAAGCATGCAGATTCAAGGTTGTTCGTGATCTTCCAGATATCAGCATCCCTGAAAATACAATATGCAAACCATGTCAATTTGGTAAGAAAACTAGAGCTCACTTCATTGAAAAAGAAGGGTCAGCTAGTAAGCCTCTTGAACTTGTTCATACTGATTTATGTGGACCATCAAGGAAAAAGTCACCTCATGGAGAAGAATACTTTATTTTGTCCATTGATGATTTTTCCAAAATGTGTTGGATAGGTTTGCTAAAGCATAAAGATGAAGCATTTGAAAAGTTCCAAGCCTTCAAAGCTTTGGTTGAAAATGAATCAGATCGAAAAATCAAATGCCTCAGATCTGATCGAGGAGGGGAATTTACCTCGGATGAATTCTTTGACTTTTGTGAACAACATGGAATAAAAAGGCAATTCTCCACTACAAGGACTCCTCAGCAAAATGGAGTGGTAGAAAGAATGAATAGAATTGTTCAACAAATGGCTCGAGCTATGCTAGATGAATCTGGAACTCCTGCAACCTTCTGGGGTGAAGCTACATTCGCTGTCGTAACTATTCTCAACCAAGAAAATGTTCGAGTAAATAGCACTCAAACTCCACATGAACTTTGGTATGGTAAGACTCCTACTGTAAAATACTTTAAAGTTTTTGGAAGCAAATGTTATATCAAAAGGACTGATGAAAAACTTGGTAAGTTTGAGCCCAGAGCAGATGAAGGTATTCTTCTTGATTACTCTTCCCGAAGTAAAGGATATAAATGTTATAATAAAAGACTTGGGAAAATTGTTGAAAGTATTGATGTTGTAGTTGATGAAGCATGCAAAAATCCAAAACAAACAAAAACAAAAGATTATGACAATGAAGAAGATGGAGAGTATTTTCCCACATCAAATTACAATGATATTGAAGAAGAAACAAATGAAGCACCAGAAGAAGAGAGAATGGTAGAAGAAATACTCCGTCCAGGTATGTTCAGAAAAATCATCAAGAAACTCAAATTTTAGGGGAAAAGGAGGCAGGTGTACATACAAGAAGAACTATTATAGAATCCTCAAGCTATCTAGCATTACGATCCTCCACTTAACCTAAAAATGTAAATGAAGCATGCAAAGATGAATGTTGGGTCAAGGCCATGAATGAAGAACTTGAGAAAATTGAAAAGAATAATGCTTGGGAATTAGTTCCTAGACCTCATGATAAAAATATTATAGGAACTAAATGGATATTCAAAAACAAGCTGAATGAAAATGGAGAAGTCATTAGAAACAATGCTATACTTGTTTGTAAAGGGTATGCTCAACAAGAAGGCATAGATTTTGAAGAAACTTTTGCACTTGTTGCTAGACTTGAAACCATAAGGATGTTTCTTGCTCTTTTTGGCTTTCAAAAATTCAAAGTATACCAAATGGATGTAAAATCTGCTTTCCTTAATGGAGATTTAGAAGAAGAAGTTTATATTGAACAACCAGAAGGATTCATTCTTGGAAATGATGCAAAACTTGTATGCAGACTCAAAAAGGTTCTCTATGGTCTGAAATAGGCTCCAAGGGCCTGGTATTATCGTCTTGACAAATATCTACATCAACAAGGTTTTTCAAAAGTTTCAGCAGATAGCAATTTATATACAAAGGTTGACACTGATAAATTTCTAATTATTGTTGTTTATGTTGATGATATCATTTTTGGTAGCAATGAAGAACCCATGAGTCAGATTTTTGCTTCAGTAATGCAACAAGAATTTGAAATGTCCTTGCTTGGTGAACTTACCTATTTTCTTGGTCTACAAGTTCAACAGAATAAAGATGGTATTTTTCTTTCACAAACCAAATATCTCAAATAGATCTTGAAAAGGTACGGCATGGAAGATTCTAAACCTATATGTACCTGTTGTGGCCACCAACAACCCCCCTCTTTGTTTGGTATTAGCGATAACACCAAGCAAATGGGGACCCTTAATAAAAATCCAAAAAAAAACATTTTATCAAAATTTTTGTATTTTAACTCCCTAAAGCTGTATCGCATCATGAGAAGAGAGTGAAACGTTTTCCTATGCGCATAATAAGCTGCGAAGAAGCGACGCGAAATTCATCGCATCGCTTATATTATGAAGCACTCTTAAATGAAAAAAATTAAGGAATCTCTGACGGCTGATATGCGACGTCGCATATCGTAACATCGCATAAGCAGCACACGATGATTGGATGACTAAGCGCGATTTGCGATTCGCGATCTACGATATTGCAATCTGCAATATTGCGATCTGCGATGTTGTGATCTGCGATGAATGCGATCATCAATTCCTGCGATGACACATATTGACGACGCAATCCTCGATACTGCGATGCGAGTCGCAGAAATCACCCATCACAAAATTTCCTCAGCACAGTATTCAAGGAAAGCTGTCTGTAGACCAAAATTGGGCGCGCGCCTTAAAAGAAATTAATGATTGTACACCAAAGTATCCAATAAGGATTGTGTTGTGTTTTTCGAAGATTCAGTTCATTATGGGTGTCATGATTATGCATTCATTAGAGCTTAAAGCTTTCATGTCAATCTTTTCATCATTACTCTTTTCCTTTGTGTAAACTGTAAGACAGCAAATAACATAAAGCAATGTGTAGGAAACATCTAAGGAAAAGGGGAAAGCGTCAATGCTCGGAGAAAATAGAAGAGATGCCTTCACAAACGTATGCCGCATGCAACAGGACCACAGATTCCCGAGTATCACTCAACAGATACTGATGTCAATAGGCCATCCAAAACTCAGAGTCAAAGGTGCACAAAAGCAGCATGTTTGCAAAAGATCCTGAAGCTTATGCCCGGTAAAGCAAAAAGAAAGGAGGCGCTAAAGAGGGAAAATGCACCAGAAAAGCCCGGAACAAAGAATGGAGGCAGTTTTCAATACAGAAAATTTTTCAGAGAGCAAAGTCCCTAACTTATTGAGTCATTCGCAAAGCCGGAAACGGAAATAACAAAAGCAGAACCAATTTGAGAGAAATTTGGGTTATTACCAAGTATACACACAGTGAATACACCAAGCTAGACGAAGACTTTCGAAAATATCTTCTAGTTTACCAGAAAGTGGTCCCGGCGCTTGTTATTTCTATTTTCGCAGCTCAAACGAAAGGAAAAGGCGACTTGCCGACTCTTCCCAGGCGAATGTTGCATGCTTACAGCACTAAGGAGCAAATATAGAAATGGTTAGGAATTAGATTCAATTTTTAGAAATAATTTTGCTTTAGTAGAAGGGCAGTCATTTAAAACCGTGTCCTAAATTTATGTAATTAAGATTAATTAGTTAGCAGTATTTAAACCCTTCTCAGGCATTTGGAGAAGGGTCCAGAAATTTGTCAAAAAACTTGTCCTCAGAACATGCACCTTTTGCACCCTCGGAGGGGGTTTTTGATGAATGGATGGATCGAGATTTATCAATGTTTGCATTTGATATCTGCTACTGATGTTGCACTTTTGTACTCTTAGTAGATGTTAGAACAAGTAGAGATAAATCGTTGTTGCTTGAAGCTTATGAGTGGAACCAGTCATAAATGGTACTTTTATCTCTTGACCATTTCTGCTTATATTCTTAAAGTGATATACAGTTTTCAGTTGTTTATATGTTAATGCATGAATGTGTGGGTTACCATTTGGCACTTCTATACGGTGGAGTCACTTATTTGTGTTTGATATATGAATAACTTATTATGCGATATGCTGTTCACAACTATTTTGCTTAAATTTTTATGCAGAGTGGTTTATCTTAATTGATTTCTATTCTTATGATAGTTGAATGATCTTTATTACCAGTTATTGTTCGAAATCTCTTTAGATCACATAATAGAAGAAATACACCCCGGGTTAGCGTAGATTAGATGTGTTGTTTCTCATTAGATTACAATAGCATAGAGTTAGTTTAGAAGTTTGAATTAAATTAGCTTTAAGTACTCCTAGATCAGCATCATCCAACTCTACACACACACACACACCCCTTAGATTGGGAAACTGGTCCCATTATCCCCAGCCGGACCCGCTATACCAAACGAATAAGGAGCTGCCAACCAAGGTCCGGACCGGGTGGGTATCCCCCTTGTTGTCGACCCGATTTTCGGGGCTTCAACAGTACCCCAATGGTAATAGGATGCAGTCTCAGCTCAAATGATGAATTAGCAGTAGTACATCAACCAACTTACAGATCCATGATTGGCAGTCTGCTTTATCTAACAGGTACCCAACCTGACATCATGCATGCAGTAGGAATAGTTGGAAGATTCCAAGCAAATCCAAAGGAATCACACCTTCAGGCAGTCAAAAGAATTTTCAAATATCTTCAAGGAACACAAAACTTTGGTTTATGGTATCCTAGAGATACAGATCTCACTCTTCATGCATATACAGATGCAGATTGGGCAGGAAGTGTTGATGATAGAAAAAGAACTAGTGGTGGTGCATTCTATATGGGTTCCAGGTTAGTGTCTTGGTTCAACAAGAAACAAAGTTCAATTGCGCTATCTACAGCTGAAGCAGAATATGTGGTTGCTGCATCTTGTTGCATACTACTTTGGATGATGCAAACCTTGCAAGACATTCAGATCACATGCACTCCGCCCATCTTCATTCTATGTGATAATACAAGTTCCATCATTATTTCAAAGAATCCAGTCATGCACTCCAACACCAAGCACATACCCATCAAATACCATTTTCTACGTGAACAAGTGCTTGAACAAAAGGTCAAATTGGAGTATGTTCCCTCCAAAGAACATGTTGATGATATATTCACTAAACCACTCTCCAGAGAGACATTTGAATATCTCAGACAAAAGTTGGGAGTAGTTGTCACATCATCATGCTGTTAAATCCAATTTTCCAGAAAAAGGCTATTATACGTGAGTTTCATGAAGCAGAGTCACTACACGCGTGGGTTTCTATGGGTAAAGGAGCATATATGTGTTTCGGACAAGAAAAACAGTGGAGCAGGATCTGATATGGGTGCTCTGACTGATATTGATGATTAATGTCTATATGCTATGTTCATTAATTTTATCTGACTAACAAAGATGCCTTGATCATTGACCTGTTAACAATGCACAGGTAGCACAGGTTCAAGGGGAGCATTAGCCTTCATGTACATTCAACATTTTTGGCATTATGGTTGTTGAGTCAAGCTATGGCTTCAGATATTTATACCATTTGTTGCTCAAGTCATGTAAAAGTATAGGAAGTGATATGATTCGTCTTGGACAAATGATGTAATTTGTATCCCCAATTTACACGGGATGGATGATGTAATATTTCTTGTTTCTGTCATGTATAAACAGTTGGTATATCCCCACTTGGTTGGGTGGATGAGTCAAATTTGGTATATACCCACTCGGTTGGGAGATGGATGTATGTATGAGTCATTAGTGATAGGAAGGTCATCCTCACATAGTTGAGTTATAGAGTCATGTTATTCTTTTCGAAAATATTTTTTTGCTAACTCTGCTTATACTCAGTAACGGCATGGATGGTTTCAGTGCATCTCAGTATGTACAAAAGGGAAGCTCAATCAGAGATTTCATCATGTACTCAGGGGGAGCATGACCAACATAATGTATGTCAAAGAGAGAAATTATCTTGGTCCACCCTTTTCCCTTGATGTCAAAGGGGAAGAGTGACTTGGTGTTGTTGTTGCCACCAAGTCCAAAGGGGGAGATTGTTGGCATTATGATACAGGTGTTGTACTTGATGGCAACTCACTCAGATGAAATATCACAGTGCAGCATGTCAACATCAAAGAATTACATATCAGACTACAAAGAATGAAGAAAGAGAGGTATACGCAGGTTCACCTTGACCAAGTTGTGTATACATGCAATTTCCCTGAACACAAGTAGCATATAGGTACACACACACTTTCACAGAAGGAAAAGCACATATATGTTGGAAAACTAAGTTTTTGGTCCGAGATATTTGGTCCAAGGTATTTTGATCCATGGTATTGGTCCAAGGTATTTGGTCTGAGGTATTGACCCTAGGTATTTGGTCCAAGATATTGGTCCTAAGTGGTTTTGATCCATGGTATTGAGAAAATCCTAAAACTATATAAGGAGGAGAAGATCATTAGGCGATGGTGTGCAAGTATCAAATATCTGATGAAGTGTAAGATCTAGTATGTAGGTTATTGGCTTATGGTGTGTTGCTTAATCTGAACCAAGGATGAACCTTAATGGTTGATGAGGGATAAGATCGAATGATGGATCGAGATCTTAAGGCTTGAAATGAATTATCATTATATGGTTTGATCATGTATAATCTATATCTGAATACTGACACATGTGTTCTGTAAATGTTATGATCTGGGTATAACTGAAGTCTGGAATAGCTGCAAAATTATGAATTAATATTTACATATGTGTACGCTAGTTGGCTTTGATAAAAGCACGTATACACGTTGGTTCGACACAGGGAAGTAGCATATACCTTGTGAAGTATGTTTCAGTTGCTTCTATTTGCTGTTGCAGAGTTCTGGGTTCTACTTTGGGTTCTGGTGACTGTATTCTGAATGATCAGATTGATTGATTATGATTTGCTACAGTAATGATGGGTTGTCAAAGTGATTGATTGATTCAGTTGTGATGTTTGAGTTTCAGTGATTGGTTGATGCAGATGTATTTTATTTGCAACTTCAATGTTGTTGATGGGTCCAGTATGAAAATTGGATGAAATGTGGCCTTCAAATTGTGGTGTTGTGTTCCAGGAGTATCCAGTTTGAAAATTCATGAGATGTGGTCCTTGGAGGAAGAAAGAAGGTCGTAGACTTCTGTATGTCGACACCTACGTACTAGTAAACATATCGGCTAGTACAAGAGCTAGGGGGTTGTAGCTCCCTTCCACTAGAAGCTGGAGAACGAGAGAAGGTTGCAGCCTTCTGCAGGTGGGTGCCTGCATACTGGTATAAGTCTGCACCAGTACAAGATTGTAAGCAAATTTTCTTATTATTAAAAGAAGACAGAGACAACAGCAGTAGGGGTTTTTACCCACATTGGGTTTCCACCTTATATCTTGGTGTTCATGTGTGTTGCTTATGTGTGATGCTTTATTCTGCTTTTACTGCACTATCTAATAAATATCTGATATACTGGTTAAAGTTCAACACATGATAAACTACCTAAATCAAAAGTTCTCTGCATATACGCTGGTTGTTTTAAGTATAGTCGCGTGTACACACTAGTTCACTTCGCTGAAGTAGCATATATAAATCTTTTTTGGAAATTAAATTATTGATCTGATAATACTAATTCACCCCCCTCTCAGTATTATTTCCAACAAGAGGGAATAGAGAGAGAGTTGAGAGTGCCTTCCCCATCAGGGAAACCAATGGGGACACTAAGATGAAAAATATAAGCCCCTCTACCCTTCCTCATTTCCATGGCCTAACCACAAAAGACCCCGACACTTTCCTATTTGAGTTTGTTGTTATATGACGAACCTATGACTATACAGATGATGAGAAGAAGTTGAAACTATTTCCATCTACCCTTAAGGATGCATCTCTGTGTTGGTTCATGAGTTTACCTGGGGATAACATCACAACTTGGGCTCAAATGTAGTAAGCCTTCAACAATAAGTATCGAGACTACTGTAGCCCTAAGGACACTGAAGAAGAAATTTTTAGGATGACCTTAGGTAATGATGAAGGATTATGAAGAAAGGTTCCAGCTTAGTTACAAAAGGGCCAGGTGCACACTTGACCCTGAGTCACTGAAGTTGGTCCTGCTTAGAGGAGTAAGGGAAGACCTTTTGGATACCCTACACTTGTTAGCAGGAGGAGACATATACCAGTTACCTTATGAGGATATCAAGACTGTCTTCAGAAACCTAGGGTTGCTAGGAAAAAGGGTAGGGGAAGTCAACCTATGGTCAGTACATCCTCTTCTAATTCATCCATCAAGGGTGAAATTGGAAACATGTTGGAAGATTTCAAGAGTGAGATGTTGCAAACCCTTGCCTTACAGATGGACATGATGAACATTAGGAGAAAGCAAGAGGAAGTTGAGAGAGCCTTGGCCATTTTCTTTCCTATATGCACCAAGAGGCACCCTAGGAATGAATGTCTATTGAATTCTATTTAAATTTGCACAGTTTGTGAAGAAAACCACTCCATAGACAAGTTCCCTTATTTGCCTTGGACTCAAAGTTGTATATCAATGAGCTAAAGGGGTCACTGAGTAGCTTTGTTACATCAACAAAAGAAGACCTCATGGGCCTAGGCCATACTATAAGGGCATGCAAGAGTCATCCCATGCATATTATAACCCCAACCATACCACATCCATACCTTCCTGGGGAACCCCCTACTCATCCTTCCTGGTCTACACCTCCTCCTTGGTCCTTTGCATCTCAGTATCATTCCCAGCCATCCAGCCAATCATTTCAATCATATGCTCCGCCACAACCTCAATGGAATGCACCACCCCATGGGTGGAGGCCCCAATACAACAATGTTCCAGCTTTATTTCCTTCACCACCTGCCCAACCACAGTTTTTACACTCTGCTCCACCGAAACAACCCCAAATGCCTTCCCAGCCAAATCCAAACCCAAACAATAGACAGGAACAACAAGTATATAGTGGAGAGACATCATATCCAGCTTATGTTGTGGAGATCCAGGAAATTAACTTGAGATCTGGGAGAGTTCTCCCAGATAACCAACCTCCACCTCCACCTAGGGAGGTTGAAGAAGAAAGAGAGGAAAGCATTCTTAAAGTAAATCCACCCTTTCCTAAGAGATTAACTCAACCACCCCAGCTTACCCTAAAAGAGACTGAACTTCTAGGAGAATTGAAAAACCTATGTGTCAAGATTCCACTTCTCCAAGCCATCAAGGATGTACCTATTTACAACAAGTTGATTAAGGAGAAGTGTTTCAAGCATCCAGGGAGGTGAAAAAGAGATTCCCCTACCATTAATGTCATCGGAAAACTGTCTGACTTAATGCTAGGGCAGGTAATCTGTCCAAAGTATTTGGACCTTGGAAGCCCTGTAGTAGATGTGCACATCAATGGCACCATTGTCCCACACACTTTGATCGATCTTGGGGTTGCCATTAATGTGATGACCAAGGACACCATGCTCAAGCTCAACCTCCAAGGTTCATTGAGAAAGACCACAATGGTCGTGCAACTTGCAGACCACTCCATAGTGACCCTTGAGGGGATTATGGAGGATGTGATGGTCTCCATTGACTCTTGGGAGTACCCTACAAATTTCCTAGTTCTCCAACCTGAGGCTAATCTTACTAGTTATGCTCTCATCCTTGGGAGTCCCTGGTTGGCCACTGTCGATGCTTACATCAGCTACAGAGCTGGGAATATGACCATCAAGAATGGGCATATGTCCAAGAAGTTAGTCCTATACCCTCTTGCTCAGCCATCTCTAGAACATGATTTACCTTTATGGCTGGAAGAGGAGGAAGAAGATGAATTTTATACTACCCAATTGTATGCCTTAAAAACAACCATGGGAGGAGGACAATAGGATGAAGACAATTTGATTGAACACCTGCTCCAAAGTCCAACTCCCAGTACATTGCCCCTAGAAGAAGTAGTAAAGGAAACCCAGAAAAACCATCCAATTGATTTGTACTTGGCCAATTCCAACCCTCTCCGTGTCAAAACCATATAATTTGGCCCTGAGAAAACTTTGAAAATCAATCCATCTCTTTCTGTTCTCCAAGAGGGGAAGTTGTGCAACATGCTAAAGGAACATCTGGATGCCTTCACTTGGAATTACAAATAAATGAAGGGAGTACACCCCTTATTGTGTACTCACCATATTTATATCAAGGAAGGTTGCAAGCTAGTTCGGCGACCCCAAAGGAGGATGAATCTAGCTCTTAAAGATATAGTCAAAGAAGAACTGCAAAAATTGCTAGATGTGGGATTCATTTATCCTATCTCCAATAGTGAGTGGGTCTCCCCTTTGGTGTTAGTTCCCAAGAAAAATGGTAAGTGGAGGATTTGTGTCGATTACATGGAACTGAACAAATCCACAAATAAGGACCATTTCCCTCTACCTTTCATCGACCAAGTGCTAGATGGCCTAGCAGGGAAAATTTTTTTCTCTTTCCTAGATGGATTCAGTGAGTACAACCAAATCCAAATTAGCCCGGAAGACCAGGATAAAACCACCTTCACTTGTCCTTGGGGCACTTTTGTCTATCGGGTCCTTCGTTTTGGCCTATGTAATCCTCCTGCCACCTTTCAGAGAGTGGTCCTGAGTATCTTTGTTGATTTGTTCCATGATGCGGTAGAAATCTATATGGATGATTTCACACCTTATGGGGGTGATTTTGAGGAGGATTTGTCCAACTTAGGTAAGGTACTACACAAATGCATTGAGATGAACTTGTCTCTCAATCCCAAGAATTGTGAATTCTTGATGACTGAAGGGACTGTGCTGGGTCATTCAATATCTCAACAAGGACTGTAGGTGGACACCAACAAAATAACTATTATCCAAAGGGTCCCACCTCCTCAAAATTAGAGGGATGTCAGAAGTTTCCTAGGATTAGTTGGATACTACCGAAGGTTCATAAATAACTTCAACAAGTTGGCCTCTCCTTTATTTGGGTTGTTGGCCAAAGACTCTGAGTTTATATGGTCAAAAAGCTGTCAAGAGGCCTTGAACATCCTGAAGAACTAGTTAACCACTGCCCCAATTCTTTGAGGCCCAAATTGGGCCCTTCCTTTTCACATTCATGTTGATGCCTCACACAAAGCCATAGGAGCAGCCCTAGGTCAGATAGATGAAAAATTTCCTTATGCCATTTACTTTATCAGTAAGAATCTGTCAAAGGTTGAATTGAACTACACAGTGACCGAAAAGGAGCTCCTGGTTGTTGTGCATTCATTGAACAAATTTAGGCATTATATTACAGGCTATCAAACATTTGTCCATACTGACCATGCTGCAATCAAATATTTAATGAATAAACCCGATGTGAATGCTCGTATTATAAGATGGTTACTTTTATTACAACAGTTTGATCTAACTATTGTTGATAAGCCTGGTAAGGAAAATGTTGTTGCAGACTTTTTGTCCAGATTAACTTTGCCTACAAGTGAAGAGGGAATGGTTGATGACCAGTTACCGGATGAGCACTTTTTTGCCATTTCAGTTCTCTCTCCATGGTTTGCTAACATAGAAAACTATTTGGTATCTACACAGTTCCCACCGAACTTGTCCTCCAAAGAGAAAAACAAGATTATAAGGAAGAGAACCCCCTTCACCTGGATTGGGGGAAATATCTTCAAAATTGGCCCAAATCAAATCTTGAGAAGGTGTGTCAGGGAGGAGGATGTCTTTGACATCCTTCTGACCTATCATGATCGGCCTTGTGGAGGTCACTTTGCAACAATAGGACAACATTCAAAGTGTTACAAGAAGGCTATTATTGGCTCATTCTTCATCAGGATGTGAAAAGATATACTAGTCAGTGTGATCGGTGCCAAAGGATGGGAAATCCCACTTCCAGGGATGAAATGCCTCTATAGCCTCAAGTGACTTTTGAGTCATTTGATAAGTGGGACATGGACTTCATTGAACCTATTGACCCTCCTTCCAAGCAAAAACAATACATCATTGTGTGCACTAACTATCTGACTAAGTGGGCTGAAACCAAGGAAATTAAGGTAGCAATAAAGGAGAAAGTGGCTGAGTTCTTAAGGGAGAATGTATTTTACAACTTTGGGTACCCTAGAGAACTGGTCACTGATTAAGGCCGTCATTTTACCTCCAACATGATTGAATACTTGCTCAGCTAGCACAAGATCAAGCATAGTACCTCCACTCCCTATCAACCACAAGCTAACAGGCAAGTGGGGGTGACCAACAGAGAACTGGAGGGCATCCTGACCAAAGTGGTTAACAACAACAAGAAAGGTTGGGTAGATAGACTAGTTGAGTCCACTTGGGCCTATAATACCACCTGGAAGACCACCACTAGATTCACGGCCTATGAGCTGGTCTATGGGGAAAAGTCCCTGTTGTCCATTGAGTTTGAGTATAACACACTAAGGATGGTAGCCCAACTAGATCTAGATCTCAACAGTGCACAAAAAGAGAGATTGCTGCAGTTAAATGGTTTAGATGAGTTCAAAATGCAGGCCCTCCTGCACACAAAGGTAACCCAACTTCAGAGGAAGATATGGCATGATAAAAAAATCAAGGATAAACAATGTCAAGAAGGTGATTGGGCCTTGTTATATGATTCCAGATATAAACATGTTAAGGGCAAGTTGAGGACAAGATGGCTAGGACCTTATGTTATAGAGAGATTTCATGATAATGGTTCAGTGCAGATCAGAACCATAGATGAAGAGGCCATTCCTTTGCTTGTTAATGGACACCGATTGAAATTTTACAAAAGACCGTTGTCAAAGCAAGAGTTCATTGATGCTATTAATAAAACAGTGATGGTAGTGGAGAAAGTTTCAGATCCTGCCTCATCAAATCATTGAGAAAAAAAAGAAAAATAAGGACTCAGGTGAGAACCTCCATGAGGCGGATGAGTCCCACTATTGGGTTGAAAACATCTTGGGGCAGCCCAATGGTGTCAAAAAAAAAGAAAAAGAAAAAAGAGGAAAGAAAAGATCCATGGGTGAAAACCTCTCTTGAAGCACCTAGGGCAAATAACTAGGATGAAAACCTCTCAGAGGTAGCCTAGTTGTTTTCAAAAAAAAGAAGAAAAAATCATTAAAACTTCTATTTGCAGGTCAGCAAGGAGGACAATAAAAGAACAAAGGAGGATAAAAAAGGGACCTATTTCACTCACATTTTTATTTTTCCACTCATTTTCATTCATCACTCCACCATTTCTTCCATTTTTTCACTCCTTTTCTTCAGTTTACAAGGGGATTGTGTTTTCTATAGGATCCCCTGTAAACCTATAGGATCCCCTGAAAACCTACAGGATGATCCTGTAGGAATTACAGTGGCTAGGGAATAAGTGACCCTAGGGCAAAAAAATGACCTGCTATGTCAAAGAAATAACACCCCTACATCGCCATTTCAGTACCATACCTATGTCCACTTTCATCACCCCTACATTCACCATCAAAAAAATCAGTTCCAAAAAATATTTTTGTCACAGTCTTTAAGGAAAAAAAGAAAGAAAAAAAGCCACGAAAAAGAGAGCAAAAGGGAGCAGCAGCTGAGTATGTCTCATTTCTCCACACTTCTAGTCTTCCTCTCAATCCATGTCACTGCCCTCAAAATCCCAGCAGAGTGTATGGTTAAGAGTTCTGGGGGAGAAGTAACGTAGGAATTCCTGTAGCATCCTATCCCACAGAATACAAATCATGATTGCACCAAGCTTCCAGCATAATAATCCAAGAGCAGAAGGAGCTCCAAAGCAGTAGCAGCACCAACATATTCAACACCATGTACCTACACATCAAAGGAATCATCAGATAGCAATAAAAAAAAGGGAAAAAGAGCATGCAACCAACACATAGCAAGCACCTCCAGTCTTCAACAACAACATCAAGGGTTAGCACCATAGGTAAGTATCTCGCTCACTCCCTCATTTGCATAATGTATTCAAAAGATGTAAAGGTTATGAGTAAGTTGGTTTATAAGCGAAAGGTGGCTAGTTAACTTGGCCACCTTTGTTAAGTCGATGAAGACAAAACAGTTGGTCCTCCCACACGTGGCAACAATTAAGTCAAAAAAGGAGAAGAGCAGGACAAAAACAGTTAAGTCTACAGAGGCATGAACTGGGACTTGATTACGAGGAGGGGGAAATGATGAGGTGGTAGTGGGGACCAACAGTCTAAAAATAGAAAACATACCTCTGCTACCAGCACACCACCTCTCATAACTCAGCCATAAGAAGAAATATTTGTTGATCCCTATGTCCTCATGCATGCATTTCCTCGAGGCTCACTCTTGCAAAAGCCACTCTCATACCCAGGAATCCTACAGAAGAGGAAAATTCCATCTGTCTCCTGCGCAGGACTTCCTACAGTATTGCACAAGAAATTCTACAGGATAGCACTAGAAACCTACAGGATACAGATAAACAGTATATAGGATTGGCCGAGAGGAGTTTCAAAGGGGAAAACACGGGGGTTGGCTACAAAAAACGCTATGAAGAGGTAGGCTCTATAATTCCTTCCATTTTTCAAAGAGAATTGAACAAAAAATCCCCTAGTGGAAGGTGAATTTGGCAGTTGTGTAAAGGAATTGTCTCCACAGTTCTTTCAGTTATTTACATCTGCATTCAAAAAAATTGTGTCAACCATCTCAGATCCTCCCAAATTCATCAACAAAATGACAGGGGGGTTCAATATAAGGGAGCCCATTAATACTGTGAGAATCCACCAAGACCCTTAGGTGTTAGAAATATTCACAAGACATAATTGGATGGGGTATTTTGAAAAATTAAGAGGGTATGATGATGAAGTGGCCCGAGATTTTGCTCTCTCCCTCATCCCACTGACCAGAATTCATGCCACTATTGTGGTGAGAGGCCTCTCCATAGATCTCACCCCTGAACTCATAAGAAGAATTACCACACTTCCCCTAAGAGTGCCTTGGAGAAAGGAAGACAAGGGAGATAGCCAGATTTCCAAGAATAAGTTCTTTTTAGAGGGAGAAGAGCCTGTTGAGGACAAAAATGGAGTAAGGAGAGCAAGCCTATCATACCCCTTGAATGAGGTGAGCTACCACCTTATCAAATACATCTCATGTGAGGGTAGGTATAGTGTGTTTTATGGGTATCACTTTAGACTTCTTGAAGGATTAAGGTTTGGAGCAGAAACACCTCCTCACCACAGGCTCAACATACCATACTTCCTTCTGCAATCACTGATAGACACAAGAATAAAAGAGAAGGAGGAAAATCATCAATAGTTAGACCATCATGGGTTAATTAGAATCATCATAGAAGATGCCCTCCACAACCTCAGAATTCCTATCCAATGGGAATTTTTCAAAGACATGTCAGACAGAGGAGGATATCAAAGCCCTTGCATATGACATCAGTCCTACTGTTAGTGAAAAGGATGAGGAAGAAACTGAAACAAATGGAGAAGAAGCAGAGAGGGATGAAGATGAGACAGATGAGGAGGAAGAAGAGGAGAAAGAGAAGGAAAAGGTTGAGGAAATAGAGGATGATGATAAAGAAGAGACTGATAAACAAGATGAGGAGCTAGAAGGAGAAGAAGAGAGGAAAAACATAGAGGAAAAGGGCAATGAAAAAGAGGAGGCATAAGACAAGGAGGAGTCACCTAGGTCATCTCTAGAGGCCACTAAGAGAGAAGAATCAACTTCCCTCACTGTTCTTAGCACCCCTATAATACATAAAGGCAAAAGATAGAGATAGACCCCCTTATATTTCAAGACAAGGAAAAGTACAAGGATAGGGCAAGGGAAACCCCAAATGCCAACCAAAATTCCCATTGTGATTGAGGACTCACTTAAATAGAAGGAGAAAATTCCTCCTCCTAAATCTCCTATTACCTATGTGAGAAGGCCTATAACTATATCCACCTCATCCAAAGGAAAAGCAATCCTACAGGATACACTACAGGACCTACAGGAAGCTGACGCATCCTATAGGATACTCTGTTAAACCTACAGGGAAATCAAAAATTGGATAAGGAGGGAATCCTACAAAGAAACTAAAGAAGAGGACTCAGAGTTAAAGGAACCTAGCCCCCAACCTAACCTTGATTCTTACTACAAATTTATTGAAGGGGGTAGGGTCATTCCACAAAAATTTGTTATTCCACTATTCTTTGAGCTTGAGAAGGAGAGAGCCAAAACTCATCGATGGATGCAGATTTCCAAATCAAAGGGGGTGGAAGACATTGGTCACATGGAGGAGAAGCTCAAGGAGATGGGCAAAGAGTTAAGTAGCTTGAGAGATAGAGAGGCCATAATGAGAAATTAGTTAGAGACAGAAAATGCATGGTTGAAAGGATAGCTGCAAGAAAGAGAGAACCAATTGGCATGTATGGTCAGTCTCTCTTTGGAAGCAATCCAGTGTAGGATGCCAGCTAAATCCTATGCCCTATACCTCAAGGAATAGTGGTTGCAGTTCCAGATCAAGACCCTAGCACAAAGAGGCACTATGCCATTTCAGGATTATAGACAGTTCATTGATATTTGTGATCAAAGTACATTGGAAGATAGGGCCAAGATGTCTAAGTTTTATTTGCATAACATGGCCTTAACATACATGAATGTATGGGACTCTAATGCCAAGATATGAGATTTACAGTTGATGGTTTTGGCATCATGGATGAACCATGAGGAAGTAAGGGCTGCAAAAATGAAGAAGATATTGGAAAAAGAACAAACATAGCCCCTTATGATCAGAGCTAAGCATCCCAATCCAATGGCCCTCATCAGCACACATAATTTAATTGCAAATGATCCTCAGCTTGCACCCAGTTATCTTGCTGCCAAAGAGCAAGAAATTTCACATTTTGAGGACATGTTCAGGTTTTTAGGGGATGAAAACATACATGCTTGCCTTAGGAGATGGAACACATTGACATACAGTGTAAATACAAGAGAGTACCACTCTTCTCAAAGAATGAGAGAAGCACTGAATAGGACACCCATATACAAGCAATCCAAGCAAAGTATTAAAGTCAATTGGATTGGCTTGAAACTCAGTCCACCACTTCTCTTAGTAATGCTAGAAGGAAGGAAGGAAGAAGAAGAAACGAGGCAGTGGGAGGTGGTAGAAAAGAAAGTAGGTTTCTATGAACAAGAAGAGGAAACCACAGCAGAGGCATGGGATGTCAGGGACGCCACTAGAGCTATGAAGGACATGGATATTGATTGAGTTGCTCAGAGGATGAGAAACACTTTCAGTAGCAGGGTGATGATGAGCCTCATCATTGGGTAATTATATGGGCCTTAATTCACCTCCTAGCCTAGTCAAACCAACTTTTCTCACAACTTATTACATGTTTTGATTATATTTTGTTTAATGAGATGAGTTAAAGTGAGATATTATGCCTAGTGGACTAATATGCATTGAATGCAGGTTTGGAAGAGAAAATAAGGAATTTTGGCAAAGACTAAGATTTGAAACTCGAAAGGGACAAGGGAGAGAGATTGTAGGAGGTAAATCCTCCTCATTTACTCCTTCCCCATTTGAATATTCCTTCATTAATCCCACCAACTCGAAGTGCAAGAAGCCAAGCCATGAAAATTAGAAGGCAGATGAGCAAGTGATAGACAAAAAGTAGTTCATCTCGAGCTTGGGAGCCGAGCCTCCCTAAATTTAAGGAAGTCGTTGGAGACTTTAGTTGTATAAGTAGAGAGTCCTAGAGTCTCATTAGGATTCGAATTTTTGTTGTAAAACTCTAGCTATTTTCAAGCTCAAGAATTGTGGAAGACTTTTTGATGTAATTTTTTGTTTTGGCAATAAGATTGAGTTTGTTCTTGATTCGGTACTGAGTTTACTCAGAGGGATAAAGCTCTTGGGTTAGGGCCCAACAATAGCAAAAAACACTTCTCTTCTTGTATCTTTATGATTAGCTTAGTTTCATAGATTCATGGTTAAATTATTGTTAGAAGTATCTCATTGCAAGTAGTGTATATTTGATTAATTGTTTATTAGTTTGCTTCCATTTGTGCCTTACTTCAATAGCAGGCTGGAAGGGATAAAAGAGGCTCCACAAAGCTGTCAGTAGGTGTCTTGGCCTCACTTCTTCCTTTTGGGATCATGATTTGAGGAAAAGACCCTTATGCAGCCCAAAAAGATAGATTTCCATTTCCTTCATGATATTTAGAATTTGTTGTACTTAAGCTAGCATTTGATCAGTTTTGAAAAGTAGGATTTCATTGTCATCTCTTCTATCTTCATTCTTGCAGTAGATCTCATCCATGACTCCATTTTATTCAACAATTTTTTCATGCATAAGGTAGACAGTTAGTTCATTAAATTTTGCTTTTCTAGTTCATGAGAATTCTTCTTGTTTACATGACTTTTTGGAAATTACACATGTTTGATGTAGAGTAGGAACTTTAGAAATAGACCGAGATCTCATAGCAAGAAACCACCTTCCAACTTCATTCACCCATAGGCATTCCTCGTTTTCATCAAAACCTTCACCAATTTCATCATTTTTCATAGAAATCTCCTTAAGCATTTTGAGTGAATCCAACCATTTTCTAAACTTGGTTTTGGGTTCTGAGTGATCCTAGGCATCTTCTCACTCCATTCCACCCATCAACCACCTTACCTAAACTTTCCATCACCTCCAACACCCATTGGTTTTCTCACGGCTGCATCCTGTAGAAATGCAGGGAATCCTGTAGGTTTCTAGTACATCCTGTAGGTTTTCCTATAGTGGCCTATTTTGAGGCCGAATTGAAGGAAAACCTCTAGGAAGCCTCCTAAGGTCACCCAAGGGTCCCCCAAACCTTCCATCCATATCCTGAACCTTCCAGCCATCCATCAGCACCCCTAAACCACCTGCCACATCACCAATAGAGATTAGTTTGTGTTTAGTCAATTTAGTGTTATCTAAATTGCTAGTATTAATTGTCAACCCGGGGCTTGTAAGCTGATGAAGTGAAGGTGTACTATATGTACTTAAGCAACCTCTTAGAGTTTTTTTTATCATTGGGGGTGTTGTTTGTGGTTAATTTATCTTCCTTAGATGGAGTGGTGATTTATAAACAGATGAGTGATAGTGTGTGATTAGTGATCTCTAACTACTTGCTTGAAAGGAAATGCTTGAAAGAAATAAGTAACTTGAAATAACTTGAAAGCAAATAACCACTTCCAATGGCACTAGGCACCATTCATGCTGCTGCAAACAAAAGAAAAGAAAGTCACTTTTAAAACCAAAGATAATGATTATCTCTCCCTAACTCCCTACTTCAAACACATAGTGTTGTGTAAAGCACGATTAGGAAGTAGCTCAAGTTGAATTAGAAAAGTGATTGAAAATAAGAAAAATCTACTTTAAAGACTAGTGATAACGTTTTGCTCTTTTTAACTCTCTACTTCTGCCATATGTACTATGCAAAGTATGATTAGAAAGTAGTGAAAGATTAGTCTAAAAAGCACTCAAAGCCAACTGCAAGTTAGTGGTATTCTGATCCTTAAAAGATAGCAATTTATGATAAAAGATCATTCATGTGTTAGCAGAACTTTGAGAAATAAGACTAAAAATCAGCTATAAAAACAAAGCCAACAACTTGAACCTGTCAACTTCAAATACCATTAGTTTGTAAAGCAAATACACAAACATAAAAACAAATCCTGGGCTAAAAACCTGCAAGGAAACAATACTGATCAGCTTGAAAGAAAAGAAATCAAATAAATCAAACTATACATGTTTAAAGAAATGTTGAATGAGAAAATAAAGAAATGTTGAACATAAAATAATTTACAGAGGCTAACATGAACAGGGCCCTCCATTCATTCAGCCACAAGAAGACTTAAGGAACTGAAAGCTTCAAAACAGCACTGTTTCTATTGCTCCATTTGCAGAAATGTACAAAACAGAGTGCTAGAACAGCACTATAAAAACAGAGTTTACAAATGCTCTTAAAATTATCACAAGTTCAGAAAGTACAGCCGCTAAAAAGTAAAATAAGCGTACGCAGACGCAAGTATATATAGGCATCTGAAGGATGGCCTAACACATACAGCTAATAACTGAAAAACAACTAACTGTAATGCGTATTTAAGGTTCATTGACACATCATAAGGCTGCGTGGATGAGCTGGAGGTTCTGTCGTCATGGGCAATGAATCCAGTGTTGGATCATGTCCCCTACCACCTGCAAAACGCGGACAAGTCACCGTTTGAGCTGACGTGACCTAACAGCTTACAATCACCGTTAAGCTGCCTTTATTTGACCGTAACTTGACCAGTTTTGACCGGAGGTACAGATGACGTGGATGGTTGAACAAATGGCACAGGAACCTCGAGCACGTTGATACCTAAGTGCCCATGTGGCTCATTTGGCAAACTGACACGTGGAACCTTGAGTTTAACAAAAAGGCTGCGGGATCATCAGATGGCTGCGGGATCGCTGAATGGCTGCGGGATTGCCAGACAGCTGCGGAATTCCTGCAAGTAAGTCAAAATCTAAACAAAACAGTCACCCATTAGCAAAACTCACTTGATCATGTTTAATGACACCTAATGTAATGATCTGGGTGGTTTTACAGTGAAAATGAGGCAAAAGTGAAGAAAAGATGAGGAAAAACTGAGGGAAATGGTAGGCAAGTAGGTGTAAAGTAGAGGCTCTACATACCCCCACTACGAGGGTATTGCATGTCCTCATGCAATGAAAACACAGCTCAATCCACCTGCTGGGATGCCTCTGCTAAGACATCCAATCTCCTCTTCTTCCTCTGTGTGGAGACATTGACTTTTGGTCTCTTGAACATGCATCTGAATTTCAAATTGATTAAGGCTCTGTTTAGCCTTCTACATTTCTTTTTGAGTCTCCTGTTTTTCTTCTGCCACATGCCCATGTGAAGCATGGTGTTATCTTGGATTGCTTTGTCAATATCAGCTTGTTGCTTCATTTTTTCATTTTCCTGCTTAATGTGGCGATTTAGCACCTCAAGTTCATAGATCTCTTGTTTGAGTATGTCTATTTGCTGCTCATGAGGTATGATATTACTTGGGCCAGCAGTGTTCTGCTCCAATGTTTCAAAATAGTTGTACACCTCTTGTTGAGCTGGGTCAACAATTGGTGACTTCCTTGGGCTGTGTTCATGCTCAATTCCAGTTTCAAACTCCGGCTGAAATGGACTGTCCTCCCTTGGAGGAGTAGCTGCATCACGTTGTGGACTATCCTCAAGGTCTGATTTTATAGCACCCTTCTCAGGTGTGCTTAGATCAATGAAAAGTGTCCTTGTGGCTCTCCCTTTATTCTGCAATCTGCTGCTCCTTCTTACATTGGTAACACTCTGTGTTTCTTTTTGTGCCTTTTTCCTTGGTTTCTGCACTTTTACTTTCTTGGAAAGGGCAGTTTTTTCATGGAGTTTGGCCAACCTTTGTGCTAAGGGCTGACTATCTTCCTCACTAGAAGTCTCTGGAGTCTGATAAATTTCTTGAACTATGGATTTTCCCTTGTCTTGCTTTTGTTTCTTCCTATTTTCTTTTATCTTCTGGGCAGCTTCTTGGGCAAGTTCTGAGAGGGTTTGTGTGATAATCCCTTGAGCTATTGGATCACTGTCCACAGTAGGTTCAGGCTCAATCTCATGTTCAGAATGATGTATTTCAATTTCCTCTTCAATCTGTCCTTGGACAGTTCCCTCTAAGATATCAGTTTCAGGGGTATCCTCTTTTCTTTTTCTTCTACTTTTTCTAGGCACAGAGGTTTCTCCAGCTTCTTCAAAATGATTTCTCACAAGGAATTTCTCCCAGGTGTCTCGTTTTGCTTTTAATTGTTCCTCCACTAACATCTTAACAAGACTATGATGACAGAGATGTGCTTCAATGTTTCGTGGATTCCTTTGGGCCATGGAACACATTTTTCTAAGGCTTTGGAATAGAAAGTAGGGAAGATTTATATCATGTTCTCCTTGAAATTGCAGCATAACTTTACCATGATAAACATATAAGACCCCAAATCTCCCTTCACAAGTGAAAAATTTTTGCACTAACAACAGTAAAATTTTCCATTCTTCCTTAACATGAGTGACAGGAATTCCTTTTGTGAAGACACTGGTAACCATACCTGGGTTTTTTAAAATCTGCTTCCATTGTTGATCTTGAACTGAACGGTTTTTAAACCACCTTTCTCCGGTTTGTGGGAGAGATGTAGCTTGTGCTATGCTGCCCTCACTGACTGCAAACGTTAAATCACCCACCTCCACTTGACTGTCTTTATCCCTTAATGACCTTGCAAAGGCCTTTGTAACCTCCTTGTGGTAGCCTTTAAATTTCTTGATGCACTGCAGCCAGTTGGCTTTCTGCAATGCCTCCTTAACTTGAGGATATGCTTCCAGGAATTTTGAACCTTCTGGTTCAGCCCTTAAAAGTTTCCCCATTGACTCTACGGCTCTGTTCTAAAACACGACTTCAATGGTGGCTTTACATAGTAAATTCTCGGCTCTGTTCAGAATTTTGTGGAAAAGAGGTTGTATGGTTTCAGCAATAGCCCTAAACACAGTGAATTCACGGCTTGAACATAGTGAAATGGTGGATTAACAGCTTTAACACAGTGGAACGGTGGTTTAGCAGTCGTAATACAACCGTAACATACGTTCACTGGTTATATGTATTCACTGTTTCTCAGAATTAGCAGAGAGGGAAAAAACAGAGTATGGTTTATGGAGGCAACGTAGTGAGTGGAACGGAATGAAGGAAATGAGAGAATGGAACAGCGTGAAATGGAGTGTTATGAGCGTAGGAGGGTTTCGAAATAATGAATGGAAACGGCTAGATCCTTAGATTTTGGCTGTAGGTTTACACATGGCTGCGGGATGAGGGCTTAGAGAGTCGTAGTACATTAGGCTACGTCACTAGGGTACGAAAGCCTTAATGACAGAAGCAGCCGTAAGTGATTTTCAAAATCATGGTAATCAAGGACTGATAGACTTGGGAGATACGTAGATATATGGTCGCATGGTAGGGAAAATGGGTAATCATTACAATTAGTGGCAAAAAGACATAACCCAGAAAACTTTGCGTAATGAAATAACTTTAAGTTTAAGATTTAAAACATACCTCAGATCCGCGTTTGGTTTGCCTTTCAATGATTTTCCATTAACCCTTTGTTAACTTATTGCTGTTACATGACTCTTTCCTCCTTGTTATTGGTGATTTTTGAACTTTAAAAATTTCTCAAACAGACTGTGTTTCTTTGTGCAGGTGCAGAGGGCTGCAGAAAGGCTAAACGGCTGCAGAATTGCCAAATAGCTGCAGGAACTGCAATGGTGTCCTCCAGCTGCACAAAATAACCTTAGTTGCCTGAAAAAAACCTTTGTTAATGAAATGAAATGGAATGAATGGATGAATGGGTGGAAAGCAGTGAGGTGAAGTGAGAATGGTTAGATGGAATGAGATGGTGAAATGGAATGGATGAAATGGCGAAATGAGATGAAAGAGAGAGAGAGATTTTTTTTTTTGGAAAACATGAGGTGTCAGGTGACCCTAATTTTCACCTCAGGTTTTCTGCATGAGACTGCCAATCAGAGATTGGTTTTCAGGCTCATACATTTATTCTTTTTTTTTTCCTTTTTTTTTTCTTTTTTTTCTTTTTTTTTTATTGAAATTGAAAGAAACAGAGATTAGGCTGATGGAGGAGAAAAATTCTTCTCCACCAGCCTTATTTCAGGATCGCCTTGGAACAACTTAACAAACTCCTCTTTTGAGAGTGGCTTGTGGTAAACTTTCAACCGGTGTCCATTCACAATAAAGGGAGTTTGAAGTTCATCAATAGTCTTCACTCTAACTGCTCCATTATTAAAGACTTCATCAATCTCATATGGCCCAAGCCAATGAGTTTGAAATTTTCCTTTGAAGTCCTTAAATTTGGAATCAAACAAGAGTGCCCAATCACCCTTTTGAAACTTCTTTTCTTTGATATGTCGATCATGCCATTTGATTATTTGGTGCTGAACTAGATCGGTCCTTAGAATTGCATCTTGTCTCATTTCATCTAGTTCATTTAACTGGTTCATTCTGTGCTTCTGGGCTTCTGATAAGCTCATCCCCAATTGAACTGCTGTCTTGAAGGTCTTGATTTGGAACTCAATGGGGAACAGGACTTCCTTCCCATAAACAAGTTCATAGGGAGAATGTCCTGTGGTGTTCCTCCATGTAGTTCTATAGGCCCATAAGGCTTCAGGAAGCCTTTCTGCCCAATCTCTTCTATGAAGATGAACAGTCTTTGTGATGATGCTTTCAAGAACTTTATTTGTAGATTCTACTTGACCATTCGCTTGTGGATGGTATGGAGTAGATGTTCTATGCTTGATCTTATACTCCTCCATCAGCTTCTCCATCATCCTTGATGTAAATTGGCTCCCCTGATCTGTTACAATTTCTCTTGGGACACCAAAACGAGTGAAAATATCCTCAAAAAGAAATTGAACAACTGAATTTTCAGTAGCAGAAGTCAATGCTTTAGCTTCTACCCACTTAGTAACATAATCAGTACAAACCAATATATATCTCTTTTGCTTGGATGGAGGATTAATTGGTCCAACAAAATCTAGAGCCCATTTCTCGAAGGGTTCGATGCATACCTGTGGCTGTAGTGGCATTTCATTTGAAAGAGTTGGTCTCCCAACTCTCTGACAACTGTCACACCTTCTAACATATTGCTTTGCATCCTTAAAGAGAGAAGGCCAATAATATCCTAAAGAAAGGATTTTATAGGCTGTCCTCTTATCAGCAAAGTGTCCGCCACAAGGTTCGTCATGACATGCCTTAAGGATGTTAGGCATTTCATCCTCCCGTACACATCTTCTGATCATACAATCTGGCCCTGTTCTGAACAATTCATTAGAAATCCAAGAATAATGTGAACTCTCCTGAATGATTTTCCTCTTCTCATTAGGAAATAAATGTAAAGGTAGCTTTCCAGTAACTAAATAATTAGCAATATCAGCATACCAAGGAGTTTTGGTAGTTACTGCAAACAAATACTCGTCTGGAAATTTATCCTCTACAGGAGAATCCTCGTTAGTGTTTTGAATTCTAGACAAGAAATCAGCCACTGTGTTCTGTTTACCTGGTCGATCTAACACAGTTATGTTGAATTCTTGTAAAAGCAAAAGCCATCTTGTAACTCTACCATTAGTGATTGGTTTGTTCATGAGGTATCTAATGGCAGAGTGATCAGTGTGGACAAAGGTTTCATAACCGGTTATATAATGTCTAAACTTGTTTATCGCATGAACAACGGCTAGAAATTCCTTTTCAGTAACAGTGTAATTTAACTCAGTGGGACTCAAATTCTTACTTGTGTAATAAATGGCATAAGGGATCAAATCCTTTTGTCCCAAAACAGCTCCTAAAGTTGTATCTGAAGCATCAGTAGAAATGTGGAAAGGGAGTTTCCAATTTGGACCCCTTAGAATGGGTGCTTCAGATATTCTAATCTTTAAAGCTTCAAAGGCAGATTGACATTCAGGATCCCACTTAAATTCACAATCTTTAGTAAGGAGTTTGAAAAGAGGGGATGCTATCTTAGTGAAGTTTTCAATAAATCTTCTGTAATAACCAGTAAACCCAAGAAAACTTCTAACATCTCTTTGGCAATTTGGAACAGGTAACTTAGAGATGACTTCGACTTTAGATCTATCAACTTTGATTCCATCTCCTGAAATATGATGTCCTAAAACAATCCCTTCAGTAAACATCATAAAACACTTTTCATGACTTAAAGAAAGATTTGTTTCCTTACATCTTACCAGTACTTTTTCCAAATTTGCCAAAGCTTCTTCAAATGTATTACCATAAACTGTGAAATCGTCCATGTATACCTCTACACAATCATGAATCAGATCTGAAAAGATTCCTAGTACAGCCCTTTGAAATGTAGCGGGTGCATTGCACAATCCAAAAGGGAGTACTCGGTAGGCAAAAGTTCCCCAAGGACAAGTAAATGTGGTTTTGTCTTGATCTTCAGGTGCTACCTGAATTTGGTTGTAACCACTAAAACCATCCAAGAATGAGAAATACTTTTTACCTGCTAAAGTGTCTAGTACCTGATCAATAAAAGGTAGAGGGAAATGATCCTTTAAGGTTGCCTTGTTCAATTCTCGATAATCAATGCAAACTCTCCATTTACCATTCTTTTTGGGCACTATAACCAAGGGAGAAACCCATTGGCTATCTGAAATGGGGTAAATGAAGTTTACCTTGAGCAATTTCTGAAGTTCTTCTTTCACAATTTCCCTAAGATTTGGATTCATCCGTCTTTGTGGCTGCCTAATAGGTCTGTTGTTTTCTTCAATATAAATGTGATGAATACAAGTCTTAGGGTCGATTCCTTTCATATCAGTGTATTCCCATGCAAAGGCAGTGGAATGTTTTTGCAACAGTTTAGTTAATTCTTCTTGTTGTGATCTTTCCAAGTTCTTGTTAATGTTTAATGTTTTTCCTGGAAAGATTTCAACTGTAGAACTACCAAATTCTTCCATTGAGAAGAGAGACATCTGTCTAGAGGAGAGATATTCAATGTCTGCATCTAACTGAAACTGTGTAGAGTCATATTCTAAAGGTGTCTCAAAATTTTCTAATGTATTTAGAATTTGACTGTCCTCACTAATCTCAGAGATGGTTAGAACAGGTTGAAGAGTATCCTCATCATTGATCCACTCATCTTCTCCTATTTCTGTTATTGCCTTTGCGGGAGGATACAAGTTGAATTTCTTGGTAGAATTACCATATGATATATACATGTCTCCAGACCTACAACTTATGAAAGCATCAACTGTGGCCAGCCAAGGTCTTCCTAAAATAAGAGGATGTCCTCCTAGATTGTTCTTGGGAGTTAAAATCATAAAATCAACTGGATACTCCCAAGAATCTAGTGAGACTGGAATATCTTCCAATACACCATCAGGTTTGATGATTGATCTATCTACAAGTTGCAGCAAAGTAGGTGTAAAGAGAAGGTTAGGAAGCTTTAACTGATCCATGGTCTGTCTACTCATGATGTTGATAGTGGCTCCTAAGTCAATCAAGGTATTTGGGATTTCAACCCCATTAATATGAGTTTTAACAATAGGGCTACCGAGATCCACATACTTTTGCATGGTAATCTTACCCATCATAATGTCTGCAATTTTTCCAACTAGATGTATCCTTTTGGTATCTCTGGTTTTCTTTCCTGTTTTTTTCAAACTCAACTCCTTTATTGTCTTTGTTAGGATGGGAATTTCCTTAATGGCTGTTAACAAGGGAATCTTGATACAAACATTTTTCAATTCATCTAGAAAGTTGTAGTCAGGCAACCAAATTTGTTTTTCCACCCCCTGGTCAATTTGTAACCTTTCAGGGAAAGGCGGTGTAGTTGAAGATGTAGGCTGCTCAACTAAGGGAGTTGATTCTTTTTCTTTTTCTTGAATGTTTGGATTTTGAAGGAATGCTTCAGAACCTTTATTAGCTTTAAGAGATTCTTCCTCAAAAATGCTTGGCTGTTGAACACTTGTAGAAGGTGGATCTAGGATTCTACCTGATCTGAGTTGTACTTCATTGAGAGGAACAACCATATAGGTAGGGAATGGTTGACCTTCCATCACATAAGCATTTTGAGGATTCCTATTATTTGGATTGGGTAATGGCTGAGAGGGAAGTTGATTTGGCTTCTGCTGGGAGAGTTGAGAATTTTGATTTTGTGGAGGAGGTTGTTGTTGTTGAGGGTATGGCAATGATAATTGTTGACCTTGATTTGGAAGTTGGGGAGCTTGCTGATTCTGAAATGATGGAGGATATTGATAGAATTGAGCAAATCTCGCATAAGGATTTTGCATGCTTTGCAACCATGGTTGAAAAGCATTTTGTGGTTGAGGCCAAGGTTGTTGCCAAGGGTTCCAATTTGGTTGGGATTGAGAATTCATAGAGTTGTTAAACCCTTGATTCTGTTGTCCTTGCCAAGGTCTCCTTGCAATAAAACAAAGAGATTCAAGCGTACTTGGATCTTCTTGAAAGACTGATTTGAGCCCAGGGATTGAAGGACAATCCTTGGTCTCATGGGTTTCTGAACAAATTACACATGTTTCCACAACTTGTGCTTCCAAGGGACATTCCCTTAAAGCATGCTTCTTTCTACACTTCGGGCAAAAGATAGTCATAGCCTCAGCTTCTGCTTTTTGTTTATTTTGAATCTTAAGGGTATCAATTTGTTCACTAAGACTCCCTAAGATGTCAGTTTTAAATTCATCCAGCATATTACCGATTTCAGCCCTACTCACTGATCCTGTTGCAGATTTATTTGCCCTAAGGAGAGAAGGATCTCTAGGCCCTTTTTGAGTTTTTGATTTGCCCCTTGAGAGATGGATACAAAGTTCTGCTATATCATTGAGAGAAAGTTGAGAAATATCCCCTTTCCCCATCATGTTTAAGATATCTATCCATTCATCCCTAATGGCTTTTAATAAGAGGGCTTTTAAGGTCTCTTCATCCAAGGTACTCATTTTTGCTCTTTTTAAGTTATATTGAAATCTCTCAAGTAAATCTTCTAAGCTCTCATCTTCTTTTTGCATCATTTTAAAAACCTCGTCCTTGTGATTAGTAGGCATACAATAGTCCAAATACCTATCCAAAAAGGTTTGTTTCATTTCATCCCAAGTCCTAATGGATTGAGTAAGTAACCCCATGAACCATTTCAAAGCTTGATCTTTTAATGTTGATGGGAACAGCTTGAGTTTCTGAGTATCATCCAGATAGTCATAGGTTCGACACACAACTTCAAATTCAAACAAGAATGTTTCAGGGTCCTCAGTTCTTAACCCATGAAAATTTGGGAGGACGGATGGTGATATGTTTTTCATGGTGGCTCGGGAATCCTCATTAACAATGGGAAACCCAAATGAGTTATCCCCATCTCTATTTCCTCCAATGGGACCTCTACCTCCTCCATTATTATTGTTATTTCCTCCTCCTCCTCTACCTCTACCTCTACCACCTCCTTCTTCCTCTGCCATGATGATTCTCCTAGGGATTTCAAAATCTTCTGGTTCTTCTACAAAGGGTGAATGAGAAGAGATTTCTCCTTCTTCTTCAGGTGAGTCTATTTCCTCAATTACAATTGGTTTTCTTGTAGGAGAAAGAGAAGAGTCTCTTCCTGGTTCAAACTCAATAGAAGGTGTAGGAGAGTCAACTCTTGGCTCTTGAATTTCAGAAATTCTAGGACTAGGAGTTTCGGTTGGAGATAAGGGAGGTGTCTCTTGTCTATCTCTTGAAGCAGATGGACTTGTAAAAATTGAACTTCGAGCTCTAGCTAAAAACCTTCCCCTAGAATCTCTAGCTCTATGCATGTCATTTTTTATTTTATCTTCAAGTCAAGTTAATAGTTCTTTTTCTGATCTTCCAGGTCACTCTAGGTGCAAGAAGAGAGCATACTCAAGAAACTATTAAATCAATAACTTTTTCCTTTCTGATCCTCCAGATCACTTTGAAGTGCAAGAGGAGAGCATACTTAGATAGGCTATTAACTTCTTTTCTTGAAATTTTATGTTTTTTTTTTTCTAAGAATATGGCTACTTAATTTCACTTCCCCGGAAACAGCGCCAAAATGTTTAGTCAATTTAGTGTTATCTAAATTGCTAGTATTAATTGTCAACCCGGGGCTCGTAAGCTGATGAAGTGAAGGTGTACTATATGTACTTAAGCAACCTCTTAGAGTTTTTTTTATCGTTGGGGGTGTTGTTTGTGGTTAATTTATCTTCCTTAGATGGAGTGGTGATTTATAAACAGATGAGTGATAGTGTGTGATTAGTGATCTCTAACTACTTGCTTGAAAGGAAATGCTTGAAAGAAATAAGTAACTTGAAATAACTTGAAAGCAAATAACCACTTCCAATGGCACTAGGCACCATTCATGCTGCTGCAAACAAAAGAAAAGAAAGTCACTTTTAAAACCAAAGATAATGATTATCTCTCCCTAACTCCCTACTTCAAACACATAGTGCTGTGTAAAGCACGATTAGAAAGTAGCTCAAGTTGAATTAGAAAAGTGATTGAAAATAAGAAAAATCTACTTTAAAGACTAGTGATAACGTTTTGCTCTTTCTAACTCTCTACTTCTGCCATATGTACTATGCAAAGTATGATTAGAAAGTAGTGAAAGATTAGTCTAAAAAGCACTCAAAGCCAACTGCAAGTTAGTGGTATTCCGATCCTTAAAAGATAGCAATTTATGATAAAAGATCATTCATGTGTTAGCAGAACTTTGAGAAATAAGACTAAAAATCAGCTATAAAAACAAAGGCAGCAACTTGAACCTGTCAACTTCAAATACCATTAGTTTGTAAAGCAAATACACAAACATAAAAACAAATCCTGGGCTAAAAACCTGCAAGGAAACAATACTGATCAGCTTGAAAGAAAAGAAATCAAATAAATCAAACTATACATGTTTAAAGAAATGTTGAATGAGAAAATAAAGAAATGCTGAACATAAAATAATTTACAGAGGCTAACATGAACAGGGGCCCTCCATTCATTCAGCCACAAGAAGACTTAAGGAACTGAAAGCTTCAAAACAGCACTGTTTCTATTGCTCCATTTGCAGAAATGTACAAAACAGAGTGCTAGAACAGCACTATAAAAACAAAGTTTACAAATGCTCTTAAAATTATCACAAGTTCAGAAAGTACAGCCGCTAAAAAGTAAAATAAGCGTACGCAGACGCAAGTATATATAGGCATCTGAAGGATGGCCTAACACGTACAGCTAATAACTGAAAAACAACTAACTGTAATGCGTATTTAAGGTTCATTGACACATCATAAGGCTGCGTGGATGAGCTGGAGGTTCTGTCGTCATGGGCAATGAATCCAGTGTTGGATCATGTCCCCTACCACCTGCAAAACGCGGACAAGTCACCGTTTGAGCTGACGTGACCTAACAGCTTACAATCACCGTTAAGCTGCCTTTATTTGACCGTAACTTGACCAGTTTTGACCGGAGGTACAGATGACGTGGATGGTTGAACAAATGGCACAGGAACCTCGAGCACGTTGATACCTAAGTGCCCATGTGGCTCATTTGGAAAACTGACACGTGGAACCTTGAGTTTAACAAAAAGGCTGCGGGATCATCAGATGGCTGCGGGATCGCTGAATGGCTGCGGGATTGCCAGACAGCTGCGGAATTCCTGCAAGTAAGTCAAAATCTAAACAAAACAATCACCCATTAGCAAAACTCACTTGATCATGTTTAATGACACCTAATGTAATGATCTGGGTGGTTTTACGGTGAAAATGAGGCAAAAGTGAAGAAAAGATGAGGAAAAACTGAGGGAAATGGTAGGCAAGTAGGTGTAAAGTAGAGGCTCTACAGTTTGCACACTTGACTTTTCATGAAAAGCATAAAAAGACAAAACATATTTCTTACAGTCCTTTACATGCATAGCAGTTGTGTTTGATGTTCTTAGCTTCCATGCTTAGGATAGTAGCATTTTGTTCATGTTAATTTAGCATCATTGCAAAGCATAGCTCTTAGCAGTTAATTAGGAAATGATGTGCCCTAGCATTGAATTTTAGTCTCTTTCATTATTGTAGTAGATCAGCACTCTCTTAGAGTAGATTTCTCTTTCTTTCATCAAGGAACCAAGCTTCTTCTGAATCCATAGAAGTTTGGCTTGCAAACCCTAGTGGTTTCTCACCATCTGAACAGTGACAAAAGTTAGAATGATCACTTTTACTTGTGTATACAACACTATCACCTCCAAGTTTGTACGAACCCCAGGTTGATAAAGTAAAGTTGGTAGCTCCAGAGTTGCAACATTCTTGCTGCAATACTAGTGCTCATCAACGTGGATGTGCTTAGTTACAAGTGATGTGCATGGCACAACAAGATAAGGTCATTGGTGTATGGTTATGTTTTTTTATGCACTAACATTATGTGTTTATGGCAGTATAATGTAGGGAGTTGCATGGAAAAAGAGATTTCTATGAATATTGAAGAAGGCTCAGGTTGAGTTTTCCTTGGGAACAATGGGGTTGAGTCATGGTGCATATTGTTAGTCTTGTTCTTTTGGTATTTTGTGATTGTTGTGCTTGATTTGTGATTTTGCGTGTGTCTAGTGCATAGCTATGCCACTTTATTGAGGTGTCATGTTGTTATTAGTTTTGATTCTTTTCTTGTTGGTTGTTTCTTGGTATTGCCTTTTATGTTTCGAGTCTGGGGAATTGGTTTGCGAAAGAGGAATAGTTGATGGAGCTCAGGGAAAGTTGTGTGGTACCCCACAGGTCATGTAAGACTATGAATCTTTGTGCATGAGTAAGCAGTGTGGAAGGTAAGACTATGGCAGCTGGTTGGACTAGTTGTTCCATAGTGGTATATAGATGGTGGTAGTACATACATGTGAAGGTAACTAGAAAAGGTAAAGTAAATGGATCTGAGGTGTCGGATGCCTTGGCTATGTTGGGAACTATTGTTCTCAATGTTGTGCATGTTGTGCACAAATAAGGAAGTTTTCTAACCTAGACCTTATAATATCTGGAAATTTTGTTGTGACCATGATTATGTTGATGTTTATATGTATACATGTATGTATGTATGTATATCATTGTCTGACATGACCATGATTTTTTTATGCTAATGTTTATGTATATATGTGCATGTATCCATGTATCTATGTCACTGTTTGATAGGGTCATCAGGAATCGTCCTTATGGAGGAATGATTGCTTATGCAAGCAAATGGCAGGAAGAGGTTCTTGGCTATGAGGAATCAAGTGGGAAGAGTAGTCATGACAAATATATGAGGTCAATATCATGTGAATATGAATTTATATTTTATGCTTGTATTATGCCTATTCTTATGTTATGGATAGGTTATACCAAGGGATACAGTAGCGAAATGAAAGTAGTGTGGTCTACGACATGCTGGGACAAGCATGTATAAGACACTGGAAGCAAGGTTGCTTGGTAAAGACAATGTGGTTTTGGATGTGTGGTACTATTGTTGTGCACATGTTGCATATTTTATGTTATGTGCATGTAGTGTTGTGTGGATATTTCATATGTAGTGCTACGTATTTATGGTGTCATGTAGATGTTGAATATGTGGTCTTATGTATAGATGATGTTTTGTACATGTTGGATATGTAGTGCTATGTAAAGGTGTTGTTGCATGGATGTTGTACATGTGGTGCTATGTACATATGGTGTTGTGTGCATGATTGTACAAGTGGTGTTGTGTGCATGTGGTGTTGTGTGTATGTTGTACAAGTGGTGTTGTGTGCAAGTGGTGTTGTGTACATGTCGTGCATGTGGTGTTGTGTATATACGGTGTTGCGTACATGTCGTGTGTGTGGTATTGTGTACGTGTGGTATTATGTACATGTGGTACAGTGGTGAATTGTACATGTGATGATGTGCACATGTTGTGCAGGTGGCTGTAGAGTACAGGTGGTACTGTGTACATATGGTACTGGTGTAGATGCATGTATTGCATGGTGTTGTATGTGTAGTTGTATGTGTGTGATGCACACTATGTATACGTGCACGTGGTTAAGGAGAAGGCACTAGGTGTTTTTCTGGTGTGGAAAGTGATCCAAAGTGCATACGGAATAAATACAGAGCTAGAAGCTAAGGATTGATGAAAGGATAAGTATCAACATTTTATTTCAGTTTTATTATGCATGTGATTTATGATTCCAGTTTATGATGATTACATGTGATCTATGATTTTGGTTTATTATCGTTAGATTTTATTTATGATGTTGATCTATGATGGTTGTGCTTTGAGCTAACCTGGTGTGATATGTTTATACACGATGATTTGGTCAAAGATGCTAGTTTGACTTGTTGTGACAGGAAGTAAACAGTATTTCAAGTATACCTTATTAACAATCTACTAATGAGGTATGATTTGAGGTCATTTCAATTTATTTGAATCTAATGGAAATCATGTGCTTGGAACAAGAATTCATGAACATTCAAAGTTGGGTGGTTGAAATCGACTATAAGAATTCACAGCAGTAGAAAAAGAAATTGGAACATGCAACAGTATGTTGGTAGAGTACTTCAGGAGTAGGGCCATTATGGGATGCTTGTACCCAATAGTGCCCATTGATTGCCATGAGCATGCTATGACAGTTATGATTGTTTCGAGGAAGGTATATTCCTTGGTTTTTTATCATCCGATGCGAGGAAGCCATGCCAATGGATGGGTCAGCCGAGATAGGGGATGTAGGGAACTTGGAAGGTGAGTGACTGCATGGAAGGGAGTGACCGGATTTCTTGAGGGACTATGTATCAAAGAATGGAAGGTCACGGATATATTGGTTTTGGTCATTAGCATTTCCAGATGGAATCAAATACACATTGGGAGTGCTCCCTAGAACAATGAGCCGGTAATTGTTCACTAAGAGGGAAAGTGGCACAGGATTATAGCGCGGGACATTAGATGCAGCTTTGACTATGGCAGTGGATTCTAGGCTTTCTAGGAAGGAGGTGAATCCTATTATTACGTTGAGGGTGGAGGCTTAAGCCTCTGGACTCCCTTGTTGACAGATACAGACATCGTATCCTTTTATTTGTTGGTTTAGCAAATGTGCATATGTGTATATGTGGTTATTGTAATTATAAAGCTCCAATAAGTGGTATGGTTGTTATATTGTCATGTTGTCATGATGTTATCTTTTGAGAAGGTCTTTCATTATAAATATTGCATCAAGCTAAGTTATAAATCTCCATGGGTAGTATGTTTTTTTTTCAGCAGTCTTGTGGAGGTCTTGGTGTGGTTTAACACCATGGACAGTGTTCCCCAAGGGGGAGGGTTCTGTAACAGCCCTGGTGAAAAGTTCACGTAATAAAATTAAATAAAGGAAAAATAAGACCACAAGTAAGGGACATGTATTCTAGGTTGAATGTTGGGCAAAGATATCCTAGTGGGCATCACTGGATGTGTGTTTTTGGATAAGGAAATTAGCAAAGGAAAAGGCAAAGACATTAAAAGGCAAAAGGCATTTTTGGCACATTTATTTATGAATAAAGGAAAATAGGAGAAAAGGAAGGTAAATTTCACAGGTTGCATGTAAGGAGGAAATTGAAGGAAAATAATGGAAAATGAAGAAAATAGTGGCCTCATTCATAAAAAGGCTTCTGAGGATTAGTTGGAAAGTTTCTTAGTCAATGTTAGGCTTGGTCAGTTCAAGTTTGGAGCTCTATCATTATTCCCTCTCTCTCTCTCACTCTTGGTCACTTAGAGTTTTCTTGGATCACTCTAGCTTTGGATCAAGGAAGGAAAGACAAGCAAAGGGAAGGAAGAAGAGAAGGATCAAGCACCTTCAGTAGGAATACTTGTAGATAACCTTTTTCATGTGTGATTTCCTAGTTGGTTTGGACATGCATGACTTTGAATATTGGTGTATGGTTCTCTTGTTGTCGGTGGCATAGTTTTTTCGGGTTATGACAATGGTTTTCAGCCTAGCCTTTCCTTTTTCCGGATGCCATGGTGTTGGGATGATTATTTCAGTTTTGAGCTTTGGTTTTCCCGATGGATTTCAGAATCCGAGGTGGAGGTGGTCTCAAGGTTCATTCCCAAAGGCCTAGGAATTCCCTTGACTGGTTTTGGTGGGATACATGGTAAAGCCTGAGGGAGGAGTCTCGGTTTACAACCTAGTGATCCGGGTTTGGATTGTAGTAAAGCCTAAGAGATTGGTCTTGGTTTAGGGCTTAGTGATCTAGGTTTGGATTGTGGTAAAGTCTGAGAGACAAGGAGACGGAAAATTCCTCAAGGATAGTGATGGATTCCAGATGGAATTCCAAGTTCGGTTCGGTTATGATCAGAGCACTGGTTTTGGTGTGATCATAGTTTAGTGAGGGTGGAGGTGGTTTAACCTCTGGATTCCCTTGGTTGTTATTGGATTGGTTGTTCTATGAGATCACACACTCATGCTTGGAATATGGCACGGGGGTGACTGGATGAAAGAGATATTTGGTTGAACCATGTCTATGGTAGGGTGGTACGTGGAAGTCCCAAACCTAGTCATATTTTCCTATGATTAATAAAAGCTAAGTTCTCTTAATTTTGTACTTATTTATATGTGGGTTTAATGGTTGTGATATCTCTAATATTTATATGGTTTAATGATGATTATAGGCATGGTTATGTGACTGGTTCATGTCATGGTTATTTCATGTATTTACTTGTAATTGTTAAATGGATGGATGCAAGACCTAATTAATGATATAATAGTTCAATGGAGAAGGAGGTGATCCTTCTAGTTATGTTTCATAAATTCTTTCAGTCATTTATGCTTTGTCTTGTATCCTAGACCTGTAGGTTGCATTGATGCCAAGTGTTTGACAGAATGTCAGTCCCAGTTGGGGATGCTCAGGCCTAGTCCTGAGGTTGATTTTTTATTTATCAACATTGTTATCATGTTTCTAATAGATTCTGAAGGTTGTAGCAAGTTCTGGGTGGAGGTCGTGATTATGGGCTAGAAAAGTGGCTCAAATCTCAAGGTTTCTAACACAGGTATGCTGAGAAAAGTCCACAATCGTTGGAACAGAGGTCTATGAGAGTGAATTTGAGTTGTTGGCCATTGTCTTGCCTATAGCATGAGAGAAACTTTGGGTTAAGAGGCTTAAAACATCAATGGGACCCTGGGATAGGGTGTTTGAGTGGCTGACATGTCTCCTCAGGGTGTAATTGCTGATGTGGATGGGTTTATTTGATGAGTTCTATCAATTCCATTTCCTTAAGGTAACAAAGGATATTAAATCCCTTATAGTAACCTCTCTCGTCACATGTTTTCCCAGCTGGTTGGATTCTTGGGTGGACCTGGGAGGGGGGGTGTTATAGTATGCAATGAAGATCATACTTTTCTCCTTAGAACTGTCTGCCCTACTTGCCTCTAAAATTTCTTCTTCCTCTTCCTCATTGGCCACCTCTTCCTCTAGAAGAATCTTGTGCATGGTTCTTCTATTTATGTTCAAGTCACATAACTTCTTCAGAATATTGAGGAGTTGTCTTCTTCCTAAAAGCCTTCTCTATCTCAACAAACTTCTTCTCAAGGGAGTCAAAGATAATCTCCTTGAGGTTTCCACTTGCTTGCAATGACTCAAGATAATTTGAATAAGTGGGATATAGTGACTTGACATAAGCTATGAGAGGAATGTCTATTTGAACACTTATGGTTTTGATATCCTGCATAATATATCTTACTTCTCATGCTAAATAAAGAGGATCATCATTTTTCAATACAAGATTGAACAATTTAATCATCAATTGGACAACTTCAAGTTCATAGTGTGAGTCATAGAGTTCCTTCAACTTCTGTAAGGCTTCAAAAGCATTTGAAAATGGTGAAATATGAAGACTCACCTCTTCATTTACAGATGCTGCAATCAAGGCATAGGCCTTGTTTTTCTTGTTTTCCCAAATGGTGATCTCCTTATCTAAGGTGGGCTTTGCAGGTTCATTATCTCCTTCTCCTACACAAACTCCTTTCCATAACTCATTGAAAATGAGGGTGTGTTTTATTTTCTTAATCATTCAGGATAGTTCTCTTTTCTCGAGAGAACTACTCCAACAATATATATCAATGAATGCATTAAAAATATGTGTACTGAAGAAAAAAAAATGTGTACTTCTGGTGGCAAAAAAATGCAATTCTGGTGGCAAAAAATGCACTTCTGGTGTAAAAATTGCAATCTGATATTTATTGAATAAAGGTATTATTTAGGGTAGTTTATATATGGGAGAAGGAATATGTGAGGGAGGGAGGGATTATATGGGGGAGACGGGTTCGGGCCCGACGATTATGACTTATGGTATGCAGGCATATGGTATGTGGGCTTATGGTATACAGGCTTATGGTATTAACAAAAAAAATGCATATATGGTATGTAGGATCAGATTAAACAGCGGGGAAGGTTATGTATGGGGGTTTGGGAGTTAACAGTGGTATGATACATTAGTATTCAAACATTGGTATGATACCGAGAGCGGATTCAAATAGTGGTATGATGCCATTTCAGTCATTAACCAACGGGATTGGGATCGTGGAGTATTGGATCGGATACATATATTCAATGTATGGGGGTTCCACTGTGAAGTGGGAGGAGGCAGTATGTCAGGAGGAAACTGGGGTGTGAGGTAGTATTATATGGGATATGTGAACCATTGGTAGGGAGGAGTGCATTATGTAGTCGAACCACAACGTTGTATGGTATATGGTATGGTGGGTTGTGGAATTGTATTAACATCCAGCGATAGGTATTAACCATACAATATATAACAATATGATATATAAAAAAACAACGCAATGTAAAACACAACGTGGAGTATTGTATGAGAGCTCAAGCAGAGGTATGCGTGAGCAGACATATGCGTTCCTGCGTGGAGGCGAGTCACGACAAGTTTGTTCCGAGTAGATTTTTATGGCATTATTAACTATGCGGGAGTCACAATAGTGGTATTAACATAGAGCTGCAATCATACATTCACAATGCCAAGGGAGGAACAGTGTTGTGCAGGTGAGGCTGAGCATGCATATAATAATGTATGTGCTAAAAACTTAACATAGAAGAAAATACAGTGGACATGGGTCGTAAGGAGTGATTAACATAGAGGCATTCTAAGCACAGTCAAATAAAAAATTTGTGTTAGCTTACTAATTTCTTTAGCTAGCGATTCTCCTCCCCACACGACAACGACACTCCCACATTCATCCAATGTGATTTGAATGCCGTGAAGATGTGCATTGAACAAAAATAAAGCAGATACAAAAGGACAGAGAATATGGTAGACTGCAAAAATGGGGAAGACTACAGAAATGGTAGAAGGGAGTTACAAGGGAAGAGAAGCTAAAAATGGAGTTGGCTCTGATACCATGTCAGGCCAAGAGGTAACTCCACAATGCAAATTGTGTTTTTGCATTAAGATTTCTCATGGATATATACATGGAGGGAGAGAATATTAGGTTTCACCTCCCAATGTCTCTTCATATTCCTAATCTCCTTATTTTCTATTTACATTATTTACATGAATTTCCTAATCCCAAAGATTAGGTGTCAACGTGTACCATTGCTAATGTGCCACATTAACCATCTATCTATAAGGGAGACTAAATGATGGCCTTCAAAATGATCGAACCATTTTATATGTTTACATCTATTATAAGAGTACTAAATATAAATTGCATTTTTATCCTAGGTCTCTAGATGCTTCTGGTTTTAACCCTTAAAATGATGTGCTAAAGTCTTGTTGAGTACTTATGTCTACCCATCTATGTATGGATGGAATGTCATAGATATTTTCAGCTCTATGTCCATATCCACCCAATTTGTAGTCCAAAAGGCACTAAGAAATCTCGTATCCATTTTTTAGATGATGCTCTTTGGTATCCCAAAGTGCACCCAAACTTGTTCAAAGAATATATTTATTGCTTCCTATTCTTTGATTGTCTTTTCATAAAACATAAAAATTCTCATCCTGATAAACTTATCAACTACCAAAAATAAATAGTCATCTCTCTTGCAAGTTTTTTGGTAAACTATCCAAAAAATACATCAAAATGTTTTCCCAATGTCATGTGAATACATGTATGTGCTTATATAAACCATGCTTCCTATTATGGGGCTTGTTGGTACAATAGAGTATGCATCCTCTAATATACAATGCTACATATTTTTGGAATTTTTGGTCAATATAAAAACATTTGCAAGTTAGAAATTGTCTTCACAACACCAAAATATCTTACAACCTTGTAGGTGTGAGCTTCTCTGACAAATTGCAAACTTTCACCTTTAGGAACATAGAGCTTTTCTAGCTTGTGGAGCAATATATTTTGAAGATAATAGTTATCATTAATGTCACCTTGATGTACATTAATTTTACCTTGTAGTTTCTAAAAGTCTCCTTGAAGTCCTGATCTTCTATGTATGACTCTTTATACGCATCATGGGTAAAATCCTCCATATCCATAAGACTTCCCAAATTTGTAACATGTAACGTAGATGGTATTGAAAGCATGCTTTCTAAATTATTATTTTTTCCCTTCTTTTGCTTGATGACCAAATGAAATTCCTATAAAAATACCATCTATTTGTAATTTATAGTTTAATGAAGCTAATTGCAGTCTTGCAAATACTACGTTGGCTAGTGATCTATGCAGATAGGGATTTTCCACTCCCATGCCACTACTATGGATTGTAGATTTAAGTCTCCAAGTTCATTCGATTACCCTCTTCCAAATCAGCTATATTTATTCCATCTAAGGTCATCCCATCATGTTTAGTAGGTAATTTGTTTATAGTCCCACCATTAACCTTCCTCCACATTGATTGCTCTTCCAGATACATTGTATTATCATGGTTACCCACTTGATTCTCATTAGTCATTGTCTCATCCTTATCAATACCTATGACCTCTTCGGTTCCCTTGAATTGTATGTAATAGTGATTGTAGGTATTTATTCCAATTGGGTGTCATTCATTTGTGTGTCCCCTTCTTAGCCATTTCTTGGTGGTGACTTTCTCAAAATCCTCGTGATCTTTCTCTACAAGAATATTTGTGGAAGTAGGTGGGAGGTTGAAGTTAAAGTCCTTGAAAACATGGCCATGTTCATGGTACTTATAACAATGAAAAGGAAGATGTTCATAGTCAATGGTTTGGTGCTAGTCTAAGTCTCTATAACTCAAACATATGGAATCTAGGAAGGTTCAAGAGACGTTCATATAAACATAAATGCATGTGTAAAAGGTGTAGTATCCTCACTTGGTTTCTTCAGAGATCATAATGAAGTATTTGAGGGCATTTCTAATCCATTTCCATGTCTCTACATCCCAAGACTCTTGAAGCAATGAGTATAGGAAGACCTTAACTAGGGCTTCCATGAATTCTTCCTTATCTAGGATAAAAATTTCCATCTAGAAATAGAGATAATGTCCCACAAAGTTAAATAAGTATTTTCCATTTTCAAATATCCACTTTGATATTTAAAATTAGTGAAAATAATTATATAAGACCCTTTAGACCCAATTTTTAGGTCTAGATGCCCTTTTGGTTTCTAGTGACAACCAATCCACTAGATTAGGGTCATCTCTATTGATCAAATGCCTATGAAATTCCCTAATACAACGTGATCTTGCTAATACTAAATTTACTCACCAACTCTGGTAGAGGTGACTGTTTATTTTTCAGTACAATTGATACAAGTACTTCTTTTTTGAACTATTGTAATTACTTGTGAATATATATTATAGTTATTTTATCTTCATAAGCAATCACATTTCAGAAATTCAACCAATAACCATGAAAATAACTATAATATATATCAAAATGTGTGTGAGAGAGATATGTGAATGATAAGTTTGTATGTAAAATGAAGAAGTTCAAGTGTATTTTATACCCAAGATACCCACATGTCTATTAAATTAAATCACATATCTTTGTAAATTAAATTCTAGTAACTCCACACTTCACATTTTTACTCATATTTGTTAAATTGTTGAAGATCACGTAAATAATAGTGGGCAATAACTCCCAGTAAGTATATTTGTTAACATATTGTTCTTATTATGTATTTTATGAAAATATTTGCTTAAATTATGGTGGATAACAATTGATGGTAAATATGTTATTTAGGTGAGTATGAACTATTTTCAAGGATTTTTAATTTTAGGTGGCGTTGTTGATTTCCTTTCTTTAAAATTTCTTTCTTCTAATTTAAAATTTCATTTTATTTCGTGTTTTTACAAAGTATTATAAATATATCAAGGATTATGAAGACAGACCATAACTACATTCTTCAACATTCACTCTTAGCTAGGGAGGTATTCGTAATGAATATCTACATGTTTTTTTTATACATGAACTTTCTTGAAGAAAAAACTCATCAATATCATATTTATTTAGGTCAATACCCTTGACCTACATTAAAATCATCATCAATATGTATGACATCAACATCATCATCACCTTAGAATTAAATGCAAGAAGTATTAGGAAGCGACAACATGTTAAAGTGGGTTTATTGCAATTGAGGGGAACCAATGCTAGAATGAATGCAGTGGGTTGAGGCTTCCATTGCAAGCATTCAACTTTGGGTTAGTGGGATGGTTCCATAAAGCCCCATATTTTTCCAAGGTTCCTCGCCTCTCTTCAATAAGGTTTTCTCTCAGTTATATGTCTAGAACTGATAGTGTCACTTGGGTATGATGTTTCTCTCATTGGTTTCCTCATAATGAGTTCAACGAATAAGGTGGTCAGTTCATCAATGGAGGCCATAGTGAAGCACTAGGATCCAAGTATTTTCATTCTTGGGTTTACTAGTGACACTTTCAGTCGAGGTTTCTACCCTCCTCTCTTGTATGTGTTTCCTCTGAGTTCCCTCCATGAGCTACCCATTTTTGCTTGATGGGGGATTTTGGGGTTCATCTCTCCTCAGGACTAGTTTGGGGACCTTTGGCGCTTTTTGTTTCTTCTTCAATTCGTGTTAGACATTGTGGTCTCTACGTGATTTAGTCAAGAAATTCCCCCCTCCAACACACAAATATTTGTGTCTCCAATATCTTTGGCTCAACCATGTCATGGGATAATTCACCCTTAGGTATGAAGTGAAATTTATGCAATTAAACATAAAGGAGATTATGAAAACGAGTGTCTCAATGCCGATTCATCCACCATAACTCTCGAATCCATTATTAACCTGCAAATGAGAATGATAAAGCTAGAAGAGGACATTAGGGAACTCAAGCATGTGGTGGAAGAGGGAAGAAGCTCAACCCTCCATGGTGAGCCTGACATCAAATGCATATGCCCACACTATTTGAATTGTAGTATTTGTTTTGTTAATATGGTTAGTGCGGCCCCTCTCAGTGTGGGAAATAGTTAATTTTTAACTCATGTTATGTAAGTTTGTCTTCATATTGAGGTTTTTTAGTGTAGTTACAAGCTAGCAAATGTAATAGTTATAATAAACCTTGTGTCTACTCAAAAGTGTCTTTTTGTTACATTTTTTTATATGTGGTCTTTAAAATTCCACCTAACACCTGTGTATGGTGTATTTTGTACTAGATGTATAACTTTACCCAACATAAATTGCATAATATAAAAAAATATCTAACTTTTATTAAAAAATAAATATATAATAAGTGATTATTAATAACTAAATAATAAAAAATATAAGTAATAAAAATAATTCTAAACCAATACATCAATATATATATATATATATATAAAATTTTAAATAATATAAAAATAACAAATTATTATTTTTAAAACATTCAAAATGCAACAAGTTGCAAAGCGCCTATTAAAAGAAACAATATTACACGGTATCATTTAACAAAGTTAAAAACATGACACAGTGTGGTTTTATTTGTATGTTGCACCATTACTTGTCATGCTAATAAATGTACACCATGATATTTACGGTATGATGTTAATGACCATTTTAGATAGATATAAATGTTATTATATATTTTTATTATATGTAAATGGGCATAGTGTTGTTAGATTTAGTGATGTATGTTTTAAAATTACAAACAAAGTCGATTTAAGTGTTTGAGTTAGATCTAAGTGTTTGAGACATTTTTAATTATACTTTAGGTCTAAATATTGAGGGGATAGGGCTTTTATGGCAATGAGTTGGTTTATTTGGTTATTTTAATCAAATTCAGTAAAGGGAAATTTAAGTCAAGTTTTAAAAAGAGATTATTAGATAAAACTTGGTTCGATAAAAGAGTAAAAATTACTCGGTCTAGAGTGATGGTTTTTGGGCACAAGGTTTTGGCTTCCCATGGAATGCATGTAATTGAGTTTTTAAAAGAATTGGAAAACATCATTGTAATGTGTTAGGGAAGGTGAACATTGAAACTCACTTCACTATCTTAGCAAGGTTTTGGCCAAGGACACTCATAGAATTTTGTTAGATAGTTTTTTCCTAGTGTGTTTATGTTTTCTTATTTGTTGTTAGTTGTTTTAATGTTTCTCCAAGTAAATTTAATTTTCTCTCTAGTGATTTTAACATGGTGTCGGAGAGGAAGCGAGGAAGGTTTATTTATGGCTTGGCTACTTGAATCTATTGGATATGTGAGAGCTAAGTGTTGGCTTAAGAGGCACACTATTTTTTCTAATGGTTTATTTTGTGTGGTGAGTGTGAGAAAGGCACACAAGTATGGAAATAAGATGAAAGAAAATTCAAAGGAAGAAACAAAGGAGAACAAATTCTTGACCAAGAGCGTGTCGAGTGTAGATCAGGATAACAAATTCTTGACCAATGGAAATGCAAAGTGTGTGCAGTGTAGATCGGGTTTGTTGTGTGGTTTGCATTGTCATGGTTATGTCCAAGGGAATTTTATCCAAGCTACAGGAGGAGGAGGCCTAGTTGATGAGCTTGAAGTGCAAGAACATGGAACTAGAAGAGAAAATAAGATGTCGATGGCAAGAGAAAATCAGATGTCGATGACAAGTACATAAGAAAAGAAAGCAGACAAAGCTAGATCTAGAGAGGAGAGCACAAGGGGAGAGAATGACTATAATAACAATGAAAAAATAGTATTATTTTATAGTGAAGCTAAAAAATTTATTACATGAGCTAGATCTAGAGTGGAGAGCACAAGTGTTGGGTCCCTATAATACTAGTGATTACCCCATTACTATTGTAGTTGTACCCATTATTAATATTGTTGTGCCCCTATTATCCCGATATTGTTATTACTGTGCCCCATAGAATCCCTCTATTGTTATTTTTGTGGCTTTATATTATTATTGTTAGGTCGGCTGGGTTATATTGTGACTCCTTATACTCCTATATATAGAAAGGAGGTTTTGTCATTTGAATCATCCAAGAATTGCTCATTTATGTAATATAAAGGAGGTTGCCCCCTCGAAGAGGCTGAATTCTAAGGCGTTGATCTATCTTTCCTATCTTTTTCTTGAGTTGGTTTCATAACATTTGGTATCAGAGCTTTGGATTCTAGGGTTTCGCTACTCCAAACAGGTCATCGTGGAATTTTTGATAGAACTATTTTTCTACGACGTTTCATAAGCTAAAGAAAAAACCCATTTGAGAAGACATCGCGCTGAATCTTGAGTCCGAATTTCAGAGATTTTCGTGCTATATTTGCGGAGATATGATCTGAGGAAGTTGGTCTTTTTGCAGACTCCTGAATTACATTCGAAACAGGTGACCTGGGGAAAATCGTCATAACTTTCTCTCTGAGCATCAGATTGAAATTTCGTAAGAAGCTAGAGAAAGAGGATGGATTGTAGTTTCTTGTATATCGTTTTTTAGAGCCAAAGGTCAAAACAGGGACACGTGGCACGTCGTACAAGTTCTCTCTACTGAACTAGTCTATAATCAAGTGACTGTGGGAGATTTGACATAACTCTTCCTTGGAGAATCCAATTGGGATCAGACTGGTGGCATTGGAAAGAGGACACATAGGGCTACTATTGGTCGTAATTTCAGAACTAGATGATTAGAAATTACAAAGATACATCAGAGGCAATATCGAGCTCCTACAAAGTGAAAAACGGTGTGTAGATTTTTTTAAATTTTTGCTTAAGCTTGGTTTGAAAAATTATTTTGAAGGAATTCAAAGGGCATAGTAGAGCATTATTATCGGTAACTGATGCCCAGAGGAAATAAAATGCAAAAACCTAGTAAGCAACCTGAAAGCTCTAGCATGACTCATGAAGAAGAGGAAGAAATGCTACATGATATATCAAAATTACAAGACCAAGTGCAACAAATGTCAGTCTCAAAAAAGCTAACAGAAGCTAAGATAAATGGCATGGAATCTAAGATAAAGGGCGTGGAAGCTAAGATGAATGGCATGGAAGCTAAGATGGACGATTGGAAGACAGATTTGAAGACAGACATGGAAGAATTGAAGATAAATATGAATAAGTTGCTACAAGAAATGGTCACTAATGGTGAAAGGGTAGTAAAGGAAACTCATGATGAGAACAAAAGAAATGTTAATCATGATTCCATAGACTCTAATGTTGGATCGAAGACCCACCATATTCCAAAAATCGATATGAGGAAGTTTGATGGCAAGGATCCCGCAACATGGATATTACAGATGGAGCAATTTTTTTATCTCAATAATGTGCAAAACACACAAAAGGTACGTATTGCAACTTTATATTTGGAACCAAATCAGTTTGTATGGTATCAATGGCTTTGCTCTCGTAAACAAATTATCACTTGGGCAATTTTTACGGAAGAATTGATAGCACATTATGAGGATACAAAAAGCAACACTTTTTTTAGCCAATTGATAAGTCTCAAACAAAAGGGTTCAATAATGGAGCACATTGAGGAGTTCCAAAAATTGAACATAAGGGTAAAAAATATTCCAGAGGAGCATAGGATTGATGTGTTCATAGGGACTTTAAAGGATAATATCCAACATGATGTTCGCCTTTGGGAACCTGATTCATTAGAGAAGGCATTCAGGTTAGCAAGAAAAATGGAAAGCAAAATTATGGCAACCAGGAAGCATACCACTCACAACTATAAAGATGGAAGTGTTGTTGCCCCTAGTCTTCCACAACCTATAAGGTTGACACCACAACAATTGGAAGAAAAAAGAGCAAAAGGGCTTTGTTACAGTTGTGATAGCAAATACACTAAAGGTCATAAGTGTGCTGAGAAGAAATTATTCTACATAGATTGTGAAGAGGAAGAAGAAAAGGAGCAAGAAAGGTCAAAAGAAGAGGATATACTCCAGGAACAAAGCCTAGATAAAGAAGAAATGAATCCGACCATATCTTGTAATGCATTGGCGGGAATTACCACTCCTCAAACCATCAAGATAGAAGGACAAATCAAGAAGAAAAAGGTAATAGTGTTGATTGATTCAGGAAGTACCCACAATTTTATTCATTGTAAGGTAGCAAAAGAATTGAATTGCTTCTTATATCCAGCACCAGAGTGTCAAGTGATGGTTGCAAATGGAGGAACAATAAATTGCTCTGGAAAGTGCCATAATATCAAGCTATCCATGGGAGAATATGTATTGACTAGCCCAATGCTTTCCATTCCAATGGGAGGTGCTGATGTTGTACTAGGAGTCCAATGGCTACAATCCTTGGGTACAATAGCTTTTAATTTTCAAGAACTTTTCATGAAATTTTCTGTGGAAGGAAAGGAAGTTGAATTAAGGGGTATTGCAGGGAAACCAGGAAAGATAATCAGCTCTAATGGTATGACAAAGCTTCTAAAAAAGGAACAAAGAGGTGTAATTGCACAATTATGTTCGCTAGATGTTTCCACATTGGAATCATCTATTTCTCCAGATCTCCAAAAAGTCTTGGACAATCATTCCAAGGTATTTGAGACTCCCAAAGGTCTCCCACCTATTCGTGATCATGATCATGCTATTCATCTGATTCCAGGAAGTGTTCCTCCAAACATCAGGCCGTACAGATATCCCTATGCCAAAAAGAGTGAAATTGAACGTATGGTTGCAGAAATGCTAGAGGCTGGTATAATTCAACCGAGTCAAAGTTCTTTCTCTGCTCCAGTAGTATTGGTGCACAAGAAGGATGGATCATGGCGCATGTGTCCGGATTATAGGGAGCTCAACAAGCTCACTATTAAAGATAAGTTCCCCATTCCTGTCATTGATGAATTACTGGATGAATTGCATGGATCAATTTACTTCACCAAGTTGGATCTTCGTTCAGGATATCATCAAATCAGAATGAAGACTGAAGACATTCCGAAAACAGCATTTAGAACTCATGAGGGTCATTATGAATTTTTGGTCATGCCTTTTGGCCTTACCAATGCACCTTCAACATTTCAAGGTTTGATGAATTCAATTTTCAAACCATTCCTTAGAAAATTTGTGTTAGTATTTTTTGATGATATACTAATCTACAGCAAGTCTTGGAAGGATCATGTTGAACATGTTGACAGGGTGCTACAACTATTGGAGGAGAAACAATTATATGCAAAAAGATCCAAATGTTTCTTTGGAGTACAAGAGGTGGAATATCTGGGTCATATTGTATCTCATGAAGGAGTTAAGGTAGACCCTAGCAAAATTAAAGCCATTAAGGAATGGAAAATCCCCACATCCATAAAGCATCTGCGAGGATTTCTCGGGTTGACAGGGTATTATCGCAAGTTTGTTAAGAATTATGGGAGAATAGCAGCACCTCTAACAACATTATTGAAGAAAGATGCATTTTCATGGACTCCAGAAGCAACAAAGGCCTTTGAACATCTTAAAGAGGCAATGTGCCAAGCACCGGTCTTAGCTACACCGGACTTCACAAAAACCTTTATTGTGGAATGTGATGCTTCAGGAAATGGAATTGGTGCTGTTTTAATGCAAGATGAAAGACCCATTGCTTTTGAAAGTCGTCCAATCAAGGGAAAGTTTTTACACAAAGCTATTTATGAGAAGGAAATGTTGGCAATACTCCATGCACTTAAGAAATGGCGACCCTACCTAATGGGAAGACACTTCAAGGTAAAAACGGATCATGATAGCCTTAAATACTTTTTAGAACAAAGATTATCCTCTGAAGAGCAACAAAAGTGGGTCACAAAGATGTTGGGTTATGACTTTGAAATCATCTACAAAAAAGGGAAGCAAAATGTGGTGGCAGATGCACTCTCAAGAAAGGATGAGGATGTGGAAGCATTGTTGTGCGCCATTTCTATTATCCAACCAGATTGGATAAACGAAGCAAGGGAGGAATGGAAGAATGACGAAGAAGTGTGGGCACTTATTCGAAAGTTACAACAAGATTCCAGTATGTCTGATACATTTAGCTGGCAAAATGATTCGTTATGGTACAAAGATCGCTTATACCTCTGTAAGAATTCCCAGCTAAAACAAAAGATTCTTATGGAATTGCACACTTCTCCCTTAGGAGGGCACTCAGGATTTTTAAAAACTTACCACAGGGTTAAGAAGGAATTTTTTTGGGATGGCCTTAAATCAGATATTCAAAAGTTTGTGGCGGAATGTTTGGTTTGCCAACAAAATAAAGTTGAAACAATTAAGACACCGGGTCTATTACAACCTTTATCCATTCCAAGCCAACGTTGGGAGGAGGTTTCAATGGATTTTATCACAGGTTTACCCAAGTCTGAGGGAAAGAGTGTCATCATGGTGGTAGTTGACAGACTTACCAAGTATGCACACTTTTGTGCATTATCACATCCATTTAAAGCCAGTACAGTTTCTACTGCATTTATGGAAACAATTCAAAAGCTACATGGAAACCCAAAGATTATTGTAAGTGACAGAGATCCCATTTTCACTGGAAATTTTTGGACATAATTATTTTCTTGTCTTGGTACTCAGTTAGCTCATAGCTCATCTTATCATCCTCAATCTGATGGGCAAACTGAGATAGTAAACAAATGTTTGGAAGGATATCTTCGTTGCTTTGTATCTGATAAACAGACACAATGGGTCAAATGGTTGCCTCTGGCTGAATGGTGGTATAACACTTCCTTCCATACAGCAACAAAAATGACCCCATTTATGGCACTTTATGGGTATCAACCACCATCCATCACATCATATTTAAGAGAAAATTCTAAGGTTCAAGCAGTGGAACATCACATCGAACATCAACAACAAGTCCTCCAACTCTTAAAGGATAACCTCGTGTTGGCACAGAATAGAATGAAACAACAGGCAGATCAACATCGCAGCGAAAGAAGTTTTGATGTAGGTGATTGGGTATTCCTACGGCTACAACCATATAAGCAAATGTCCCTCAAGCAAGCTAAGAAGGATAATAAATTATCACCAAAGTATTATGGTCCATACAAGGTGTTGCAAAAGATTGGTACTATGGCATACAAATTGGAGCTTCCTGCAGCTTCTCGATTGCACCCAGTTTTCCATGTTTCATGTTTAAAGAAGGTTATAGGCGACAAGCTCCCAGTTCAAACAATATTGCCAGAACTTGACGAGGAAGGAAAAATTATATTGGAACCGGAAGCAGTCACAGAAACAAGAACTCGACAGCTACGAAATCGATCAATTTCAGAGTATCTTATCAAGTGGAAGAACTTATCCGCTGAAGATTCCACATGGGAGGATGAGAATTTTATACAGAAGCATCCAGAACTACTCAAGCATTGAGGACAACACTTTTTTGAAGGAGAGGGGCATGTTGGGTCCCTATAATACTAGTGATTACCCCATTACTATTGTAGTTGTACCCATTATTAATATTGTTGTGCCCCTATTATCCCCATATTGTTATTAATGTGCCCCATAGAATCCCTCTATTGTTATTTTTGTGGCTTTATATTATTATTGTTAGGTCGGCTGGGTTATATTGTGACTCCTTAGACTCCTATATATAGAAAGGAGGTTTTGTCATTTGAATCATCCAAGAATTGTTCATTTATGTAATGTAAAGGAGGTTGCCCCCTCGAAGAGGCTGAATTCTAAGGCGTTGATCTATCTTTTCTATCTTTTTCTTGAGCTGGTTTCATAACAACAAGGGAAGAGGATGACTATAATAACAATGAAAAAATAGTATTATTTTATAGTGGAGCTAAAAAATTTATTACATGATAATGTTGAAGAGGATGACTATAATAACAATGAAAAAATAGTATTATTTTATAGTGGAGCTAAAATTTTTATTACATGATATCGTTGTAAGCCATGGTAAGGCATGTGTACCCATGGGAAATTAATGGTAAAGTGTGGAGTTAGACCTAAGGGTGGAGTTATACCTAAGTGACAGGGGCACGTTAAATTATACTCTATACTCTAGATGTAAATTTTGAGAGTAGCAGGGCCTTAAGAGAGTAGGGGAACATGTTGAATTATACTCTAGATGTAAATTTTGAGGGGAGTAGGGTTTCAAGAGGGTTGGTATACTTAGCCAAATTTGGTCAAGGGAAACCCCAAATCAAGTTTTAAGGGGAGATTGTTACATAAAACCTTGACTAGGTGAAAGAGTCAAAGTTACTGGGTGGTTTTTGGCACATGCTTTTGGTTTCCCATGCTTTTGGTTGCCCATGGTTTTGTACCCATGGAATGCATCTAATGAATCCTTTAAAAGACTAGGGAAATTTTCATTATAATGGGTTAGAGGAGGATTGGGAAAATTTCATTATAATGGACCATACATTGAAGGCTCACTTTGTTAGCTTGGCCTAATTTTACCAAAAATCGTTATGTCGGCTAATTTTGGCTCACTTTTTTAGTTTGGCTTGGTTTTACCAAAAACAACATTATATGGGGTAATTTTTCCCCAAGTGAGGTTTTCAAAAATAAAACAATGTGCTTGTTTTGTGATTTTTTGTTGGTTATTTTACTGTATCTCTCAATAAATTTAATTTTCTGTCTAGCAATTTTGACAAGTACAATGAAGATTTTACTTGAATTTCATTTAAAAAACAATGAAAAATACTTGAGTTCAAGACAAATGAAGATAAAGATAATCTTTATACTAAAACAGACATCACATGGAAACAGTTCAAAAAGTTTTCACAAATAAATAGACCTAAAAAAAATAAAAATAAAATCATTATATAAAATTCAAAATAAATAAATTTGTCCATGAAGTCTTGGATAAACCGTGATCGGTGGTTAGTTAAAGCACTTTTTGATGTGAATCCACTAATTCAATTCTCCACTCCAATCAAAGTGATATGTTAGACATAATGAAAATGAAGTCCTGCCAAAGTTAAAAAAAAATAATTAAATAAAAAATAATATAACAAAGATTGTTGCAGTCAATAGTAACAGCAACAGCAGTAGAGAGCACTCACCTAAACGATTATGATATTAACTAAGATTGTAATAATGAGATGGTAAGAAAGAGCGCTAAACTGAACTTGTTACACGATAACATGTGGAACTTCTAGATGCCATCTTCAAAAGATCAAATCTCAGAGAAAGTCGACCACCCAATCCATGAATGAACAACAACAGGTGATAACTGCGTAGTTGGTAACAATACTATTCTCTTTATGGCAGGTGACTGAGTCCTCGACCGAACAACAATAGGTGATAACTGCGTAGTTGGTAACAATATTATTCTCTTTCTGGCAGGTGATAACTGTGTAGTTGGTAACATTATTATTCTCTTTATGGCAGGTATACGCCACCATTTTTCAGAGAGATGTGATTTTTTCGTCGGGAAGGTGGTCAATCATTAACAACTCGGGACGAAACTACATCTCTGGAGACTTTCTGCGTTTTTGGTGGAAAATGTAGTCAATCCTTAACCACTTTAAGATCAGAATATTACAGCCTTGACATGTTTTCTAGGGAATGTTTGGGGTGGCAGCAAATTTTGTTGGTGTGAAAATTTCATTAACTCAGGCTGAAACTACATCTCTGGAGACTTTCTGGGTTTTTGGTGGAAAAAGTTTTTCAAACCAAATTTATAATGACATTTGTATCAACATAAAGTTAAAAAACAAAATGGTGAGGAAGAAGTATAAATATTTTTATATTTTATTTTATATAAAAAAAAAATTATGTATAGTTTAGAAGAGAAATACACAATTATTTTATACATATTTTGAATTTAAGATATTCTGTATATTAATAACATAAAATTTATAAATGTTGAGAAATTAAGATGCTAGTAAATAATGATTGATTTTTTTAACTTGATAATTATTTGTGAATGTTTAAGTCAAGGCAAAATCTACAAAAGGAAAAACTTAAAAACATCTTTTCTTATAAATTTAGATCAAAGTGAGATATCTAATGCCCAAAATCAAGACCAAGTAAAAATCAACAAAGTGGATGCCAGTGAAATATTTGAAATTATGGTCTTGACAATTTGACTTTTTGACTCAAGACCAAAAATATTTTTCTTTTTCTTTCAAAAGTCCAAATGAAACTTGACTCAATTACATTTCTTTTGACTCCCAATAAATTTTATTTTGACTCAATTAACCCTATAGGCATGAAAACCATTCTTTCACTAAAATAAAATAACGATGACCAATATAATATAAATACATTAATGGTACATTTGAATTACACTAAAACTAGCACATTTCCAACAATAAAAACAGGTTCGTTGTGTGAGTTACATCCACATGAGAAGACAAAAACCGGTTAGTTGTGTAAGTTACATTGACATGCGAAGACAAAAAAGATTACTAGTGGTGCAAGCAAAAAAAATAGTGTGTAATTACAACTATTGGGAAGAATATCTAGGCATGTTTCCAACAATAAAAACGGGTTAGTTGTGTTAGTTACATCCACATGAGAAGACAAAAAGGATTATAATGATGTAAGAAAAAAAGTAGTGAGTAATAACAACTATTGGGAAGAATCTCTAGGCATGGCATTCGTTGGTCACTACCCTCATCCAAGAAAGAGATGTTGGTTGATCTCTTGGCTATCATGGTTAGCTTGCAATCAATACTGTCAATTTTTAATACAATAGAATTCTCTTGTTGAGTCCTATATTCAAATGTCGGTTTCCTACCATTATCAATGAAGTGACTATGGTACATGCAATGAGCACCATTATCCATTATCAATGAAGTGACTATGGTACATGCAATGAACACCATTATCAATAAAGTGATTATGGTACATGCGATGAGCAGAGTGTAATGGGAGCCACAACTCTATTTTGTGTGAGATGGCATCATATAAAGATGAGGAACTCCTGCTATTGAACACCCTCCTTGGGGTCATACTTCTTTAATATTTAATATTTAACCAAAAAAAAATAATATGTGATATTTTTAATAATTATGTTATTATTATTTATAAATAAAATATTTCAATATCTATTTTAACTAAATTATTTCAATATCAAATTTAAATAAAATATATTCATATCAATTTTTTTTTATATAATAAAAAATTGACTTATTCTATGTTTACAACTGAGTTTAAAGGAGAGCTTATGTATAATATTTAATATACATTTAAACTAAATATTTCAATATCAAATTTAAATAAATTATATTTATATAGAGAATTTTAATGAAAACTATTTATTCTTCATTTATAAACTGATTTAAAAAAAGTGTTTATACCAAATTAATACATAATATTAAAAAAACAATTAAAATATTTCAATATTTATTTAAAATTAAATATTTCAATATCAATTTTCTACTTAAAATAACAATTATATTTTTTATAAATATTAAAATATTTCAATAATGTAATATTCAATATAAAAACTAAAATAAAATAAAAAATAAATGTATTTTTATTAATGTATTTTTTTACTGAAACACCCCCACCAAATTTGATCACTCTCAATAGATCATAAATATTTCCACATTGAAACGTAATTTAACTTTTTATCATTTGGATTTTCGTGCATCAGCACGGCGGGCCCCACATGAAACAGAAATAGACTGACCAAGCATGTTAGTGCTTTAATATATCTGCATTATAACGATATGCCGTTGTCTGTTGATGTAAGGATGATGTAACCATAATGTATTATCGCACCTTTTTCTGGAAAACGAAATGTTTAAAAAAATTTGAAATCTGTCACCGACAACTTTATAATTCGAAACTCATTTCTACGTAAAACATCGCGAATTAGAGTGAGAGGAATTCAACGCAAGCTGTTGTACTAGAGTTTTGAATCTCCTCACTTCTGTGAAGAGACTTCTTGTTAAATAGTATTAATTACTGATCACAGTTTACCAAAAAGAAAAATTATATTAGGTCAAGTATATTTTTATTTTATAAAATAAAAAGTTTGATTATTAATTCAATGAATTACTGTAATATTAAAATAAAATATTATTAGTACTGTAAAAATAAAATATACAATAATAATTATTTTATTAATTAAAATAAATATTATTCAAAAAATGATATATCACAGCTGATATAAAAATAAAATTAATAAATTTAATATTAATTAAAATAATTATTTTTTAAAAAATTTAAGAATAATAATTATTATTATTATTATAAAATATAAAGAATAATAAATTGTATATCAATTATTTTATTAATTAAAATAAATATTATTCAAAAAATGATATATTATCATGGATATAAAAATAAAATTAATAAATTTAATATCAATTAAAATAATTATTCTTTAAAAAATTTAAGAATAAATTATTATTATTATTATTATTATTAAAATAAAAGGTAAAGAATAATAAATAGTATATCAATTATTGTTAATTGGGTTTATTTTAGGTTGTTGAGAGATAAGAATAAAATTTTTTCTACTAAATTTAATTTTCACAAGTGATATAATATATTTTTAATACATGCACATTGTACATATATGTTTTTAATATGAAATAAAATAAAATAAAATAACTATATCAATTAAAATAAATTAAATAATTCCACAATGGGGTGTTGGTCCCCAAGAAAGACCCAACACGCGGGCAATGAAAATCTCTAGCAAGCAAAAGGGGAGGAGGGCTATGCATCCAACCTCTCGGCATACAAGACACAAGAAGAAATGCTATCTGAAGCGTGTGAAATTTCATTCGACCTCCATTGGAAGTCGTGCTGGTAAGGTCAAGAGTTGAATGGCGCCTGTAGGGATTGATAAAATTTATAGGGGGTTCGTTGTGTGGAGGCTGCATGATTTTGGTCTAAGTTGTTGCATCTTGGAGGAGTCTTCTGGCTCTTGGGTTTTCTTGGAGTGGTGGCAATTCCAATGTCATCGCTCTACCCACTGGGTTCGCCATCTAAACGTTGCTAGTCAGTTCATCGGGGTCCTTTTCTCTGTTTCGGTCTACGGATTGAGGAATCGTCTTAGGAAAGGCTGGCTGGTGTTGGTCTTTTGTTTCATGACACACTGGAGAGTGGAGCTTAAAGGTTTTTTGTGGTCGAATTCCTGTTGGGGGCATTCGCTTCGATGAGACTTTTGTTCTTTCTCCTCTTTCAAGAGTTTTCTTCGTTCCTTGTGTTGTTTGTATTTTGGGAAAATTTTGCCTAAGTTTTAGGGTGGAATTTGGATGACAAAGGAGGCAAAGGGGCTCTGGTTTGGCCTGCTTTGTATGCAGTTGATTACTTCAGTTATTGCCTATTTAATAGGGTGCATTTCCTTCGTTTCGGGGATTTTATGAAGGGTTTGGTCATGTCGACCCTGGGTGAAGCTTGCTCCAAGTCAGTCTCTCAACGTTCTGGGAATTGGGGTATTGTTAGCAGACTTGTAACTCTACCCTCAAGTATTTTCTGTGTCAATGCAGTTGTAGAGGTGGGCGACTGGCTGGAGTGGAAACAAATTGTAGCTGCCATTTCCTCTCTTCCAGTTTGCAGGTGGTGGGGGTTCGTTTTGTAGAGGTGGTTCTTGTTGGGTATTACGCATCTGGAGCTCGACCCTTGCTGGCGATTGAGGTGGTGGAAGGGTGAGCAACGAGTAGTGGGTTAGGTCTTGGGAGTGTCCTTCTATGGTTGCACCATGCAGTCTGTTCTGAGGAGTTATCGCACCCACTCTCTGAAGCCAGGAGTCTCGACTATTGGGGCGGCTCGAGTAGTGTGGTGAAGGTGTCGCGGGAGGGGGGAGTATAAAGGAGATAGACAAATATTTGTTAATCAAATGGATGCTTGCATTAAAATGATTTCGTTATCAAGTCGGTATTTACCCACAAGTCGGTGTGTGTGTGTGTGTGTGTGTGTGTGTGTGTGTGTGTGTGTTGAATGGGTTGGACTGAGTCATTGAAATCTCACAAGAGATATATGAAAATTAAATCTCAGGAGGGATGGTGTTAATGGAAAATGTGCACATACATTTGAGGCTCGAGAGGGATAGATTTGAGAGCTTTATGACTATATGACTATACATATACGAAATGAGTGGAGGTTGAGCCATGAAACATTAAGGACCCAACCTTGGTGTTATAATAGGCCCATGTGATAGGGCACCATGACTAAGCATCAAGGATGGAAAATCTCACACCATATATATATGCTTATGTTGCGTGGGTCGAAATTTTAGGGCCTGAAAGAGCATAGAGACACACACCCTACATTGCATACGGTTAGAGGCCATGTCCACGGGCCTAGGTGGGAGAGATCATAGCCTTTGAATTTCACGAGTGTTAACACTGTCCACATGTCTCGAAGGTTTCACCCAAGGAATTCGACTAGAGCCCGGTGAAATCCCACCGAGATTAAAACGTCGAGACAACATGGTAGGGTGGGTATGGTTGATAAGAAGTTGGTGTATTGAGGCTAAGGACCCCAAAATCACACGTAACATGAAATTAGTATTTATTGTGCAATGGAGGACTAAGCGGGACCCACAATTAGTATGGAAGGTGATGTGGCCTCAAAGCCACATGGAGATGGGAGAGAAGGATGTGTGTCAACCAGATTCAAGGGTTTGGTAAGGCCAAGTAGCTAGTAAATGAGTTACACGTGGCACATCCATAGAGGAGCCACATGGAGGGTGATGTCATCCCAGTAGAAAAGGTCGTTGATGTCACCCTGGTGCCCTATCCCAGATGATTTCTTATGGATTTGGGTGTAATCCCATTGGGATTTAATCCCTGGGTTGATGTGGCATGGTAGAGCCCACCTGCATAGGCATAAGGGAGACATGATTTTTTAGAACTGAGATGAGGTGGAAGGTGGTTAGATGGCTACTCCACATAACCCCAGTGGCTTGGACGCCTTACAATAGATATTAGGATGGGATGACATGTCCTTGGTAGAGCCCACATGCACGCAACAGGGGTTAAAAGGGAAGTATAGTTTAGGAGGAGGGTTCATGAGGCGAAGAAAAATTGGTTGAGAAATCCCTTGAAAGTTGATGAGGTGGATGGATGTGGCAAGCTCCACGTAAACTTGGTTATTCTTCCCTGACAATTTCAAGTGAGGATTGCAGAAGGAATTCCCAGGAAATTATTTTTGAGGTGATATAGTAGATATGGGGCCCGCACGACGTTAGGAAAGGTTAAAATGGGGTTACCCCCCTTATATTATATTATGTACATGTATGCAGGCCATGGAAAAATGGATTTAATGTGACCCCAGTTATGAACGGGTTGGCAGTTTCCAAGTTGACTATGACATGGGCGCCATGTGGGGACCATGTGGCAGACTAAGATGATGTGGCCTTATCTCATAGGAAAACCTTTTAACAACCATATCTTTTGGTTAGGGAGTCAAATTGAGGGAAATTTTATATCATTGGAAATTTCTCGATGAGACGAATGCAATGATGTCATCTATTTTTAGTTTGAAAAAAGTCAAAAAAGGAAGAAAAAAAATCCCATTTCCATAACTTGACATTGGAGGTTGGTTCAACTTAGTAACTACCTCCTTCTACCCTAAGTAGAGGCTAGCGATAGTAAGGGGTATGTTGCACTAGTGTTCCAACTCCGAAAACTTTTTTAATGCACATAAAGAGATAATAGACGCTTTCCAAATGTTTACCTGAAATAAGCTATTAATAGAAAATAATTCTAACCTTCTTAAGAAAGCCACGGAGACATAAACATGCATATAAAACTAGCTCAAACATAAGCATAATATTATAATGCATGAAAATGATAGCAGTTAAAGAAGGGGAATGTTGTATGGATCCATTATATTAATGAAAAGTATAAATACAATACATAAATGATGTTACCTTAATTTTAGAAACAATGCTCCCTTATTCTTTACCTTGTTCTTTCCTAAAGATTCTCTTTAAATTTTACCAGCATAAGCTTACTCTAATTCTCCCTTCTGTTTCCCTTAGCATGGCCTTCATTATATAGATGGTGGATAGGTAGATTTGGGATTGATGGATGTTCTTGAATGATTCAATGAATTGGGCGAAGCTGGAGTTGGTAGGTTATTTTATTGTTGATGTGTATGAGGCATGACTCGAATCATGCATCGATTCTCCTCGAGATTATCAATTTTGGAAGCTAAGAGGGCAGTCATGGCCTGGAAGTAGTGGAACCTACAACATTCATATGCTACATGTGGTAAGCACATGAATGATCAAAGTTTTCTATTTTGGATGTTTACAACCATGCTTAAAAACATGTTTCCAAAGGGAAATAATGTATCGTCTCAGTGTTGAATGTGATTGGATTTTCGAGGCACATAGGGGTGGTTTTTAAGGATATAACGGATGCGACCTATTTTGTGAGGTTAGAAGAGGACCTAATGGCTGAAATACATTATGATTTTAGTATGAAGAAGCAATGCAAGGAAGGAACCAAGGGTCTAGAACAAGAGAGTATCTACAATTGGAAATGTGTTAATGTGATATAAATCATCCCTGAGGGAGGCATATCGATGCTCTAAGGAACTAATAATCAAGGCCACAAACAATGTTTTTTGTTCCCATAGAAAGAGATGGCACATCATGGCTATATATAAGTACATGGTGGATCATATCATGGATCAATATACAACATGAAGGCAGCAAGTATGAGGATTCCTCTATTGTATTCATATTACAACACCATCGTAACTTGGTGGTTAAGATATGAAGAAGTGATGAGTCCTGATGATGTCCCCAAGGTTCAAATAATCAAAGGGGGGAATTGAGGTAGTTATAATAATCCACTGCAACAAGGATGGATGAATCATAAGGTCAATGAAAAATCAATAGTCAACTTAGGTTTAACTTCCCTTGAACAAATAGCATGACATATCATGACTTGGAAATAAGACCCAATAGAATGATTGACATAGTGCAAAAATGTGAAAGGGAAAGAAGCACTCTCCATAGTGGCTACATATACATCCAACAAGGATGAGTAAAAAAAATCATAAAATAGTTCCAAGGAAATTTATAACCCAACTGAAAGACTGATGCAAATAGGTGTTATGTTCAAGGGTGACATGACTGACTGATGCCTTGAAATATAAATGCAAATGAATGACTTCCCCGACCTTTTTCTCCATTTTTTCGAGGGCGGGGAGCAGGGGGGTATAGGTCTCCTTTGTGGTTTAACAATCATGAACAAGAGTTGGAAAGTAAGCTCAAAATCCATTTTCTCATTTAGTTTTAATGATCCAAAAAAATAGATAAAATGATACTTGAGGGTGTCTTTTTCATGATCTTTTTCGGGGGCGTGAAAAATAGATAAATTACGATTCGATAGTGTATTTTTCATAAAATTTTAACAAGAATGAAAAAGAGTTAAAATGAGGTTCATTAGAGACAACTAGTGACATCATGGAATACATCCATGTCCTAGGTTGATCGAACTAACCTATGTAGGATAAAGCACAAGATTATACAAGCAAGGTAAGGCCAAAAAAGAAAGTGAAACTACAAAGGCAGTAAACAAGATGATGGAAAACAATTGTTGAGTAGTCAGCATGAGCGCTTGAGAAATGTAAATATTTTGAATAATAATGTTTAAAAAGTCAAGGACATAGCCAGAAATTAGAAAAGAAAGAGATATGAGGCTCAAAAACAAATCATGGCAGGTCTACAAGGGTCTTAGGTCCTACAAAAAAGTTACAGCATGGAAACTAACGAATGAAGCAAGTGCTAGTTTAGGATGTCCATTGGGGGTAGGTACTACCATTAACTTACAACATGCAAATAAGAGTGGTGAAATTCACAAATCAATGGGATTGAACTTAACACACAATTTGAGAAAGTGATAGTTAATAATGGATATGGCAAGGAAAAACAATCGTTATATTCCCAAGAGGTAAGATCGTACCACAAATTCCATCGTGTCTTTTTTGTGATATTTTTTTACGAGACCAAAAAAAAGGTAAAAGTGTACTCATTTTCTTCTCATGGTTTAACGAGCATGAGAGTGGAAAAGAGATTGTTCATCAACTTTTAGCTTGACTAATGAGTAGGAAAGGATGAAAAGAACTCAATCGAGCTTGAAAAGAATAGAAAAAGAGGCTAAACGTTTTCAAAGGTTGAACGAGGTTGACGAGAATAACAAAAGAGGCTTGGAATTTTCCTTTTTTAATGAGCATGAAAAGATGATCAAAAGAAATATCATTGTCCTTCTCATGGTTTAACAAGCATGAGAATGCAAAAGATATTTCTCACTAAATTTTATCTTGACTAATGAGTAATAAAGGATGGAAAGAACAACAAAAAAGGTTTGGTGTTTTCATTGTTTAACAAGAATGAAAAGATCACCAAAAAAAATCCCATTTTCCTTCTCATGGTCTAATGAGCATGAGAATGGAAAATATATTACTCATTGGTTTTCATCTTGACTAAGGTTTACGAAACAATGGAAAGAAATCAACATTTTAGAGGTTTAATGAGCTTGAAATATCAGCAAAATAGGCATAGGATTATCATTGTTCAACAGCCATGAAAAGTTCATCAAAAGAAACTTAATTTAGTTGGATAGGTTGTGCCCTGTAGTGTCAACTTTTGGGAACAAACCAAGGATTCTTATTGATGTGTATGAACTCATGCGTTGTTTTCGGAAACATATGGCACAACATGTCAGACCACATCATATATAATTGTATTACCACATTCCTATAGGTTGATAACCCATTGAAAGCTTAAAATCATATCATTATCAAGAACTACCCTAAGACATGAAAATAAAGTGGTTCCATGAGCTATATAGGCACAATTTGATCCATATAAGATCATTATATTATTTTCCATCCATCTTGATGCTTTTAGAGTGGAAAAAGTGGAGGAATTAGCTCACATGACCATTTTTATTCGTGGGACCCTAGCCATGTAATTTTGATGAAAAAGGCTCTAGAAGAGTCCATATTGTAACTCTGTTAAGAGTTGAGGTAGTCAAACCTAACCATTAGTAGGCTATTAGGTTGTGTTATAACCGGGCAACTAGGAGGAAAAGGGTTTCCATTATTTTCAAGTGAATTTGTTCCATAAATGAGAAAAAATAGCTGAGAGCGATAGGAGATAGAGAAAACATAGAGTATTTGTGCACTATAGTAGCTCATGGGCCACAGGCCATACTTCTTTATACTTGTAGCCATTTTCCATTAAAAGAAAGAGAGAAGAGCAACGTCACCTTCCAGCTAGGTTTTCTCCTGAAAGGGCTTCCTTGGTCATATTTTGTGTCAAATCATGGTTTTTAGTTTTCATTTAGTTTTTATCTATTTTATGCGCAATTTTAATTTGCATGCATATGCAATTAATAGTAATATACAGATCCAAAAATCTAAAGAGAAAATAATGTAGATTTCATATTTTTAATATAGTTTTATCAGATCTATTGTAACAAACTGTCTAGTGGAATATCCATGGAACTTTATGTATCATAATGGTATCATAGCGGGATTAAACAGGTATATTGTGGAGATTTGCAGGTGATCTAGATTGGCTAAGCTAAAAGTCGTAAAACCCTAGTCATGGTTGACAAAATTTTGAATAACCCTCTTGATCCTATAGAGGATAGATTTTCACAGTTGGAAGCACAAGTCACAAATATAAACCATAATGTAAATCCCCTCATGTTGGCCCTAAGTAATAAGCTTGTGATATTTGTAGAATATAGGGGTTTTAATGCATAGGACAGATCAAAGGGGACATTGGGAGATTGAGAATAAAGAGAGAAATAATTGAAGAAAGGACTCGAATAAGATTAACCCAGTTTGAGTGTCGTGAATCATTCATAGTCCTTATTCAAAATGGAAGTGAATATTAATATCAATCCATACCAAGGTGATATCAACATTCTGAAGCTAAATCACTAGTTGTAATAATTAGAAGTGTATTTCAATGTCCATCATATTGAGGAAGAACAAAATATTTCATTTGTGCCGCTGAAATTAGAAGTCCATGCCCTAGATTGGTGGGAAATCCACATGGATGCCTTGAGGTTGGAGGGATATCCTCTATTGACTAAGTGGAAGGAATACAAACCCTCATAAATTCATAATTTTACCCTATTGGGTATGTAGAGGACTAGTGGATCCAATGGCACTACTTCAGACAAAAGTCAAGGCAGAGAGTATAGGAGTACACTACAAAGTTCATAAAGATGCCCATAATGTTATGTATCTCCAAAAATAACCAAGATGTACTCCTAAAGTATTTGGGGGATCTAAATAGACATTTTTGGAAGCAAGTGATTTTATTCAATCCCAGATCAGTGGATGAGGTTTGTGGGCATGCGCAATACCTAGAGGACATAGGCCTTAAGAAAGGGAAGTCAAAGAAGGAGAAACAAGATGCTTCTAAGGAGGGGAAGAAGAAGTGGAAAGGGGAAAATATCGAAAGATGGTAGCCACAACACACTAGTGCAAATATCCCAGCAACCACTACAACCTTGGTGGCCATACAAAGGAGAAGTATTGGAAGTTGCATCCAGAGCTTAACCTAGAGAACAAAAAGAAATAAAATAATAAGAATAATATCATGGCTATTGATTCAAGCAACCAAGTTGAAATAAGCTTGAATATGGATGAGAATATTTTCTATACATCAGTGAAAAAGGAGGTGAATCTAAGTAGCCTTTAGCAATAGGAAGAGAAAGAAATGACCAAAATATTCCACATAAAGATACAATTCAAGAAGACAAAGATTGATGATTTTTTTGACTCAAGGTCACAGGTGAATCTCACTAAAACAAAGTTGGTTAAAAAATTAAGATTAGAAGTTCTTGATCATCCAAACCTATATCCATTGGGATGGGTAAATAAGGATGAGAATTTGAAGGTAAAAAAATAGTGCAAAATTAGATTTTCCATCAGTGTTGATTTTATTAATGAAGTAGAACTAGATGTAATTCCCCTTAATGTATGTTGAATTGTGTTTGTAAGTCCCTACATGTACATTTGAGATGTAATATTCATGGGAAGATCCAACTAGTATCAACTCATCAAGGATGGAATCGTTCACCATCAATTTGCAAAAAGGCAAGTCCAAAATTTCACCAGTAAGTGCCAACCAAGGCAAGAAATTGATCATTTCCAGCAATAAGTATGTTTTATTGTTTTTAAGATAAAATTATTATGTAGAATATTTTGTAAGAGGCAAGGCATCCCTAGAGCGGTGTACTAAGAAATAGAAACAACAATTGGAATATTTTCTACAAGCATATAGGGATGTGTTCTAGGATCCTAAAGGGTTACGACCCAAGAGGGAAGTGGAGCACAAGATATAACTATTTCCAGACTCCCCATTACCAACCATTGGGTTATACAGGCAATATTTTATAGAATCAAGTGAGGTGAAGACATAGTTGTATAAACTATTGGAATAGGGTATCATTTGACAAAGTACATCACCATGTGGGTCATCCATCATCATTATTCCTAAGAAGGATGGGACTTGGGAGATGTGTATTGATTACAAGGCGTTAAATAAAATCACACTCAAGAATAGGTACCCCCTATTCAGTATAGATGATCTACTAGATCAATTGCAGCAAGCGAGATACTTCACCAAGATGGACTTAAAGTCTGGATATCACTGGGTTCGAGTCAAAGAAGAAGATACCTAGAAAGTTTCCTTCAAAACTAGCAAAGGTTTGTATGACTAGTTACTAATTCTATTTGGCTTATGCAATTCACCAACTACATTTATGAGGTTAATGAATGAAATATTGTGCCCTTTTCTAGATTCAATTGTTATTATTTATTTTGATGATATACTGGTATACAGTGCTACCTAGGAGGAGCACATCACACATTTGATGTAGGTGTTGGATATAATAAAGAAGCACCAACTAGTATAAAATATCAAGAATTTACAATAGTCCTTTGTGTATTTGGGGTATGTGATAGGTCGAGGAGAGTTGAAGATATATCTTGCCAAGATGGAGGCCATCATGAAATGGTCAATTCCTACTAATTTCTCTGAGGTTAGGAGTTTTTTCGAGGCAGTACAATACCTAAAGAAATTCCTAACCTCATTTTGAATGGTATTAGTGCCACTTCACACTATAAAGAAAGTGGCAATAGTTTTCAATGGGGAAAGGTAAACAAAGGGCACTTGAGAAGCTACATAAGAATTTTAGTCAAGTCTAGCTATAGAATTACCAAATTTGCAGTATCCCTTCAAAGTGGAGATAGATAAGATTTGATATATTATGGGAGCAATGTTGATGCAAAGAGGATGGTTTGTATGTTACCATTCTGAAGTATTTCATGGGACAGCTCTTAACTACCCTACCAACGACAAGGAGCCTTATGCCCTGGTGAAATTTGTGAAGAAGTGGAAGCATTATCTGATGGGAAAGGAGATAGTAATCCACTCTAATCATCAGCCACTATAGTAGCTATAATATTGGAGTAAGCTAAAACAAACCAGGCATTACAAGTGGATGGGGTTTCTATAGCAGTTTCATTTATTGATCAAGTATAAGAAGGGAATCACAAAAAATTTGGCCAACATTCTTCCAAGGCCACCCACAAAAAATATCACACTATTGGTAACTCTGATGCACATGGAGGAATTAACCCATGATAAATATAGAGAGGCATATTCGAAGGATGAGGACTTCAAGGAGGTGTTTCATTGGTTGCAAATCTAGAGTCATGTGCATGATGGTGACAACATCGTTGACTACCATCTCCAAGATGGATTACTCTATAGGTTGGATAAGTTATGTGTTCATAATGATGAGTGTTTGTAGTTGATCAGAGAGGCTCACACCTCCAAAGTTGCAGGGCACTTTGGTTTAGGGAAGACAATAAACAACTTGCAGATGTATGTGTATTAGCCCAAGATGCAAGAACAGGTTGATAGGTTCATAAGAGGATGCATGCTTTGTTTTACCAACAAGCCTAGTAACATAAAACAAGGTCTATATCATCCCTTACCTATACCAACTAATCCCTGGGAAATCATTTCCATGGACTTTGTGGGAGGTTTACGAGCAACCAAGAAGGGACATGACTACCTATTTGTAGTAGTTAACAAGTTCATCAAGATGTGTGTTTTGATGCCCTATAAGAAGATCATCAGCGGGTAAGAAGTCACAAAATTGCTCTTCGAATAGGTCTAGGTGAACTTTGGGATACCAAGGAGCATCATTTCAGGCAAGAACATGAGATTTAGTAGTGCATTTTGGACTATATTGTGGGAGAAGATCAACACGAAGTTGAAGAGGTCTACAACATTCCATCCTTAGACACATGGTAAATAGAAGTAGTCAATAGGAATTCGGTGCGACTTTTGAGGGGTTATAATCAGAAGCATCCAAATACTTGGGACGAAAATATGGTGTATATATAACACTCATATAATAGCCTTAGTCCACACTTCTACTAGTAAATCCCCATTTGAAACTTGTTTTTTATATTTGTTGCCTTCACCTTTGGATATTGCATATGGGCAACAAGGAGGAGTAAGGAAGGCTCTTACAGGGGATTCTTAGAGGGATAAATACTTTTTTGAGAAGATTAGGAAGATACATATACATGTACAGGAGACACTGCAGAAATCAAAGGAAAAATACAAGTCCGAGAATGATTAGCACAGAACAGGGAAGTCGTCAAAGGTGGGAGACAGAGTATGGTTGCATTTCAACAAGGAGAGGCTATACGGTCCTGGTAAGAAAATAAAGGCTTTGCGATATGTTCCCTTTGATATATAGAAAAGGTGAGATATATTGCCTACAAACTCAGTCTATCCCCATACACGTGCATTTAATTAGTTGTGAATGTGGAGAATCAGAAGCTATATGAGCCTTCCATGTTGGATTAGGAAGAGGAATAGGTTCTACCTTCTGTGGAGAATTTTGAACCATATTCTTAGGTAGAGATTAAAAAAGAAACAATTTTGTAGAGTAGGTCCAAAACTACACAATAGTGGTAGCGTGATCTTTTCCAGATTGGGTTTAAAGAAAAACTTGTAGGCCAACCTAAATGGTACACCTGAGAGAAGGTGGACGAAAATTTTCCTCATCTCATTCAATAGAATATTTTGCGAACAAAAATACTCCTAAAATGGGAAGGTGTTATATAGTTCAGATAATTGTCTTTTTTTTCATCCATCTTGACAATTTTAGAGTGGAAAAAGTGGAGGAATCAGCTCATAAGACTATTTTTACCGGCGAGACCCAGTTTGGCCAATCAAAGTTTGAAACCTTTTGGGAGAATTTTGAGGCATCAAATGATGTTTTTAGGGGGTGAAACTTTGTTGCTTTATATTTCCTCCTTTTTTTCATATTCTACGCACACATACCTTTCCAATGGTGTAAGAATTGCCTCAATCAAAGTCTGTATGCAAAAGTTATGCCACTCAGAAGTTGACCTTCCTATTTTAACCACCATAATTTGAGAGGATGCCACATTAGCCCCCATTATTCATGGAAGATGGGCTATCCATGTTCTAGAAGAGTCCATACTATAATTGTGGTTAATACTTGAGGTAGTCAAACCTAACCACTAGTAGGTTATTTGGTTATGTTATGACAAAGCCACTAGGAGGAAAAGGGGTTTCATTATTTTTTAGTGTATTTGTTCCATATAAGAGAAAAAAAATTAGTTGAGAGGATAGGAGATCGAGCACACATAGAGGAATTGTACACTATAGTATCATGTGGGCCATAATCCATACTTCTTTATACTCGCAACCATTTCCTATTCAGAGAAAAAGAGCAAAGCAGTGTGACCTTCTAGTTGGGTTTTCTCCCAAAATGGTTTCCTAGGTCAGATCTTCTGACAAATCATGGTTTCTGATTTTTTTATAGTTTGTCTCTATTTTCTACATAATTTTAATTTGTGTGCATACATAACTAACAATAATCTACATATACATAATTCTAAATATAAATAAAACCCTAATAATGTATATTTTGGATTTTTATATATTGGAATATCCACGACAATTTATGAATCATAATTAAGGTTTAAGGCACTTGTCAACGGGTGGTTTTAAATTGGATAATTCAGTGGCAAGCATAAAAGAAGAAATCCAAGACTTAATTTAGTTTGAGGGTGCAACTTCACATGAGGGCCTAGGAAATGTCGCTTGGCTCAAATTAATATTTTGTATATCAAGCCCCACCTCTTCCAAATTAGGGAAAAAATGGTTACCATGAGGTATGTCTTCCCCAAGCTTATCCAATGAACCCATGACCTCCAAGATGGCCTCTTCAGAAGGAAACTCACCATAAAGGAAGTTAGGTGAAATAGGCAGGGTGATGATCCACGTGGTCATGATATCTTAATTTATTCTCCATTTGGATGGACTTTCTGACTAGTTCCAGTAGATACCTGGTTAATTGTTGGGACCACATCCCAAGAATACAAACATGGGCATGAAGGTTGTAATAGCCCCAGGTTAAAAGTTCATGTAATAAATTTAATAAAGGAACAAGAAAAGGAAGAAGAAAAGGAACAAGAAAGGTCAAAAGAAGAGGATATACTCCAGGAAGAAAGCCTAGATAAAGAAGAAATGAATCCGACCATATCTTGTAATGCATTGGCGGGAATTACCACTCCTCAAACCATCAAGATAGAAGGACAATTCAAGAAGAAAAAGGTAATAGTGTTGATTGATTTAGGAAGTACCCACAATTTTATTCATTGTAAGGTAGCAAAAGAATTGAATTTCTTCTTATATCCAGCACCAAAGTGTCAAGTGATGGTTGCAAATGGAGGAACAATAAATTGCTCGGGAAAGTGCCATAATATCAAGCTATCCATGGGAGAATATGTATTGACTAACCCAATGTTGTCCATTCCAATGGGAGGTGCTGATGTTGTACTAGGAGTCCAATGGCTACAATCCTTGGGTACAACAGCTTTTAATTTTCAAGAACTTTTCATGAAATTTTCTGTGGAAGGAAAGGAAGTTGAATTAAGGGGTACTGCAGGGAAACCAGGAAAGATAATCAGCTCTAACAGTATGAAAAAGCTTCTAAAAAAGGAACAAAGAGGTGTAATTTCACAATTATGTTCGCTAGATGTTTCCACATTGGAATCATCTATTTCTCCAGATCTCCAAAAAGTCTTGGACAATCATTCCAAGGTATTTGAGATTCCCAAAGGTCTCCCACCTATTCATGATCATGATCATGCTATTCATCTGATTCCAGGAAGTGTTCCTTCAAACATCAGGTCGTACAGATATCCATATGCCAAAAAGAGTGAAATTGAACGTATGGTTGCAGAAATGCTAGAGGCTGGTATAATTCAACCGATTCAAAGTTCTTTCTCTACTCTAGTAGTATTGGTGCACAAGAAGGATGGATCATGGCGCATGTGTCCGGATTATAGGGAGCTCAACAAGCTCACTATTAAAGATAAGTTCCCCATTCCTTTGATTGATGAATTACTGGATGAATTGCATGGATCAATTTACTTCACCAAGTTGGATCTTCGTTCAGGATATCATCAAATCAGAATGAAGACTGAAGACATTCCGAAAACAGCATTTAGAACTCATGAGGGTCATTATGAATTTTTGGTCATGCCTTTTGGCCTTACCAATGCACCTTCAACATTTCAAGGTTTGATGAATTCAATTTTCAAACCATTCCTTAGAAAATTTGTGTTAGTATTTTTTGATGATATACTAATCTACAGCAAGTCTTGGAAGGATCATGTTGAACATGTTGACAGGGTGCTACAACTATTGGAGGAGAAACAATTATATGCAAAAAGATCTAAATGTTTCTTTGGAGTACAAGAGGTGGAATATCTGGGTCATATTGTATCTCATGAAGGAGTTAAGGTAGACCCTAGCAAAATTAAAGCCATTAAGGAATGGAAAATTCCCACATCCATAAAGCATCTGCGAGGATTTCTCGGGTTGACAGGGTATTATCGCAAGTTTGTTAAGAATTATGAGAGAATAGCAGCACCTCTAACAACATTATTGAAGAAATATGCATTTTCATGGACTCCAGAAGCAACGAAGGCATTTGAACATCTTAAAGAGGCAATGTGCCAAGCACCGGTCTTAGCTACACCGGACTTCACAAAAACCTTTATTGTGGAATGTGATGCTTCAGGAAATGGAATTGGTGCTGTTTTAATGCAAGATGAAAGACCCATTGCTTTTGAAAGTCGTCCAATCAAGGGAAAATTTTTACACAAAGCTATTTATGAGAAGGAAACGTTGGCAATACTCCATGCACTTAAGAAATGGCGACCCTACCTAATGGGAAGACACTTCAAGGTAAAAACGGATCATGATAGCCTTAAATACTTTTTAGAACAAAGATTATCCTCTGAAGAGCAACAAAAGTGGGTCACAAAGATGTTGGGTTATGACTTTGAAATCATCTACAAAAAAGGGAAGCAAAATGTGGTGGCAGATGCACTCTCAAGAAAGGAGGAGGATGTGGAAGCATTGTTGTGCGCCATTTCTATTATCCAACCAGATTGGATAAACGAAGCAAGGGAGGAATGGAAGAATGACGAAGAAGTGTGGGCACTTATTCGAAAGTTACAACAAGATTCCAGTATGTCTGATACATTTAGCTGGCAAAATGATTCGTTATGGTACAAAGATCGCTTATACCGCTGTAAGAATTCACAGCTAAAACAAAAGATTCTTATGGAATTGCACACTTCTCCCTTAGGAGGGCACTCAGGATTTTTAAAAACTTACCACAGGGTTAAGAAGGAATTTTTTTGGGATGGCCTTAAATCAGATATTCAAAAGTTTGTGGCTGAATGTTTGGTTTGCCAACAAAATAAAGTTGAAACAATTAAGACACCGGGTCTATTACAACCTTTATACATTCCAAGCCAACGTTGGGAGGAGGTTTCAATGGATTTTATCACAGGTTTACCCAAGTCTGAGGGAAAGAGTGTCATCATGGTGGTAGTTGACAAACTTACCAAGTATGCACACTTTTGTGCATTATCACATCCATTTAAAGCCAGTACAGTTTCTACTGCATTTATGGAAACAATTCAAAAGCTACATGGAAACCCAAAGATTATTGTAAGTGACAGAGATCCCATTTTCACTTGAAATTTTTGGACATAATTATTTTCTTGTCTTGGTACTCAGTTAGCTCATAGCTCATCTTATCATCCTCAATCTGATGGGCAAACTGAGATAGTAAACAAATGTTTGGAAGGATATCTTCGTTGCTTTGTATCTGATAAACAGACACAATGGGTCAAATGGTTGCCTCTGGCTGAATGGTGGTATAACACTTCCTTCCATACAGCAACAAAAATGACCCCATTTATGGCACTTTATGGGTATCAACCACCATCCATCACATCATATTTAAGAGAAAATTCTAAGGTTCAAGCAGTGGAACATCACATCGAACATCAACAACAAGTCCTCCAACTCTTAAAGGATAACCTCGTGTTGGCACAGAATAAAATGAAACAATAGGCAGATCAACATCGTAGCGAAAGAAGTTTTGATGTAGGTGATTGGGTATTCCTACGGCTACAACCATATAAGCAAATGTCCCTCAAGCAAGCTAAGAAGGATAATAAATTATCACCAAAGTATTATGGTCCATACAAGGTGTTGCAAAAGATTGGTACTATGGCATACAAATTGGAGCTTCCTGCAGCTTCTCGATTGCACCCAGTTTTCCATGTTTCATGTTTAAAGAAGGTTATAGGCGACAAGCTCCCAGTTCAAACAATATTGCCAGAGCTTGACGAGGAAGGAAAAATTATATTGGAACCGGAAGTAGTCACAGAAACAAGAACTCGACAGCTACGAAATCGATCAATTTCATAGTATCTTATCAAGTGGAAGAACTTATCCGCTGAAGATTCCACATGGGAGGATGAGAATTTTATACAGAAGCATCCAGAACTTCTCAAGCATTGAGGACAACACTTTTTTGAAGGAGAGGGGCATGTTGGGTCCCTATAATACTAGTGATTACCCCATTACTATTGTAGTTGTGCCCATTATTAATATTGTTGTGCCCCTATTATCCCCATATTGTTATTAATGTGCCCCATAGAATCCCTCTATTGTTACTTTTGTGGCTTTATATTATTATTGTTAGGTCGGCTGGGTTATATTGTGACTCCTTATACTCCTATATATAGAAAGGAGGTTTTGTCATTTGAATCATCCAAGAATTGTTCATTTATGTAATGTAAAGGAGGTTGCCCCCTCGAAGAGGCTGAATTCTAAGGCGTTGATCTATCTTTTCTATCTTTTTCTTGATCTGGTTTCATAACAACAAGGGAAGAGGATGACTATAATAACAATGAAAAAATAGTATTATTTTATAGTGGAGCTAAAAAATTTATTACATGATAATGTTGAAGAGGATGACTATAATAACAATGAAAAAATAGTATTATTTTATAGTGGAGCTAAAATTTTTATTACATGATATCGTTGTAAGCCATGGTAAGGCATGTGTACCCATGGGAAATTAATGGTAAAGTGTGGAGTTAGACCTAAGGGTGGAGTTATACCTAAGTGACAGGGGCACGTTAAATTATACTCTATACTCTAGATGTAAATTTTGAGAGTAGCAGGGCCTTAAGAGAGTAGGGGAACATGTTGAATTATACTCTAGATGTAAATTTTGAGGGGAGTAGGGTTTCAAGAGGGTTGGTATACTTAGCCAAATTTGGTCAAGGGAAACCCCAAATCAAGTTTTAAGGGGAGATTGTTACATAAAACCTTGACTAGGTGAAAGAGTCAAAGTTACTGGGTGGTTTTTGGCACATGCTTTTGGTTTCCCATGCTTTTGGTTGCCCATGGTTTTGTACCCATGGAATGCATCTAATGAATCCTTTAAAAGACTAGGGAAATTTTCATTATAATGGGTTAGAGGAGGATTGGGAAAATTTCATTATAATGGACCATACATTGAAGGCTCACTTTGTTAGCTTGGCCTAATTTTACCAAAAATCGTTATGTCGGCTAATTTTGGCTCACTTTTTTAGTTTGGCTTGGTTTTACCAAAAACAACATTATATGGGGTAATTTTTCCCCAAGTGAGGTTTTCAAAAATAAAACAATGTGCTTGTTTTGTGATTTTTTGTTGGTTATTTTACTGTATCTCTCAATAAATTTAATTTTCTGTCTAGCAATTTTGACAAGTACAATGAAGATTTTACTTGAATTTCATTTAAAAAACAATGAAAAATACTTGAGTTCAAGACAAATGAAGATAAAGATAATCTTTATACTAAAACAGACATCACATGGAAACAGTTCAAAAAGTTTTCACAAATAAATAGACCTAAAAAAAATAAAAATAAAATCATTATATAAAATTCAAAATAAATAAATTTGTCCATGAAGTCTTGGATAAACCGTGATCGGTGGTTAGTTAAAGCACTTTTTGATGTGAATCCACTAATTCAATTCTCCACTCCAATCAAAGTGATATGTTAGACATAATGAAAATGAAGTCCTGCCAAAGTTAAAAAAAAATAATTAAATAAAAAATAATATAACAAAGATTGTTGCAGTCAATAGTAACAGCAACAGCAGTAGAGAGCACTCACCTAAACGATTATGATATTAACTAAGATTGTAATAATGAGATGGTAAGAAAGAGCGCTAAACTGAACTTGTTACACGATAACATGTGGAACTTCTAGATGCCATCTTCAAAAGATCAAATCTCAGAGAAAGTCGACCACCCAATCCATGAATGAACAACAACAGGTGATAACTGCGTAGTTGGTAACAATACTATTCTCTTTATGGCAGGTGACTGAGTCCTCGACCGAACAACAATAGGTGATAACTGCGTAGTTGGTAACAATATTATTCTCTTTCTGGCAGGTGATAACTGTGTAGTTGGTAACATTATTATTCTCTTTATGGCAGGTATACGCCACCATTTTTCAGAGAGATGTGATTTTTTCGTCGGGAAGGTGGTCAATCATTAACAACTCGGGACGAAACTACATCTCTGGAGACTTTCTGCGTTTTTGGTGGAAAATGTAGTCAATCCTTAACCACTTTAAGATCAGAATATTACAGCCTTGACATGTTTTCTAGGGAATGTTTGGGGTGGCAGCAAATTTTGTTGGTGTGAAAATTTCATTAACTCAGGCTGAAACTACATCTCTGGAGACTTTCTGGGTTTTTGGTGGAAAAAGTTTTTCAAACCAAATTTATAATGACATTTGTATCAACATAAAGTTAAAAAACAAAATGGTGAGGAAGAAGTATAAATATTTTTATATTTTATTTTATATAAAAAAAAAATTATGTATAGTTTAGAAGAGAAATACACAATTATTTTATACATATTTTGAATTTAAGATATTCTGTATATTAATAACATAAAATTTATAAATGTTGAGAAATTAAGATGCTAGTAAATAATGATTGATTTTTTTAACTTGATAATTATTTGTGAATGTTTAAGTCAAGGCAAAATCTACAAAAGGAAAAACTTAAAAACATCTTTTCTTATAAATTTAGATCAAAGTGAGATATCTAATGCCCAAAATCAAGACCAAGTAAAAATCAACAAAGTGGATGCCAGTGAAATATTTGAAATTATGGTCTTGACAATTTGACTTTTTGACTCAAGACCAAAAATATTTTTCTTTTTCTTTCAAAAGTCCAAATGAAACTTGACTCAATTACATTTCTTTTGACTCCCAATAAATTTTATTTTGACTCAATTAACCCTATAGGCATGAAAACCATTCTTTCACTAAAATAAAATAACGATGACCAATATAATATAAATACATTAATGGTACATTTGAATTACACTAAAACTAGCACATTTCCAACAATAAAAACAGGTTCGTTGTGTGAGTTACATCCACATGAGAAGACAAAAACCGGTTAGTTGTGTAAGTTACATTGACATGCGAAGACAAAAAAGATTACTAGTGGTGCAAGCAAAAAAAATAGTGTGTAATTACAACTATTGGGAAGAATATCTAGGCATGTTTCCAACAATAAAAACGGGTTAGTTGTGTTAGTTACATCCACATGAGAAGACAAAAAGGATTATAATGATGTAAGAAAAAAAGTAGTGAGTAATAACAACTATTGGGAAGAATCTCTAGGCATGGCATTCGTTGGTCACTACCCTCATCCAAGAAAGAGATGTTGGTTGATCTCTTGGCTATCATGGTTAGCTTGCAATCAATACTGTCAATTTTTAATACAATAGAATTCTCTTGTTGAGTCCTATATTCAAATGTCGGTTTCCTACCATTATCAATGAAGTGACTATGGTACATGCAATGAGCACCATTATCCATTATCAATGAAGTGACTATGGTACATGCAATGAACACCATTATCAATAAAGTGATTATGGTACATGCGATGAGCAGAGTGTAATGGGAGCCACAACTCTATTTTGTGTGAGATGGCATCATATAAAGATGAGGAACTCCTGCTATTGAACACCCTCCTTGGGGTCATACTTCTTTAATATTTAATATTTAACCAAAAAAAAATAATATGTGATATTTTTAATAATTATGTTATTATTATTTATAAATAAAATATTTCAATATCTATTTTAACTAAATTATTTCAATATCAAATTTAAATAAAATATATTCATATCAATTTTTTTTTATATAATAAAAAATTGACTTATTCTATGTTTACAACTGAGTTTAAAGGAGAGCTTATGTATAATATTTAATATACATTTAAACTAAATATTTCAATATCAAATTTAAATAAATTATATTTATATAGAGAATTTTAATGAAAACTATTTATTCTTCATTTATAAACTGATTTAAAAAAAGTGTTTATACCAAATTAATACATAATATTAAAAAAACAATTAAAATATTTCAATATTTATTTAAAATTAAATATTTCAATATCAATTTTCTACTTAAAATAACAATTATATTTTTTATAAATATTAAAATATTTCAATAATGTAATATTCAATATAAAAACTAAAATAAAATAAAAAATAAATGTATTTTTATTAATGTATTTTTTTACTGAAACACCCCCACCAAATTTGATCACTCTCAATAGATCATAAATATTTCCACATTGAAACGTAATTTAACTTTTTATCATTTGGATTTTCGTGCATCAGCACGGCGGGCCCCACATGAAACAGAAATAGACTGACCAAGCATGTTAGTGCTTTAATATATCTGCATTATAACGATATGCCGTTGTCTGTTGATGTAAGGATGATGTAACCATAATGTATTATCGCACCTTTTTCTGGAAAACGAAATGTTTAAAAAAATTTGAAATCTGTCACCGACAACTTTATAATTCGAAACTCATTTCTACGTAAAACATCGCGAATTAGAGTGAGAGGAATTCAACGCAAGCTGTTGTACTAGAGTTTTGAATCTCCTCACTTCTGTGAAGAGACTTCTTGTTAAATAGTATTAATTACTGATCACAGTTTACCAAAAAGAAAAATTATATTAGGTCAAGTATATTTTTATTTTATAAAATAAAAAGTTTGATTATTAATTCAATGAATTACTGTAATATTAAAATAAAATATTATTAGTACTGTAAAAATAAAATATACAATAATAATTATTTTATTAATTAAAATAAATATTATTCAAAAAATGATATATCACAGCTGATATAAAAATAAAATTAATAAATTTAATATTAATTAAAATAATTATTTTTTAAAAAATTTAAGAATAATAATTATTATTATTATTATAAAATATAAAGAATAATAAATTGTATATCAATTATTTTATTAATTAAAATAAATATTATTCAAAAAATGATATATTATCATGGATATAAAAATAAAATTAATAAATTTAATATCAATTAAAATAATTATTCTTTAAAAAATTTAAGAATAAATTATTATTATTATTATTATTATTAAAATAAAAGGTAAAGAATAATAAATAGTATATCAATTATTGTTAATTGGGTTTATTTTAGGTTGTTGAGAGATAAGAATAAAATTTTTTCTACTAAATTTAATTTTCACAAGTGATATAATATATTTTTAATACATGCACATTGTACATATATGTTTTTAATATGAAATAAAATAAAATAAAATAACTATATCAATTAAAATAAATTAAATAATTCCACAATGGGGTGTTGGTCCCCAAGAAAGACCCAACACGCGGGCAATGAAAATCTCTAGCAAGCAAAAGGGGAGGAGGGCTATGCATCCAACCTCTCGGCATACAAGACACAAGAAGAAATGCTATCTGAAGTGTGTGAAATTTCGTTCGACCTCCATTGGAAGTCGTGCTGGTAAGGTCAAGAGTTGAACGGCGCCTGTAGGGATTGACAAAATTTATAAGGGGTTCGTTGTGTGGAGGCTGCATGATTTTGGTCTAAGCTGTTGCATCTTCGAGGACTCTTCTGGCTCTTGGGTTTTCTTGGAGTGGTGGCAATTCCAATGTCATCGCTCTACCCACTGGGTTCGCCATCTAAACGTTGCTAGTCAGTTCATCGGGGTCCTTTTCTCTGTTTCGATCTACAGATTGAGGAATCGTCTTAGGAAAGGCTGGCTGGTGTTGGTCTTTTGTTTCATGACACACTGGAGAGTGGAGCTTAAAGGTTTTTTGTGGTCGAATTCCTGTTGGGGGCATTAGCTTCGATGAGACTTTTGTTCTTTCTCCTCTTTCAAGAGTTTTCTTCGTTCCTTGTGTTGTTTGTATTTTGGGAAAATTTTGCCTAAGTTTTAGGGTGGAATTTGGATGACAAAGGAGGCAAAGGGGCTCTGGTTTGGCCTGCTTTGTATGCAGTTGATTACTTCAGTTATTGCCTATTTAATAGGGTGCATTTCCTTCGTTTCGGGGATTTTATGAAGGGTTTGGTCATGTCGACCCTGGGTGAAGCTTGCTCCAAATCAGTCTCTCAACGTTCTAGGAATTGGGGTATTGTTAGCAGACTTGTAACTCTACCCTCAAGTATTTTCTGTGTCAATGCAGTTGTAGAGGTGGGCGACTGGCTGGAGTGGAAACAAATTGTAGCTGCCATTTCCTCTCTTCCAGTTTGCAGGTGGTGGGGGTTCGTTTTGTAGAGGTGGTTCTTGTTGGGTATTACGCATCTGGAGCTCGACCCTTGCTGGCGATTGAGGTGGTGGAAGGGTGAGCAACGAGTAGTGGGTTAGGTCTTGGGAGTGTCCTTCTATGGTTGCACCATGCAGTCTGTTCTGAGGAGTTATCGCACCCACTCTCTGAAGCCAGGAGTCTCGACTATTGGGGCGGCTCAAGTAGTGTGGTGAAGGTGTCGCGGGAGGGGGGAGTATAAAGGAGATAGACAAATATTTGTTAATCAAATGGATGCTTGCATTAAAATGATTTCGTTATCAAGTCGGTATTTACCCACAAGTCGGTGTGTGTGTGTGTGTGTGTTGAATGGGTTGGACTGAGTCATTGAAATCTCACAAGAGATATATGAAAATTAAATCTCAGGAGGGATGGTGTTAATGGAAAATGTGCACATACATTTGAGGCTCGAGAGGGATAGATTTGAGAGCTTTATGACTATATGACTATACATATACGAAATGAGTGGAGGTTGAGCCATGAAACATTAAGGACCCAACCTTGGTGTTATAATAGGCCCATGTGATAGGGCACCATGACTAAGCATCAAGGATGGAAAATCTCACACCATATATATATGCTTATGTTGCGTGGGTCGAAATTTTAGGGCCTGAAAGAGCATAGAGACACACACCCTACATTGCATACGGTTAGAGGCCATGTCCACGGGCCTAGGTGGGAGAGATCATAGCCTTTGAATTTCACGAGTGTTAACACTGTCCACATGTCTCGAAGGTTTCACCCAAGGAATTCGACTAGAGCCCGGTGAAATCCCACCGAGATTAAAACGTCGAGACAACATGGTAGGGTGGGTATGGTTGATAAGAAGTTGGTGTATTGAGGCTAAGGACCCCAAAATCACACGTAACATGAAATTAGTATTTATTGTGCAATGGAGGACTAAGCGGGACCCACACTTAGTATGGAAGGTGATGTGGCCTCAAAGCCACATGGAGATGGGAGAGAAGGATGTGTGTCAACCAGATTCAAGGGTTTGGTAAGGCCAAGTAGCTAGTAAATGAGTTACACGTGGCACATCCATAGAGGAGCCACATGGAGGGTGATGTCATCCCAGTAGAAAAGGTCGTTGATGTCACCCTGGTGCCCTATCCCAGATGATTTCTTATGGATTTGGGTGTAATCCCATTGGGATTTAATCCCTGGGTTGATGTGGCATGGTAGAGCCCACCTGCATAGGCATAAGGGAGACATGATTTTTTAGAACTGAGATGAGGTGGAAGGTGGTTAGATGGCTACTCCACATAACCCCAGTGGCTTGGACGCCTTACAATAGATATTAGGATGGGATGACATGTCCTTGGTAGAGCCCACATGCACGCAACAGGGGTTAAAAGGGAAGTATAGTTTAGGAGGAGGGTTCATGAGGCGAAGAAAAATTGGTTGAGAAATCCCTTGAAAGTTGATGAGGTGGATGGATGTGGCAAGCTCCACGTAAACTTGGTTATTCTTCCCTGACAATTTCAAGTGAGGATTGCAGAAGGAATTCCCAGGAAATTATTTTTGAGGTGATATAGTAGATATGGGGCCCGCACGACGTTAGGAAAGGTTAAAATGGGGTTACCCCCCTTATATTATATTATGTACATGTATGCAGGCCATGGAAAAATGGATTTAATGTGACCCCAGTTATGAACGGGTTGGCAGTTTCCAAGTTGACTATGACATGGGCGCCATGTGGGGACCATGTGGCAGACTAAGATGATGTGGCCTTATCTCATAGGAAAACCTTTTAACAACCATATCTTTTGGTTAGGGAGTCAAATTGAGGGAAATTTTATATCATTGGAAATTTCTCGATGAGACGAATGCAATGATGTCATCTATTTTTAGTTTGAAAAAAGTCAAAAAAGGAAGAAAAAAAATCCCATTTCCATAACTTGACATTGGAGGTTGGTTCAACTTAGTAACTACCTCCTTCTACCCTAAGTAGAGGCTAGCGATAGTAAGGGGTATGTTGCACTAGTGTTCCAACTCCGAAAACTTTTTTAATGCACATAAAGAGATAATAGACGCTTTCCAAATGTTTACCTGAAATAAGCTATTAATAGAAAATAATTCTAACCTTCTTAAGAAAGCCACGGAGACATAAACATGCATATAAAACTAGCTCAAACATAAGCATAATATTATAATGCATGAAAATGATAGCAGTTAAAGAAGGGGAATGTTGTATGGATCCATTATATTAATGAAAAGTATAAATACAATACATAAATGATGTTACCTTAATTTTAGAAACAATGCTCCCTTATTCTTTACCTTGTTCTTTCCTAAAGATTCTCTTTAAATTTTACCAGCATAAGCTTACTCTAATTCTCCCTTCTGTTTCCCTTAGCATGGCCTTCATTATATAGATGGTGGATAGGTAGATTTGGGATTGATGGATGTTCTTGAATGATTCAATGAATTGGGCGAAGCTGGAGTTGGTAGGTTATTTTATTGTTGATGTGTATGAGGCATGACTCGAATCATGCATCGATTCTCCTCGAGATTATCAATTTTGGAAGCTAAGAGGGCAGTCATGGCCTGGAAGTAGTGGAACCTACAACATTCATATGCTACATGTGGTAAGCACATGAATGATCAAAGTTTTCTATTTTGGATGTTTACAACCATGCTTAAAAACATGTTTCCAAAGGGAAATAATGTATCGTCTCAGTGTTGAATGTGATTGGATTTTCGAGGCACATAGGGGTGGTTTTTAAGGATATAACGGATGCGACCTATTTTGTGAGGTTAGAAGAGGACCTAATGGCTGAAATACATTATGATTTTAGTATGAAGAAGCAATGCAAGGAAGGAACCAAGGGTCTAGAACAAGAGAGTATCTACAATTGGAAATGTGTTAATGTGATATAAATCATCCCTGAGGGAGGCATATCGATGCTCTAAGGAACTAATAATCAAGGCCACAAACAATGTTTTTTGTTCCCATAGAAAGAGATGGCACATCATGGCTATATATAAGTACATGGTGGATCATATCATGGATCAATATACAACATGAAGGCAGCAAGTATGAGGATTCCTCTATTGTATTCATATTACAACACCATCGTAACTTGGTGGTTAAGATATGAAGAAGTGATGAGTCCTGATGATGTCCCCAAGGTTCAAATAATCAAAGGGGGGAATTGAGGTAGTTATAATAATCCACTGCAACAAGGATGGATGAATCATAAGGTCAATGAAAAATCAATAGTCAACTTAGGTTTAACTTCCCTTGAACAAATAGCATGACATATCATGACTTGGAAATAAGACCCAATAGAATGATTGACATAGTGCAAAAATGTGAAAGGGAAAGAAGCACTCTCCATAGTGGCTACATATACATCCAACAAGGATGAGTAAAAAAAATCATAAAATAGTTCCAAGGAAATTTATAACCCAACTGAAAGACTGATGCAAATAGGTGTTATGTTCAAGGGTGACATGACTGACTGATGCCTTGAAATATAAATGCAAATGAATGACTTCCCCGACCTTTTTCTTCATTTTTTCGAGGGCGGGGAGCAGGGGGGTATAGGTCTCCTTTGTGGTTTAACAATCATGAACAAGAGTTGGAAAGTAAGCTCAAAATCCATTTTCTCATTTAGTTTTAATGATCCAAAAAAATAGATAAAACGATACTTGAGGGTGTCTTTTTCATGATCTTTTTCGGGGGCGTGAAAAATAGATAAATTACGATTCGATAGTGTATTTTTCATAAAATTTTAACAAGAATGAAAAAGAGTTAAAATGAGGTTCATTAGAGACAACTAGTGACATCATGGAATACATCCATGTCCTAGGTTGATCGAACTAACCTATGTAGGATAAAGCACAAGATTATACAAGCAAGGTAAGGCCAAAAAAGAAAGTGAAACTACAAAGGCAGTAAACAAGATGATGGAAAACAATTGTTGAGTAGTCAGCATGAGCGCTTGAGAAATGTAAATATTTTGAATAATAATGTTTAAAAAGTCAAGGACATAGCCAGAAATTAGAAAAGAAAGAGATATGAGGCTCAAAAACAAATCATGGCAGGTCTACAAGGGTCTTAGGTCCTACAAAAAAGTTACAGCATGGAAACTAACGAATGAAGCAAGTGCTAGTTTAGGATGTCCATTGGGGGTAGGTACTACCATTAACTTACAACATGCAAATAAGAGTGGTGAAATTCACAAATCAATGGGATTGAACTTAACACACAATTTGAGAAAGTGATAGTTAATAATGGATATGGCAAGGAAAAACAATCGTTATATTCCCAAGAGGTAAGATCGTACCACAAATTCCATCGTGTCTTTTTTGTGATATTTTTTTACGAGACCAAAAAAAAGGTAAAAGTGTACTCATTTTCTTCTCATGGTTTAACGAGCATGAGAGTGGAAAAGAGATTGTTCATCAACTTTTAGCTTGACTAATGAGTAGGAAAGGATGAAAAGAACTCAATCGAGCTTGAAAAGAATAGAAAAAGAGGCTAAACGTTTTCAAAGGTTGAACGAGGTTGACGAGAATAACAAAAGAGGCTTGGAATTTTCCTTTTTTAATGAGCATGAAAAGATGATCAAAAGAAATATCATTGTCCTTCTCATGGTTTAACAAGCATGAGAATGCAAAAGATATTTCTCACTAAATTTTATCTTGACTAATGAGTAATAAAGGATGGAAAGAACAACAAAAAAGGTTTGGTGTTTTCATTGTTTAACAAGAATGAAAAGATCACCAAAAAAAATCCCATTTTCCTTCTCATGGTCTAATGAGCATGAGAATGGAAAATATATTACTCATTGGTTTTCATCTTGACTAAGGTTTACGAAACAATGGAAAGAAATCAACATTTTAGAGGTTTAATGAGCTTGAAATATCAGCAAAATAGGCATAGGATTATCATTGTTCAACAGCCATGAAAAGTTCATCAAAAGAAACTTAATTTAGTTGGATAGGTTGTGCCCTGTAGTGTCAACTTTTGGGAACAAACCAAGGATTCTTATTGATGTGTATGAACTCATGCGTTGTTTTCGGAAACATATGGCACAACATGTCAGACCACATCATATATAATTGTATTACCACATTCCTATAGGTTGATAACCCATTGAAAGCTTAAAATCATATCATTATCAAGAACTACCCTAAGACATGAAAATAAAGTGGTTCCATGAGCTATATAGGCACAATTTGATCCATATAAGATCATTATATTATTTTCCATCCATCTTGATGCTTTTAGAGTGGAAAAAGTGGAGGAATTAGCTCACATGACCATTTTTATTCGTGGGACCCTAGCCATGTAATTTTGATGAAAAAGGCTCTAGAAGAGTCCATATTGTAACTCTGTTAAGAGTTGAGGTAGTCAAACCTAACCATTAGTAGGCTATTAGGTTGTGTTATAACCGGGCAACTAGGAGGAAAAGGGTTTCCATTATTTTCAAGTGAATTTGTTCCATAAATGAGAAAAAATAGCTGAGAGCGATAGGAGATAGAGAAAACATAGAGTATTTGTGCACTATAGTAGCTCATGGGCCACAGGCCATACTTCTTTATACTTGTAGCCATTTTCCATTAAAAGAAAGAGAGAAGAGCAACGTCACCTTCCAGCTAGGTTTTCTCCTGAAAGGGCTTCCTTGGTCATATTTTGTGTCAAATCATGGTTTTTAGTTTTCATTTAGTTTTTATCTATTTTATGCGCAATTTTAATTTGCATGCATATGCAATTAATAGTAATATACAGATCCAAAAATCTAAAGAGAAAATAATGTAGATTTCATATTTTTAATATAGTTTTATCAGATCTATTGTAACAAACTGTCTAGTGGAATATCCATGGAACTTTATGTATCATAATGGTATCATAGCGGGATTAAACAGGTATATTGTGGAGATTTGCAGGTGATCTAGATTGGCTAAGCTAAAAGTCGTAAAACCCTAGTCATGGTTGACAAAATTTTGAATAACCCTCTTGATCCTATAGAGGATAGATTTTCACAGTTGGAAGCACAAGTCACAAATATAAACCATAATGTAAATCCCCTCATGTTGGCCCTAAGTAATAAGCTTGTGATATTTGTAGAATATAGGGGTTTTAATGCATAGGACAGATCAAAGGGGACATTGGGAGATTGAGAATAAAGAGAGAAATAATTGAAGAAAGGACTCGAATAAGATTAACCCAGTTTGAGTGTCGTGAATCATTCATAGTCCTTATTCAAAATGGAAGTGAATATTAATATCAATCCATACCAAGGTGATATCAACATTCTGAAGCTAAATCACTAGTTGTAATAATTAGAAGTGTATTTCAATGTCCATCATATTGAGGAAGAACAAAATATTTCATTTGTGCCGCTGAAATTAGAAGTCCATGCCCTAGATTGGTGGGAAATCCACATGGATGCCTTGAGGTTGGAGGGATATCCTCTATTGACTAAGTGGAAGGAATACAAACCCTCATAAATTCATAATTTTACCCTATTGGGTATGTAGAGGACTAGTGGATCCAATGGCACTACTTCAGACAAAAGTCAAGGCAGAGAGTATAGGAGTACACTACAAAGTTCATAAAGATGCCCATAATGTTATGTATCTCCAAAAATAACCAAGATGTACTCCTAAAGTATTTGGGGGATCTAAATAGACATTTTTGGAAGCAAGTGATTTTATTCAATCCCAGATCAGTGGATGAGGTTTGTGGGCATGCGCAATACCTAGAGGACATAGGCCTTAAGAAAGGGAAGTCAAAGAAGGAGAAACAAGATGCTTCTAAGGAGGGGAAGAAGAAGTGGAAAGGGGAAAATATCGAAAGATGGTAGCCACAACACACTAGTGCAAATATCCCAGCAACCACTACAACCTTGGTGGCCATACAAAGGAGAAGTATTGGAAGTTGCATCCAGAGCTTAACCTAGAGAACAAAAAGAAATAAAATAATAAGAATAATATCATGGCTATTGATTCAAGCAACCAAGTTGAAATAAGCTTGAATATGGATGAGAATATTTTCTATACATCAGTGAAAAAGGAGGTGAATCTAAGTAGCCTTTAGCAATAGGAAGAGAAAGAAATGACCAAAATATTCCACATAAAGATACAATTCAAGAAGACAAAGATTGATGATTTTTTTGACTCAAGGTCACAGGTGAATCTCACTAAAACAAAGTTGGTTAAAAAATTAAGATTAGAAGTTCTTGATCATCCAAACCTATATCCATTGGGATGGGTAAATAAGGATGAGAATTTGAAGGTAAAAAAATAGTGCAAAATTAGATTTTCCATCAGTGTTGATTTTATTAATGAAGTAGAACTAGATGTAATTCCCCTTAATGTATGTTGAATTGTGTTTGTAAGTCCCTACATGTACATTTGAGATGTAATATTCATGGGAAGATCCAACTAGTATCAACTCATCAAGGATGGAATCGTTCACCATCAATTTGCAAAAAGGCAAGTCCAAAATTTCACCAGTAAGTGCCAACCAAGGCAAGAAATTGATCATTTCCAGCAATAAGTATGTTTTATTGTTTTTAAGATAAAATTATTATGTAGAATATTTTGTAAGAGGCAAGGCATCCCTAGAGCGGTGTACTAAGAAATAGAAACAACAATTGGAATATTTTCTACAAGCATATAGGGATGTGTTCTAGGATCCTAAAGGGTTACGACCCAAGAGGGAAGTGGAGCACAAGATATAACTATTTCCAGACTCCCCATTACCAACCATTGGGTTATACAGGCAATATTTTATAGAATCAAGTGAGGTGAAGACATAGTTGTATAAACTATTGGAATAGGGTATCATTTGACAAAGTACATCACCATGTGGGTCATCCATCATCATTATTCCTAAGAAGGATGGGACTTGGGAGATGTGTATTGATTACAAGGCGTTAAATAAAATCACACTCAAGAATAGGTACCCCCTATTCAGTATAGATGATCTACTAGATCAATTGCAGCAAGCGAGATACTTCACCAAGATGGACTTAAAGTCTGGATATCACTGGGTTCGAGTCAAAGAAGAAGATACCTAGAAAGTTTCCTTCAAAACTAGCAAAGGTTTGTATGACTAGTTACTAATTCTATTTGGCTTATGCAATTCACCAACTACATTTATGAGGTTAATGAATGAAATATTGTGCCCTTTTCTAGATTCAATTGTTATTATTTATTTTGATGATATACTGGTATACAGTGCTACCTAGGAGGAGCACATCACACATTTGATGTAGGTGTTGGATATAATAAAGAAGCACCAACTAGTATAAAATATCAAGAATTTACAATAGTCCTTTGTGTATTTGGGGTATGTGATAGGTCGAGGAGAGTTGAAGATATATCTTGCCAAGATGGAGGCCATCATGAAATGGTCAATTCCTACTAATTTCTCTGAGGTTAGGAGTTTTTTCGGGGCAGTACAATACCTAAAGAAATTCCTAACCTCATTTTGAATGGTATTAGTGCCACTTCACACTATAAAGAAAGTGGCAATAGTTTTCAATGGGGAAAGGTAAACAAAGGGCACTTGAGAAGCTACATAAGAATTTTAGTCAAGTCTAGCTATAGAATTACCAAATTTGCAGTATCCCTTCAAAGTGGAGATAGATAAGATTTGATATATTATGGGAGCAATGTTGATGCAAAGAGGATGGTTTGTATGTTACCATTCTGAAGTATTTCATGGGGCAGCTCTTAACTACCCTACCAACGACAAGGAGCCTTATGCCCTGGTGAAATTTGTGAAGAAGTGGAAGCATTATCTGATGGGAAAGGAGATAGTAATCCACTCTAATCATCAGCCACTATAGTAGCTATAATATTGGAGTAAGCTAAAACAAACCAGGCATTACAAGTGGATGGGGTTTCTATAGCAGTTTCATTTATTGATCAAGTATAAGAAGGGAATCACAAAAAATTTGGCCAACATTCTTCCAAGGCCACCCACAAAAAATATCACACTATTGGTAACTCTGATGCACATGGAGGAATTAACCCATGATAAATATAGAGAGGCATATTCGAAGGATGAGGACTTCAAGGAGGTGTTTCATTGGTTGCAAATCTAGAGTCATGTGCATGATGGTGACAACATCGTTGACTACCATCTCCAAGATGGATTACTCTATAGGTTGGATAAGTTATGTGTTCATAATGATGAGTGTTTGTAGTTGATCAGAGAGGCTCACACCTCCAAAGTTGCAGGGCACTTTGGTTTAGGGAAGACAATAAACAACTTGCAGATGTATGTGTATTAGCCCAAGATGCAAGAACAGGTTGATAGGTTCATAAGAGGATGCATGCTTTGTTTTACCAACAAGCCTAGTAACATAAAACAAGGTCTATATCATCCCTTACCTATACCAACTAATCCCTGGGAAATCATTTCCATGGACTTTGTGGGAGGTTTACGAGCAACCAAGAAGGGACATGACTACCTATCTGTAGTAGTTAACAAGTTCATCAAGATGTGTGTTTTGATGCCCTATAAGAAGATCATCAGCGGGTAAGAAGTCACAAAATTGCTCTTCGAATAGGTCTAGGTGAACTTTGGGATACCAAGGAGCATCATTTCAGGCAAGAACATGAGATTTAGTAGTGCATTTTGGACTATATTGTGGGAGAAGATCAACACGAAGTTGAAGAGGTCTACAACATTCCATCCTTAGACACATGGTAAATAGAAGTAGTCAATAGGAATTCGGTGCGACTTTTGAGGGGTTATAATCAGAAGCATCCAAATACTTGGGACGAAAATATGGTGTATATATAACACTCATATAATAGCCTTAGTCCACACTTCTACTAGTAAATCCCCATTTGAAACTTGTTTTTTATATTTGTTGCCTTCACCTTTGGATATTGCATATGGGCAACAAGGAGGAGTAAGGAAGGCTCTTACAGGGGATTCTTAGAGGGATAAATACTTTTTTGAGAAGATTAGGAAGATACATATACATGTACAGGAGACACTGCAGAAATCAAAGGAAAAATACAAGTCCGAGAATGATTAGCACAGAACAGGGAAGTCGTCAAAGGTGGGAGACAGAGTATGGTTGCATTTCAACAAGGAGAGGCTATACGGTCCTGGTAAGAAAATAAAGGCTTTGCGATATGTTCCCTTTGATATATAGAAAAGGTGAGATATATTGCCTACAAACTCAGTCTATCCCCAAACACGTGCATTTAATTAGTTGTGAATGTGGAGAATCAGAAGCTATATGAGCCTTCCATGTTGGATTAGGAAGAGGAATAGGTTCTACCTTCTGTGGAGAATTTTGAACCATATTCTTAGGTAGAGATTAAAAAAGAAACAATTTTGTAGAGTAGGTCCAAAACTACACAATAGTGGTAGCGTGATCTTTTCCAGATTGGGTTTAAAGAAAAACTTGTAGGCCAACCTAAATGGTACACCTGAGAGAAGGTGGACGAAAATTTTCCTCATCTCATTCAATAGAATATTTTGCGAACAAAAATACTCCTAAAATGGGAAGGTGTTATATAGTTCAGATAATTGTCTTTTTTTTCATCCATCTTGACAATTTTAGAGTGGAAAAAGTGGAGGAATCAACTCATAAGACTATTTTTACCGGCGAGACCCAGTTTGGCCAATCAAAGTTTGAAACCTTTTGGGAGAATTTTGAGGCATCAAATGATGTTTTTAGGGGGTGAAACTTTGTTGCTTTATATTTCCTCCTTTTTTTCATATTCTACGCACACATACCTTTCCAATGGTGTAAGAATTGCCTCAATCAAAGTCTGTATGCAAAAGTTATGCCACTCAGAAGTTGACCTTCCTATTTTAACCACCATAATTTGAGAGGATGCCACATTAGCCCCCATTATTCATGGAAGATGGGCTATCCATGTTCTAGAAGAGTCCATACTATAATTGTGGTTAATACTTGAGGTAGTCAAACCTAACCACTAGTAGGTTATTTGGTTATGTTATGACAAAGCCACTAGGAGGAAAAGGGGTTTCATTATTTTTTAGTGTATTTGTTCCATATAAGAGAAAAAAAATTAGTTGAGAGGATAGGAGATCGAGCACACATAGAGGAATTGTACACTATAGTATCATGTGGGCCATAATCCATACTTCTTTATACTCGCAACCATTTCCTATTCAGAGAAAAAGAGCAAAGCAGTGTGACCTTCTAGTTGGGTTTTCTCCCAAAATGGTTTCCTAGGTCAGATCTTCTGACAAATCATGGTTTCTGATTTTTTTATAGTTTGTCTCTATTTTCTACATAATTTTAATTTGTGTGCATACATAACTAACAATAATCTACATATACATAATTCTAAATATAAATAAAACCCTAATAATGTATATTTTGGATTTTTATATATTGGAATATCCACGACAATTTATGAATCATAATTAAGGTTTAAGGCACTTGTCAACGGGTGGTTTTAAATTGGATAATTCAGTGGCAAGCATAAAAGAAGAAATCCAAGACTTAATTTAGTTTGAGGGTGCAACTTCACATGAGGGCCTAGGAAATGTCGCTTGGCTCAAATTAATATTTTGTATATCAAGCCCCACCTCTTCCAAATTAGTGAAAAAATGGTTACCATGAGGTATGTCTTCCCCAAGCTTATCCAATGAACCCATGACCTCCAAGATGGCCTCTTCAGAAGGAAACTCACCATAAAGGAAGTTAGGTGAAATAGGCAGGGTGATGATCCACGTGGTCATGATATCTTAATTTATTCTCCATTTGGATGGACTTTCTGACTAGTTCCAGTAGATACCTGGTTAATTGTTGGGACCACATCCCAAGAATACAAACATGGGCATGAAGGTTGTAATAGCCCCAGGTTAAAAGTTCATGTAATAAATTTAATAAAGGAAAAATAATACCAAGGTCATGGGACATGTATTCCAAGCTTAATGTTGGGAAAAATATCATAATGGGCATCGTTTGTTGTGTATTATGGCTAAGGGAAATTGAAAAAGGCAATGGCAAGGGATTTGAAAAGGAAAAGAGGCATTAATTTGCATTTTCTTTATGAAAATAAAGGAAAATAGGAGAAAAGGGAGGTGAAAGGTCACAAGTTTCATGTGAGGAGGAAATTGAAGGAAAATTAAGGAAAATGAAGAAATTAGAGGCATCAATAATAAAAAGACATTAGAGCATCATTTTGGGGCCTTTTTTTAGTTCAGTTTTGGAATTAGTCTCAGATAGGAGAAGAGCACCAAGAGGAGAAGGAAAGCAAGCAAGCAAAGGAAGGACAAGGAAAGCAAGGAAAGCAAGTATCAAGCAAGGAAAGGTTGTATCAAGAAGATTCATCGAGAATACTTGCAGGTAACAGGTTGCATGTATGATTTCCGAGCTGGTATTAGCATGCATGGTATGTGCATGTACATATTTGGTTCTTTTGTTGTCATTGGCATTGGTTTTGTTGGGTTTCAATGATGGTTTTAGCCTTGCCTTGTCATTTCCAGATAGGCATGGTGTGATGGGATTATTTATTGATTGAACTTTGGATTTTCGAAAGGTTTTTTATCTGGGTGAGGTGGTATTAGGAAAATCCCAACGGCTAGGGGTGGAGATGGTTTTCTTTGGGAAGCCCTCAACAGGTGGATGGAGTCAATAAAATTCCTCAATGGATGGCGAAGAAATTCTGAGGCATCTAAGCTCTGTTTGGTTTTGTGATCTCAAAATTGGTTTAGGTGATATCATAGTGTGGTGAGGGTGGAGGTGGTTTAACCTCTTGATCCCTTGGTTGTTTATGGGTTGGTTTATCCCATGAGATCCCACATTCATGCTTGGAATATGGCACAGCGGTGATTGGCTGAAAGAAATATTTGGTTCAACGTAATCTATGGTCGGGTGGTACGTGTAAGTCCCTGACTTGGTTGGATTTTGCATATGGTTAATAAGAGTTAAGTTCCTATTATCTTTGATGAGTAATTATACTTGTTATAATGTGGATTTAATGGTTGTTCTATCATTGTTGTCTACCTAGTTATATGTTGGTTATAAGAATTATTATATGACAGATCTAAGTATGGATCTTATCACATTTTAATTAATGAATGTCTCGTTAATGTATGCATCACCTAATTGGTGTTATGAAAGGTATTGTGAGAAAATTTCAAATCCCTATGTTCAAATATGTATTCATGACCTATAGGTTTCATATTTACTATGTGTTTGACAAAACGTCTATCCTGGTTGGGAGGGGTCAGGTCAAGTCCTTGTTCAAAGTTTTGGTTTAGAAGCTTTGTTTCTATGTTATTTATCATTTTTAGAAGTTTCACTTGTTGGAAACAATGTTAATACTAAGAGGGGGGTGAATCAATACTAAGGCTAATTTTTAATTCTTTATGCCAATTTAATTTTCTTATTCAAACATTGCAACCATCCATATACTCAACAACATCATATCATATGGAAAAAATATGAAATCAACATACAAGCACACACCATGAGCATCATACACATGAGACACAAGGTTTTACGTGGAAACCCTTTCAGGAAAAAACCACCAAAGCTTGTTGTTGTTATTGATGTAAAATATTAGCCCCTACTCTATTACATCAATAGTTTTGTGAGTCACCACTCACAGGAAGCACCAAATCCCTTTTATTTTTTGTTATCACCCACTGGTAGGAAGTACCAACTCCTTCCTTTTGTAGACACTTGTCTAGCTTACTAGAAGCACCATGTGAAGCACCAACTTCACAGATTTTTTGAAAGCACTAACTTGTAGCTCCTTGGATTTATGCAAGCACCAACTTGTAGGAGGAACCAAACCTGAAGCCTTCTCAAGCACCCATTAGAGATGGAAACATCAACTTCCTATATGCAAACTCCAATTCACACTTAATAAGGAACTCAATTTTCTTTGTCCACGAAAGCCACTCTGCCTGATATCAGCTTTGTTCTCTACACACTTTGTAGCAGCCTATTTCTCTGCTCAACAATAGTCAGTCATCACAGCCCATCGCAGCGCTCTATTTTTATCGACCCTCTGCTCTTCAACAACATACTTAGTTCTATGCCTTATGCTCTCAACAACATACTTAGTTCATGGCCTTATGCTCTCAACAACTTATCTACAACACTCATCTCCTTCTACTCATAAGGCTCTCTCAACCTCTCACACATCACAGGCTCACTCAACCTTCTACTTCTACACAGGAACCTTCAACCTTTCACACAACAGCACTAGATCAGTTTCTTGGGGTCTCTTACTTCTACTTCGGAACTCTCAGCCTTTTAGAGAATAAAAAACTCAGTTGAGCCACATGGCTATCTCCTCCACAGACATTGTAGTATGTCTAGAATTTCCATTGTTGTCGTGTTGGGTGCAACCCAACTTGGCCCAAGTTCTGGGTCAAAATACTCTGCATTTTGAGGAGTGGAGCGTGTGGAGCCAACAAAGTTATATTCATCACGTGGCGTTTTAGGGCTTTAGGGTAGGTAAAAGCCCCTTATTCTGTAATGGGTTTCAAGTATTAGTCCATTGTTTTATCAGATCTAATGTATGTGGACCTGGTCTTGTAGTAGGGAAGTCTATATAAAGAAGATGTAACACTTTTTCAAATAAGATATAGAAGAACTAAGCATAGATTGTTCGTATTCTCTGTCTTGAGTTTGAATTTTGAGGAAAGGCTCTACATCTAAGTGCACAGAGGCCTTGAATATTATGCAGTTGAGTGCACATACCACCTGCAGCTGGGTGCACAGGTTAGGGAAGAGAATGTATTTAAGATCCCTATTAATAAAGAATAAGTTTTGGTGAAGTATTGTGTATATTTTTGTGTTGATTCTTTGTTTTTATTGATATTGTTATGCATTTTTTTACTGAATTATGCGAAAGAATACATGTTATACCTTTTTTTGTTATGTCTATGCGTTAAGTACCGATTTTTAATATTAATCATTAGCGTGAAGTTATTCATGTATGCGAAGTTGTAGGAAGATATAATATATAAGTAAATACATGAATGCAATAGCGTGCATATCCCTCTGGCTGCAGAATCCTGGTTCTACAACCTCCCATAACTTCTTCGAGTGAGACTGTGATATGCTTGCAGGCCATTGACGAAAGGGTCAATGGTTGAGGGTTTTGTTGGTGCGTAGTACACTCTGAACCTGGGTCAAGCCCCCTTAAACCAACAAATGGTTTTGTTGCCAGGACCGAGATCTACTTAAGGGATATGTTTTAGTGTCCATCAAAGAAAGAAATCTAGGAGTGGGTTGAACAAAAAGAAAGAGAATTTGCAAAAAAAGAGAAAAGAAACCCTTGATTATCAATTAAAGAATAGTTTTAGAAGTATATATTCAAAGAACAATACAAAATCTTCTTTGGTTCGTTCCACATTGAATTGTATGAGTGGGTATCTAAGTTGACCGAGCATAAGACTTGTTTCAAGAATGATGAACCTAAGGAGTGGAATCTTGAATTGATACGGTGACTCAAGAACATCAGTAACAGTTTCTCTAGCTGTTGATTTCTGGATCGATAGCATTTTGGGAGAATTTATTACTGAGTTCGCGATAGATGCGATCATGTCTTATAGTGAAGTTGAACGTATATTTTTCAAAGGACCACAAGGTAAGTTCTTAATATATTTTAAACTCTGGATTAAGATGCTATTGTGTGAAAATGAGATTTTGTGAATGCAATTTGATTAATGTTTGGACAAAGAGCAAATAAACGTGAACCAGGGTCTATGCGAAGTGGAAAATGATACAAAACAGATGCGATGCATTTTATTGAAACAAACTATAGCCCCTTGTTAGGAGGATCTGAGAGTGAAGAAGAAATAAGTAACCCTACAACCCCATGACATTCCCCCGCTCGTCCTGAAGGCGCACTGAAGTTAGGAGTTTAGAAGAATCAGGTGTCATTGGTATTCCCCATCCATCCACTCCCCTTACACCCCATTCCCCTCCCCATAATTCCCCTACACCCCCACCCCCTCCCCCTCCACCTAGCACCCCAAGAAGGAGAATGGCCAATGACATTAAGCTACCTATTTTTAAAGGACATGGATCAAAGGGTCCTAATCAATTTTGGTTTGTAGTTGATGCAATATGGACAACAATACAAATCACTAGGGATGATGTAAAGAAGGTACAACTCATCACGTCGATATGGTAAAGAGCACTAACCTGGTATATGAAGTACTTTGTGACTAACCCGACTACTTCATTGGATGAAATTAAGAAAGAATTGGTATCAGAATTCAAGAAGTTGAAATCAGAATCACAGTGTATCACAGAGCTAAAATAAATCAAACAGATAGTGATTGAATCTGTGTGGGAGTTGGATCATCCATTCAAGGTGTTGATGGGTCAAGTAAGCTTTAATATACCCCTAGAACAACATAAAGAGTGGTTCATAGTCGCGATAATACCACATATTAGGTTACCTTTGACACAACAGAAGATTGTGACTCAAGCTGAAGCATTGGAGATTGCGATGAAGCTAGAAGATTCTTCGATTAGGGATACTCATCTAGGAGTATAGAAGGTACATATGCAGCTAGCCAATCTAACCTTGGAATTATAGGACCTGAATAAAGGTAAACAGACTATATCAGAAGTATGGTGTACAAAATGCAAAGCAGTGGGTCATTATAAGGATCAATGTCCCGTGTTCAGAGATTATATTGCAAGTGGAGCACCTAGTCCAGTAAACCTAGGTTTGTGGTGTGATATTTATAGAACGATAGGCCATCGCTCTAAAGATTTCTACCTATTATATAAATATGTACAGACCTTGAAGCAACTATTTTGTAACTTATGTAGATCAGTAGGCCATGATGAGAAAAATTGTTGAAGTTATGACTTAATGATGGAGCGCACTGCTGATACTTATAGACTGCAAGCTGAGGGACATACACACGAGGATTCAGGCTAGCATGCTGGTCAAGGAGGATTTAAAGTATGAGGAAAAGGACAAGGAGTTGGTCCAGGACATGGCCAGATTATCTGTTACAACTATGGATAGGTTAGATACTTCGCAAGAGACTATAAGAACCCTATGACAACCTGCAGTTACTGTATGTCTTTTGATCATGTGATAGAAGAATGACTCATCCTTATTACGAAGATGCAGGAGAAAAGAAACCAACAGCCTGTAGAAAATATACAAATGATGACAACTGAGCAAAGGGAAGATCAACCACGTATTGGTATTACAAGAAGCAGAGTTGCAACTGGAAATGATAGAGCCAATGGGAAAGAGGACGTTGAAGCCACATGGGTAAGAAAAAATACTAAAAAACTCCTGTAATTGATATCCTAAAGGAAAAGAAAGTATTCATGGAGGTGAGGTGAAGCTTTATGGATGATGGAGCCTCGACCTCTACCATGTAGTCGATGTAGAAGGATAACTGCGAAATACTACCGATTGTGACGCAAGATGTGGATCCAAATATTTTGAAGTCTTTTCTATAGACTTGCATGAAGTTGTTTAGAAATCAAAAGGTCATAGAGGGATTGCAAGAATTTATAGACTCTTGTGCTCCTAAAGAAGTATCGTAGAGTGAGATGCGTGTAGTGAATAATTTGCATAGACACAAGAAGAAGACTAAAAGGAAATGAGGCTTACAGCACAGGTTGGGGAATACAACATGGATCATGTTATCTTGGATCTAGGATCTAATACCAATGTCTTGTTGAAGTAAACTTAGGAATTGATGGGTAAGTCAAAGTTGCAATGGCTAACTATCCAACTAAATATGGCGAATCAACAAAATATCGTCCCTCTAGGTATATTGTCAGGTATCACAGTATGCATTGATGGAGTGTGCACTATCACTGACTTCGAAGTGATTGAGATTGTGGATGATAGTAATCCCTACCCCACGTTGCTTGGATTGGATTAGGCATTTGATAACATGGCTATAATTAACTTGAAGAAAAGGTAAATGATATTCGAAAGCAATAATATGAGAGTTATTGTGCCATTAGATCCATCGAAGGGAGTGAAATATACTGAACCTGTTAGAGAAGAATACAGTGTGGATGAAATTGACAACATTTTCCAAATAACAGCAAAAGAAGAAATGGATTAACCCTATTGCAGATGGAAAACTGACCTGGGAGCAAGATAGTTCCTGCACTTCAAATTCAGAAGAAGAATTGAAAATTGGCAAACAGGTTGCATGAAGTGTCTACAAGGCGATGTGCAAGGACCACTAAATTAGTGCGTTGCATGATAGTTGAGCACACTCTGAACCTGGAACAGTGAACCTCGGTGATGACGATGCAGATGGAAAAGAAGAAAACTGCAAAGAAGAAGCAACTGGAAGAGGTGATAAGAAAATAAATGAAGCATATCAGTGACAAGAACAGTTGGAAAAATCCATTGAAGAAATTTGTAACATAGTCCCAGAAGTGAATGTTGGTGAGGAGGAACCGCCAGCAGAGAAGCTCGTGAAGCTTGCCCTCAAGATCAAGGAATCGAAGAATACACTGGCGAAGATAAAGTTCGAGTATGAAGTGCATATATTATAGCTCCAAATAAGGTTGCAGCCATCCATGCCACCAAAAGTGTGGGAGAAGAGGCAGAAAGACCTAAAGGTAGCATTGAAAGGTATCTCTGACACGGTAGTAGACTACAAGAAATTATTGGATGATACGATGTAGATTTGGACCTCACTATAGGAGGATTCAAATATCCAAAAGATCAAGGAGGAATTACAAGTGAAGCAGAAGCAACACACTGAAATCTGGCAGTTGTAAAAACCCTACCAGTCTTATAGAGACTCATCATTATTTAAGGGAAGAAACTCCAAAAGAAGATAGATGAGCTTCAGAGGAAGGAGCGAATTTTGCAAGCGAGGACTCAGTCGTGGCAAGATGACACCTAAAACTGTCTCAGGAAGTGTATGAAAGGCTCAAAGAGTTAAAGAAAAGGGAGGCAGAAATACTGTAGAAGGATGTTGGCCCAACCACAGAGGCATTTCTTGAGGAAGTGCACAAACAAGAGAAATAAATTGCAGAGATAGTCCAGCAGTATAATGCAGTCTACAACGGAATTGCAGCAAAAATCAAGGAAATCGAAGATGAGTGACTAGGGATGAGTCATGGATGAGTGTTGGGGATGTGTTGGATTTTCCCAACTAGGTCCAAGTTTTGGGTCAAAGACTCCACATTTTTAGGAGAGGAGCGCGCGGAGCCGACGAATTTATATTCCTTGCGCAGTGTTTTAGGGGATTTAGAGCGGGTCAAAGCCCCTTATTTTGTAATAGGTTTTGGGTATTAGTCCATTTTTTTTTTAGATCCATGGTATATGGACTGTGGTATTTTATTAGGGAAGTCTATATAAAGAAGATGTAACATTTTTTCGAATAAGATATAGAAGAACTAAGCATAGATTGTTCATATTCTTTGTCTTGAGTTTTTATTTCGAGGAAAGGCTCCGCAGTTGAGTGTGCGTAGGCCTTGAAGAGTCTGCAATAGAGTGCGTAGACCACTTGCAACTTGGTTTGCAGGTCACGAAAGAGCATGTATTGAAGATACTTATTAATAAAGAAGAATTTTTGGTGAAGTATTATGTATCTTTTTGTGTTGATTCTTTGTTTTTATTGATGTTGTTATGCATGATTTTTACTGAATTATGTGAAAGAATACATGTTATATTGTTTTCTATTATGTCTATGCATTAAGTACCAATATGTAAGATTAATCATCAGCACGAAGTTATTTATGTATGTGAAGTTGTAGGAAGATATGATACATACTTAAATATACATATGCAACAATGTGTATATCCCTCTGGCTATAGCAACCTTGTTCTACAACCTCCCATAACTACTTTGGGTGAGACTGTGATCTACTTGCAAGTCATTGTCGAAAGGGCCAGTGGTTAAGGGTTTTGTTGGTGCACAGCACACTCTGAACCTGGGTCAAGCCCCCTTAAACCAACAAATGGTTTTGTTTCAACATAGTCACGGATGTGAAGGTTGGTGGGGAGGAACCACCAGCAGAGAAGGTCGTGAAGCTCACCCTCTTAATCAAGGAATCGAAGAATACACTGGTGAAGATAAAGTTCAAGTATGAAGTGCAGATATCAGAGCTGCAAATAAGATTGCAGCTAGCCATGCCACTAGAAGTGCGGGAGCAAAGGAAAAAAGACCTAAAGGTAGCATTGAAAGGTATCTTCGACACAGTAGTGGACTGCAGGAAATTATTGTATGATACGATGCAGATTTGGACCTCACTGTAGGAGGATCCAAATATCAAAAAGATCAAGGAGGAATTACAGGTGAAGCAGAAGTAGCGTGACGAAATCTTGGCATTTATAAAAGCCCTACCAGTCTTACAGAGACTCACCAGTATTACAGAAGGGAAGAACCTCCAAAATCAGATAGATGAGCTATGAAGGAAGGAGAAAATTTTACAACTGAAGACTCAGTCATGGCAAGATGATGCCCTAAAAATATCTCAGGCAGTGGATGAAAGGCTCAAAGAGTTGAAGAAAAGGGAGGAAAAAATATTGTAGAAGGCTACTAACCCAACCATAGAGGCATTGTTGGAGGAATTGCACAACCAAGAGAAACAAATGGAAGAGACAGTCCAACAATATAATGTAGTCTACATGGAATTGTAGCAAAAATCAAGGGAACCGAAGATGAGTGACTCGGGACGAGTCACACGTGAGCATTGGGGGCATGTTGGGCATAGAAAAACTTGGTCCAAGTTTGGATCAAAGACTCTGCATTTTGAGGAGTGGAGCGTGCGAAGCCGACAAAGTTATATTCATTGTGCGGTGTTTTAGGGGCTTTAGGGTGGGTCAAAGCCCCTTATTTTGTAACAGGGTTCGGGTATTAGTCCATTTTTTTGTCAGATCCATGGTATGTGGACCATGGTCTTGTAGTAGGTAAGTCTATATAAAGAAGATGTAACACTTTGTCAAATAAGATATAGAAGAACTGATCTGATAATCACCTTATGAGTGACCTCAGTTGAAGATTTATTAAACAAAAGGTATTACAAACTCATGTGATGGTGTGTGTGTTCTCTGTTATTTAAGCAACGGATCGACCAGATTGCCAATACATAGAAAATAAGTGGAAAGACAGCAGAGAAATACAGTAAGCAACACAAAGACACAAGCAATTTTTAATAAGGAGTTCACCCTATTCTCCAGGGCTACGTCTCCGGTCCAACTTCAATGGTGGCCTTATTTTATTATGTCTTTCAATAGAGAAATTACAATGCAGGGACTCAATATGAGTTCTCCTGAAGTAGATTTTGGTTGGCAGGGTGGTTCTTGGATTCCCCAAGCCACTCGGAGTACACAGACTCTTATTCTTCCTACCAGCTCTGTGACCCTTGGTCTATAGTGGAAAGAGCCAACTATGGTGCTCAATTCGGACAGATTCCTCTATGGGAAGGCTTGAATCTTCAAGCTCTCTGGTGCTCGATTCTTCCTGTGGTCAGGTCAGCCCTCTGTCTCTTATGCTTGGCTTTACTGCTCTTTGTGCTCAGTCCTCCTCTCAGGGTTCACTGTTCACTGTCTCTCTTGGTCACTTGGACTCCTCTCTATTCCCTCTCTATCTCTCTGAATCTCCATTCGGTGTCTCTGTTCATGGCTTTAGCCATTCGATCTCCATGTCTATTCAATTCCTCTCCCACCTGCCTCGATTCTCCTTCTTCCTGCGTACTTGGAGTTCCTTGTTCGGCGTCAGCATGAATGCTCAGGAAGTAGCCACGTGTCCTCATTGGAATAGCGCCAGCCTGCTCGTCGATTCGTTCTCTTCGATTATGTCGTGGATAGTTCTTTCTCCACCGTGGCGGTCAACGGATTCCAAATCCCCTTAAATCGCAGCTTAATTCCCTGTCGATTCCACTTCTGTCTATCGGGTGCATTCTCAGCCGTTCGATCTGGGCTCCTCCAGATCCAACGTCATATGCACGTTGAGCACAGTTGACTTGCTCGACCATTAACGCGCGATCACAGCGGTTTCTCTCTCACCTCCGCTGCCACGCATTGATCGTTGAGTGGGATCGCTCCGCTCTCCTCCAAAACCTCTTACTGTTCAAGGGCGCCCCGATCAAACCATCGGTTTCCAGGTCGTGGGTCCCACCTTTATACGATGGCGCTTTTCGTTTCTCCGCCCAGGGTCCTCTGGCTCCCAACGTGACCGAGTGCTTAAGGCTCTACCATTTCAGCCCTGTTCGCCGCTTAGCGCTAATCGCGCATTGCTGGGCGAACAGGGCTGAAATGGTAGAGCCTTAAGCACTCGGTCACGTTGGGAGCCAGAGGACCGTGGGTGGAGAAACGAAAAGCGCCATCGTACGAAGGTGGGACCCATGACCTAAAAACCGACGGTTTGATCGGGGCGCCCTTGAACGGTAAGAGATTTTGGAGGAGAGCGGAGCGACCCACTCAGCGATTGTCACGTGGCAGCGGAGGTGAGGGAAAAACCGTCGTGATCACACGTTAACGGTCGAGCAAGTCAACCGCGCTCGATGTGTGTATGACGTTGGATCTGGAGGAGCCCAGATCGGACGGCTGAGATTGCGCCCGATAGACAGAAGCGGAATCGACAAGGAATTAAGCTGCGATTTAAGGGGATTTGGAATCCATTGACCGCCACGGTGGAGAAAGAACGTATCCACGACATAACCGAAGAGAACGAATCGACGAGTAGGCTGGCGCTGTTCCAATGAGGACATGTGGCTACTTCCCGAGCGTTCATGCTGACGCTAAACAAGGAACTCCAAGCACGCAGGCGGAAGGCGAATCGACGCGGGAGGAAGAGGAACCGAACAGACATGGAGATCGAATGGCTAAAGCCATGAACATGACACCGAATGGAGATTCAAAGAGAGAGAGAGATGGAATAGAGAGGAGTCCAAGCGACCAAGAGAGACAGTGAACAGTGAACCCTGAGAGGAGGACTGAGCACAGAGAGCAGTAAAGCCAAGCATAGGAGACAGAGGGTCGAGCTGATCACAGGCAGCATCGAGCACTAGAAAGCTTGAAGATTCAAGCCTTCCCATAGAGGAATCTGTCCGGATTGAGCACCATAGTTGGCTCTTTCCACTATAGACCAAGGGTCATAGAGCTGGTAGGAAGAACAAGAGTCTGTGTACTCCGAGTGGCTTGGGGAATCCAAGAACCACCCTGCTAACCAAAATCTGCTTCAGGAGAACTCATATTGAGTCCCTGCATTGTAATTTCTTTGCTAAAAGACACAATAAAACAACGCCACCACTGAAGCTGGACCGGAGACGTAGCCCTGGAGAATAGGGTGAACTCCTTATTAAAAATTGCTTGTGTCTTTGTGTTGCTTACTGTATTTCTCTGCTGTCTTTCCACTTATTTTTTGTGTATTGGCAATCTAATCGATCCGTTGCTTAAATAACACAGAACACACACACCATCACATGAGTCTGTAATACCTTTTGTTTAATAAATATTCAACTGAGGTCACTCATAAGGTGATTATCAAATCAAGTGGTATCAAAGCTCTAGGCTGTAAGGTTAGACAAGCTTGTGTTGGTTTAGCTGTGAATGCTTACTAGATCAAAGCTAAAATTAGGAGAAGGAGAGTTGGTGGAAACTAATCCTGAAATTGGGACAGTCTATTCTCGAAAGACAATGTCAGAAGAAGGTTCTATAGGGCCAGACCCTCAATTCATAGAAAGTTTCCTAGCTATAAAGTCTATGGTAGAAGAAATGTATAGTGACTTTAGAAAGCATAAGGGTGAAGATTCATCAGGCTCTGAGCAAGATAAAGAAGAAGATGAATCTCATTCCATGACCAATCAAAAGGAAAGGGAAAATAATAAAGCTTCCCTACACCTCCTAATAGCCGTGTACATAATAAGAAAGCATCTTTGATTAATTTAGATGTTAAATTTGATTTGCCTATATATAATGGAGAGCTAAATGTTGAAAAGTTGGACAACTGGATTAGAAAAAATGATGTATATTGTAGAGTACAAAATATAGACTCAGACAAGAGCAATATTCAGCTGGCAAGCCTTCGCCTAGAGGGTACTGCCTTGGTTTGGTGGGAAGGTAGAACCCAGGCTGATATGAGGAAGCATGGCAAGACCATCTATGTCTGGAGTGAATTTGTTACTGCAATCAAAAAGCAGTTCTATCCATTGGCCTACATGCAACAAGCCATGATGAGTTGGAAAACTCTTCGGCAGTTGAAGGGGCAAAGTGTACAAGGGTATACTCAAGAGTTCAGAAAGAGAGCATTGATGTTGGGTATCTCATTAGACTCACCAGAAACCCTTTTGAAGTACATTGGTGGTCTACACAGCTGCATGAGGCATACCATCCTCATGTTTAATCCCACTAGTATATATGAGGTATTTGTACAAGCTACTCATCTAGAAGCTAGAGGAAAGAATGGAAATCCAGAAGTTGGGGGACCATCCCAACCCACTGTAAGCAAGAGAAAGGAGAAAAGAAAGCAGAAGTGGAAAGCAAGGAAGGCTAAAACTGCACATAAAGGCAAAGCTTCATGCACTCACTGTAAAAAGGAGGGGCATGATGATGAGCACTGTTGGATTCTGCATCCAGAGCTGAGGTCTAAGAAGTCCGAGGGAAAGAAGAAGACTACTGCAGCAATTCAAAAATATTTGGGGTCAGACTCGGGAGATGAAACAATCATTGCAGCCACAGGTATAAAAGGTAAGAATTCTGAAGCATCTACTAGTAATTCTGCTCAATCTGTTATTGATGAAGAACATGAGAGAAAAAGGCATGATCTTTTCCATATTCGAGTTGTTTCCAAAAATCCGAAGATTGATACTTTATTTGATAGTGGCTCACAAGTAAATCTGATTTCTGAAGCAATTGTAAAGAAATTGGGATTAGCAACTACACCTCATAAGAAGCCATACCCATTAGGATGGTTGAATGATAAAGCACAACTACAAGTGACTAGACAGTGCAAAATCAAGTTTTCTTTTGGGTCAACATTTGTAGATGAGGTTGAGTTAGATGTAATTCCTTTGGATATATGTGGAATTGTTTTAGGAAGTCCTTACTTGTATGATAGAAATGCTATTTTCTATAGAGCTGAGAACAAGTATCTACTTGTTAAACATGGAATTGAATACTTTGTAAGAGCTCATAAGGTCAAGAATAATTATACTCTCATAAACTCAGGACAGATGAAAAGAATGATAAATTCATGCAAACAGTACTTACTGATGGTTGTAAAGGAAAAGAAAACTGATAAAACCAATGTATTTGAGGGTTGTAATTCTGATTAGCAAGCTAATATAGAAAAGATTGTTTCAAAGTATGATGTATTGTTTCAAGAACCTCAAGGTCTGCCACCCAAAAAGGGAATAGTACATGATATTATTTTGCAGCAAGATGTTCCTTTGCCTAACATTGGGATGTACAGGTTATCTGCTTTAGAGAATGCTGAAATCAAGAAGCAGGTGCAGGGGTTGCTCGAGAAAGGGTTCATCAAGCCTAGCACATCACCATGTGGGTCACCAATCGTTTTGGTAAGAAAGAAAGATGGCTCGTGGAGAATGTGCATTGATTACCAAGCACTAAATAAGATAACAATAAAAAATCGTTATCCCCTTCCTCGCATAGATGATCTTTTAGATCAGCTGAAGGAAGTTGTTTATTTCACCAAGCTGGATTTGCACAATGGATACCATCAGGTCAGAGTTGCAGAGCAAGATGCATGGAAGACTACTTTCAAAACAAAGCAGGGATTGTATGAATGGCTAGTTATGCGTTTTGGCTTGACCAATGCCCCTGCTACTTTCATGAGATTAATGAATGATGTACTCAGACCTTTTCTTCATGATTTTGTTATTGTGTATCTGGATGACATTCTGATTTTTAGTAAAACGTGGGAAGAACATTTAAAGCATGTTAAGCAGACATTAGATGTTTTAAAAAGAGAAAAAATTTATGTTAAAATCTCCAAATGTGAATTTGGCAAAACCTCTCGAAATTATTTGGGTCATATAGTAGGGGGAGGTGAATTGAAAATAGATCCCTCTAAAGTGGCAGTCATTGTAAACTGGCCTAAACCCAAGTCTGCTACAGAAGTGAGAAGCTTCTTAGGAGCAGCACACTATTGGAGGAAGTTCACTTCAAATTTTTCCTCAATTGTATCTCCCTTACATGCTTTGACAGGATTGAACAAGGTGTTTCAGTGGGGAGGCAAGCAGCAGAAAGCCTTCGACACCTTGAAAGAAAAAATTAGTACAACACCTGTACTAGCACTGCCAGATCTACAAAGACCATTTGAGATCCAAACTAATGCCAGTGACTATGCCATGGGAGCAGTGCACGGTAAACCCATATGTTATCATTCTGAGACTTTTAATCCTGCAGTAGTCAACTATCCTACATATGATAAGGAATTGTATGCATTAGTTCAGAGTGTGAAAAAGTGGAAACATTACTTAATGGGCAAAGAAACAGTAATACATACTGATCATCAGCCACTTCAATACCTACACTCCCAAACTAAGTTGAAACAATCAAGACATTATAGATGGATGGGTTTTCTACAACAATTTCATTTAGTCATCAGATATAAAAAGGGCATACATAACAAGGTTGCATACACGTTATCTAGACCCATTATAAATGCATCTACCATACATAAGCATAATTCTGTGCTGCATGAAAGCTACATAGAACAGTATGCTCAGGACATGGACTTTAAAGATGTATATGCAACTGTGAGTCAAGGCAAAAGAGTAGAAGAATTGGACTATCATGTAAAGGACCGACTCTTATATCATTGTGGGAAACTCTGCATTCCACAAACTGAGAGAGCAAAGATAATTAGGGAAGCGCACACTTCTCTGATATCAGGTCACTTTGGGGTTAGTAAAACAGTTGCACAACTGCAAAGGTTCTACTATTGGCCAAGAATGAGTGAGACAGTTTCTAGATATGTAAAGGGGTGTGCTATGTGTGCTAAAAGCAAGCCCAACAACAAAAAACTAGGCTTATACACTCCCTTGCCAGTTCCTTCTCACCCTTGGGAAAGCATTTCCATGGATTTTGTTGGAGGACTACCTAAATCTAGGAAAGGTCATGATTATCTATATGTTGTTGTGGATAGGTTCATCAAAATGTGTATTTTGATACCCTGTAGTAAACAGATTATAGCTTAACAAACTGCAAAATTATTCTTTGAACATGCATGGGTTCAATTTGGATTACCCACTTCTATTATATCTGATCGAGACACCCGATTTGTGGGAAAGTTTGGTCTAGTCTGTGGGAACTAATGGACACCAAATTAAAGAAAAGCATAACTTTTCATCCATAAAAAGATGGCCAGATAGAAGTAGTTAACAGGACAGTGATCCAGTTACTGAGAGGATATTGCAACAAACACCCTAAGCTTTGGTATGAACACTTGTGTTATGTGCAGCATGCTTACAATAGAGCCAAACACTCTTCTACCCAGAGATCTCCTTTTGAGACCTGCTTTGGTTTTATACCAAGGTCTCCCTTGGATTTTGTCTTTGGTAAAGATGCCATGGTTGTGGACACAATGATGTGGACAGGACAACTAGGTTCATTGAACAGATCCAGGATATCCTCCAAGCAGTACAGGAACAACTGGAAAAGAGCCAGGCCAAGTACAAGGCTAGGCATGATAAGCATCGGATGGGGCATAGTTTTCAAGTCGGAGACCAAGTCTGGCTGTATATCAGCAAGGAAAGGATGGAAGGTGAAGGAAAGAAGCTAAAACCTATCAGGTATGGACCCTTCAGGATACTTGAGAAGATTGGTGAAAATGATTTTTGCCTTGATCTGCCAGCTTACATGCACATCTACTCAGTCGTGAACACAGATTGCTTGAGGTTGTTTGAACCTTCAATGATTGAGGACCCTGAAGAGCAGAGTCAATTACCTTCTGTTGATGACCTGCTACCTGAATATCTTAATGAGTTGCAGGAAGACACAGTGCTGGACAGGAAGGTAAGGACGACGCGCAGTGGACAGGTGGAATACCTCAAGATTGGGCTTAAAGGTTCAAAGCCGAGCAGTGCGAAGTGGATTGAGATTGGACAAGTGAGACAACAGTTTCCTCACTTAGTCAATGCTTGAAGAAAACCAACTTTTGGTGGTCCAAAATCTTTTCAGTAGGGAGGCCGTGATCCAAATCGGATCCATAAATGACTGTCAAAGAACCATGACTGTATCGAGAGGAAAAAAATCTTTGAAGAATCCAAAACAACAATCGAAAACACCTTGAACCAGTGGCCATGGCAGCCGGCGTGGAACGACGAGGACCTCGGTCAAAGCGCGCTAACCGAGGCCCATGGAGACTGCGCAGGAGGTTGATGTAGCCCCTGGGAGCCCCGAAATGGGAAAAGGAGCATTGAAAATCAGCTCCTTTTCCCATTCCGGGGCTCCCAGGCGCTACATCGACCTCCTGCGCAGTCTCCATGGGCCTCGGTCAACGCGCTTTGAACGAGGTCCTCGTCGTTCTACGCCAGCTGCCATGGCCACTGGTTCAGGGTGTTTTCAATTGCTGTTTTGGATTCTTCAAAGATTTTTTTCGTCCTGATACAGTCATGGTTCTTTGACAGTCATTTATGGATCCGATTTGGATCAAGAACTAAGCATCGATTTTTCATATTCTTTGCCTTGAGTCTGTATTTCGAGGAAAGGATTTGCAACTGAGTGTGTGAAGGCCTTGAAGAGTCTGTAGTTGAGTGCATAGACCACCTGTAGCTGGGTGCGCAGGTCAGGGAAGAGCATGTATTGAACATCCTTATTAATAAAGAAGAAGTTTTGGCGAAGTATTGTGTATCTTTTTGTGTTGATTCTTTGTTGTTATTGATATTGTTATGCATGCTTTTTATTGAATTATGCGAAAGAATACATGTTATACTATTTTTTGTTGTGTCTATGCATTAAGTACCAATTTTTAAGATTAATCATCAACATGAAGTTATTCATGTATGTGAATTTGTAGGAATATATAAGACATAAGTAAATACACTGACGCAACAGCGCACATATCCATCTGGCTACAAAAAATTGGTTCTGCAACCTCCCATAACTGCTTCGGGTGAGATTGTGATATGATTGTGGGTCATTGCTAAAAGGGATAGTGGTTGGGGGATTTGTTGGTGCATAGTACACTTTGAACCTAGGTCAGGCCTCCTTAAACCATAATGTCTCACAATTATTTACATTATTAGCATCTGACTTAGACAACCCTTTCATGATGATTTACTTGGATTCTGTATTAAATTCATTCCTCTCTCCATATATCACAAACAACTAAATGTCTTCATTGACTATCATCAAGTAGGCTTCCATTCTGATCTTCCAGAGCTCATATTCTGATCCATTTAAAAATGGAACTCCTTCTGTTGTTAACCAAACTCGATTAGCCATTGTTTCCCTTTGATCTACCTTCTAGCAATTAATTTATTCCTGAAGGAACTTGGCTCTGATACCAATTGTTGGAAACAATGTTAATACTAAGAATGGGGTGAATCAGTATTAAGGCTAATTTTCAATTATTTATGCCAATTTAATTTTCTTATTCAAACTTGGAAACCATCCATATACTCAACAACAACATATCATATGGTAGCAATATGAAATCAGCATACAAGCATTCACCATGAGCATCATACACATGAGACACAAGGTTTTACGTGGAAACCCTTTCGGGAAAAAACCACCAAAGATTTTTGTTGTTATTGATGTAAAATATGAGACCCTACTCTATTACATCAATCTATTTGTGAGTCACCACTCACAAGAAGCACCAACTCCCTCCTTTTGTAGACACCTATCTAGCTTACCAGAAGCACCATGTGAAGCACCAACTTCATGGATTTGTTGCAAGTTCCAACTTGCATCTCCTTGTATTTATGCAAGCACCAACTTGCAGGAGGCACAAACACCCAATCCTTCTCAAGCACCTACTAAAGATGGAAGCACCAACTTCCTCTATGCAAGCTCCAACCCACACTCAGTAAAGAACTCAATGTTCTCTATCCATGGTCACCACTCTTCCTGATATCATCTCTGTTCTTTGCTCACTCTTATCACTCTGTAGCAACCTACTTCTTTTCCCAATAGTAGTCACTCATCACAGCCCATTGTAGCACTCTATTGTTCTCGACCCTCTGCTCTTCAACATCATACTTAGTTATCGGCCTTATTCTCTCAATAACATACTTAGTTCTTGGCCTTATGCTCTCAACAACATACCTACAACACTCAGCTCCTTCTATTCGTAGGCTCACTCAACCTTCTTCTTCTGCATAGGCACCTTTAGCCTTTCACACAACAGCATTTGATCACTCTCTTGGGGTCTCTTAATTCTACCTAGGCACTCTCAGCCTTTCACAACAGAACAGGCTCACTTTGCATCGCACACATTAGTGCACTCACAACTCAAATCTCTCCACTCGGCTCACACACAATAGTGTTGCTTCCCAAATTTTCTTGATGGAAATCAATGGTTTTTTTCTTTTGCTGCACCTTGCACAATGCTACCTCAACTAACCTGTATACACACTGCCTGAGTGTACCTCAGCATGGCTCTTCCATTATGCTATTGTGTATGACTTGGTCTCTACCACTGCATTAAACATGAGAATTGGCACCTAAATGTTTCTCCATACTGAGAACTAATTCTCAGTCCACCTACACACTTCAACCAAGCACTGTCCTCTCTGTGAACAAATCTCATATCCCTGAGGCTCTCCATGCTTATTCATGACTTCACACAGTTGGATAGTACTTCAAGATGACTTCTTTGCACTTCATTTAATTTAATGAGGCATGCATGAGAGCATAGAGATGGATTGTCTCACCTAAAGGTAGGCCCAACACTCTTTTATGAAAAATCATGGTCCTTTTTGCCTTGACCTAGTGATCTTTGATAGTTGTTGGAGAGGTAAATCCCCTCTACGGATAGAGGCGATCCTTACTAGCCCAGAATGGGTCTAGCAAAAATCAATCAATGCTACTGTGCAAGTTCCTAATTGCAAATAAAAGAGAGGCAATGAACACCTACTTGGATTCCAACGCTATTGTTTGATGAAGAGATGCCACTCTCGCTCCTTCACTCTGGCCGGTCACGATCCTCCACGATCTCCGTGAATAGATACCTGCACACACGAAGAGAAAGACAAACACAAGCGTGAAATCTAATAAAAGCAATTATACATCAGTTAGAAAGGATGTAATTCACATTGAACATTATAAAGACAAATGAGAATGGGACCATAACAGTAGTCATCTATCATTAAATCAATAACAGAGAAAGGTACAACCAAAGTTCTGACGCTGAGTCCTTCTCTAGAGGGTCCAGCCAGCAAGTCCCTTAAGCATTCACCCTTGGAGGTAGATTCTCCCAAAACAAAGCTCTCTCACACAAGCACTACTCACAACCTTCCTTAAGCTTCCTCTAACAAAACCACACTTGTCACACCAACTACCTACTAGCAGCAGCAGTCTAAGCACTATGAATTCCACACTATCCAAAACTAGCTGCTCATGGTAATGGTGGAGGTTTAAATAGGAGGAGAGGTCTCCATGAAAGGGGGGAGGATGAGCTTATCTTCAAGGAAGGTGTTTCCAAATGACGAACAGACATGCCATAGAAGGGAGGGCGATACTCACAAGGCCAACAGCCAAGTTTGGAACCATCTGGAAGGCTGGCTGTTGGAACAAATTCGCCCAAACTGGATCAGCGCGGGTGTAACACTGAACTGGGGCGCTGATAGCGCATCATAATAACGGAGCAGGCTGTGTCAGCGCGGCTTAATACTTTTATAGGATGCGCTGGCTCATGAAATTCGACCAGTGCGGAAAACCTGTGTTCTTTCGCGCTAGCAGCACATCAGTTACACTATCAGCCGCTTGTCAGCGCGATTATTTTAATAACAGACACGCTGATGAAATAAACTTTGGCAAAGTGGGTCATTTGGCCAGTTTAGAGAGCATGAGCATGGTGCATTTGATTTCATGACACAATAGGGAGACTGACAAGGAGACAGTGACAATTTGCTACGTAACAGATGCCCCCTAAAGCATGAAGCCCGACAGAGTGGGAGGGGTGAAATGCTTTACAAAACTGCTGAACTGGAACACCACCAGGAAGGACCTGCATGAATGTGCAACTGATATCTCGATGACATGTAGTCTAGGCATGGGCGCAGCCATCCAAAAGACATACGAAGAAGGTCTGTGGTATGGACGCAGCCACCCAGCTGAAGAGACCATGATGATAAGAGGGTATGGTCGCAGCCATCCCAAAGACTCAGGTATGGGCGCAGCCATCCATCAATGAGTCATGTAATAACAATCCACAAAATCGCAGCCTGGTTCCTAACAGACAAAAACCAGGGTCTTGCGCTCCATCCCAACCTGAACAAAGTACAAGTCCAAGCATGTGAATACATGAGCTGAAGTCGAACATGCATGAACATCGTCTGATTACCAGTCAATGATGAAAACCGTTAACAGACGCGAGAGGTACCACCAATAATGACAATGGTCCTCAAGGTACTTATAAGTACAATCCGTAGTGTGTGAATCAATGAGCTGGTGTCAAACACCCGCAGAATCATCCGATCGGAGGCCAATGATTGAAACCTCACGTCAAACACGAAGAACCTGCCATTGAGGCATGCAGGCTCTAAGGCACCTGAAGGGAGTCTCTAGGTCACTTTCCTGGATAATGAGCTGAAGTCGACAGGAAGTAGCCTTGATCAAAGGTGGTCCATAATGTTTCCCACATCATCGACGCGAGACAGAGAAGGATAAAATATTTTGTGTGAGACATCAGAGGGAGGTGGTAATCTTGCAGAGGCCAACTTCTCTTGAACATATCGACGGCACAACAACGGATTTGGCAGTATCTGACATCAAAGGAGCAGAGGTCATGGTGACAATGGCAATGAGCAGATGAGAGGTAAAATAGGATAACCCAAACCCACGGAGGCTAGTGTAAAACAAGATGAGAAATCCCCACCCAGACACGAATGCAGACGAGTGCCATGTTCAAGAGCAACATACTACCGACACGACCATTATTATAGTTTTATTTTCCCCACCATTTCTGGCAGGTACCCCAGTTATTTTTGGATGACAAGCTTGACGGGGATAGCATATGCTTGGAAAGGCATCATTTTGACGATGTCCGATGTCATTAATTTTTAACGAGCCTGACAAAGGAAGAACTCTGCGTCTTTTCCTGTTTAGAGAGTCTGGAAAGACAACGAAAAAGGAAACTCCAGGGGGGTCCTTTTTCGTAAAGTTGTGTCTCTCGAGCCCGAAAAAGTATAAAACAATGCTCGAAAGAACCGCCCGACCAGTATGATCGAGGAGTACTTTTCGTGAATAGTGACTTCGACCCGAAAAAGTAAAAAAGCGGTCGGAAGCACGTCATTTTAGAGCCAATAACGAGTGTGAAACGACAAACACCCGGCAATCTTTTTAAGTTAAACGGTCGGAAAAAGAGCTTAAAAACGACCGCCTCTCGTTCCTTTTAACGAGCCGAAAGGAAGCTCGGCCATCTTTTCTTGGTTCATGTCGGAAAAGAGCTTAAAGACGACATTTTTTGGGACCAAGTGTACATAGAATCGTTACGACCACGCCGGTTACCAGAAACTACACAAGAACACCACCCGCATAAACCTGTTCGACATGTGTAAAAACATAGTAAAACATGCATAAAAGCATAATACAGTGACATTAGTGCTAAATCCATGGTAAAAATATGACAAAAACCCACATTGATAAGAAACTATAGCTAATTATGAATTTTTTACCATAAATAGGGGGGTAAAAGTCATTTTTTACCATTGTTACCATTATGAGTTGTGAAGAACGTTGTGGAGCTGCAAGGTTGACGGAGCGATTTCGAGCCCGTGCGGACACCATTCATCCGGCAGCTTGTTCCAAGTAGGTTCTCCTCCCCCTGCGCTTTAATTTGAGTCTTTTTGAGAGCAATTCCACGGTGGGAAGTGGCCCTTTGGGCAAATTTTTTGAGCGTTGGTGCGCTCTCGGTCAGCGCGGATTTCCCGCTCGGGTCCGTGCTGATCGATTTAAATTTACACATACCACTTCTTGGGTCAGCGCGAAAAACACGTGTGCTTCCGCGCTGGCCCAAGGAAAAAACAACGGTGCGCCATGATCAGCGCGACTGTTTTAAAAACAGCCGCGCTGACGCCGTAAAACTTTGTTTTTAAGAAAATGAACGTACAAACTCCAACGATTAGCGCTCTAATGTTTTTTCATGGTCTTGCAGGACATAATGTCTTTTGTTTGGCAAGAGAGAGCTCACAATGATGAGGATATAGCCGCTTATGCAATTGCTAAATGCCGAAATGCAATGCGGGCATGCGGGTTCTTGAAATTCTTCCTCACTCCGCGCCTGAGGGCGCAACCTGATCTGCTCGAGCTCTTAATCAGAGCTTGGAACCCAGTTGATGGAAAATTCACAATCCGTGGCCAGGACATTGAGTTTGATTCCACGGATATTTATTTTTTGACTGGATTGTCACGCCGGGGCCAGATGCCCATCCTGGAGGGGCAACGACCCAGCGGTGAGACTCTTGACCAACTGATGGCTCGAGTGTGCCCACGGGCTGTTAAAACACAGAGCGGGAAAGTTGGTATTCCGACGGTGGACGACATGGTTCTTCGCACCATACTCTTTATGGTGACACGGGCAGCGGGCTCTTTGGCCAATCATGAGGCCTCAAAGACCCATCTACTACTGGCTCTTGAGTGCTTATAGGCCACCATTTTCAACTGGGCAGCAGTAGTGACGACCAGCATGAAGAGGCAATTGAGCAACTGTCGACGCGGAGAGTTGAAGCAGTTTTCTTACGGGTCGTTCTTACTTCCGCTCATGCTGGAGCGGGTGCCGGCCCTACAGCTGCAGAACATGGCCGTGGATCCACCCAGAGGTCCCCGGGAGACGAGGGCCAGCCGATGGGCCCGTGTCATGCCACGCGGAGGTGGCGACCGCCCAGTAGCTTGGGGAGTGTTCTTTCGAGAGTGGCTGGATCGGCAGGTCATTTTCGTAGAGGACTGGCCATATGCCGGTATGGACTTCCGCAATGATCCCGACATGCCACTACCCACGGGAGAGCATTGGGACGATGGAGGTATGACACTTGATCTCTTTATAATATTTTTTAATGTTTTTTTATTTTTCATGTACATGTCTTTGATAAATGTCACAGTGCGCAGATGTGGGACCCGTGAGACCCATTGGTCTAGCCCCAGAGGCACGGAGAGAGGGGCAAGGTGCTGGAGTCCTGGCCCTGGCTCCTCCAGGAGTTGACACATCGGAGACTATAGCTCGCAACCTCGAGGGTTTACTGGAGGGGGTGCCAGATTACCAGGGGGTCGAGGAGGTCCCCATAGCTCATCAGATCCACACAGTGGGGGTGGAACCCAGGATGCACCGCCTTTTGAGGCGGGTGGCACGGGCAGCTGTATGCTATAGAGAGCATAACCCAACTCAGTAGTCATCTAGGTTTTATTTCCACTGATGTTTTGAGAGACATATGTCTCAGATGTATGAGGACACCGGTTTTATTTTTGGACATATACACTTATTTTTGAGCGCCTTAGCGCGCCACACGATACATATATATATATATATATGTTGTTTTTGAATGGATCGTTTCACATGTGATGATGTTTTTTAATATGTTATGCAAAATGTCTAATACAAATGTTGCACAACACACGACCCATGTATTTTAGTTTTCATGCAAGCTTAAAAGCACATATGCAGGCACACATGCAAACTATGCTCGGAAAAGAAATTATTTACACATGCTTATTCTATGGTCTTATTATGTTTTCTATCTCTTCTTGTATGATGTTTATCTCTTACGCAAATGTCTATCCAACACATGGTTTGCCAATGCATCGGTTAACGTATTTAATCGTCTCAGAATGTGTTGATATGTGATATAATCAAAATTCCTTTCTAACAATCTCACACGTAAATACAACCTTAGAATGCGTTGGTCTCTGACGGAATATCGCCCGTTGAGTTGATGGATGACAAGTTGAGAGTCCAGGTTTACCACCAATGCACGAATGCCAAGATCAACTGCTTCGGCTAGTAATTCAATTACAGCACTGTATTCAGCAACATTGTTGGTGGTACGGCCCAAGCACACGCCTTAAAGATCTAACAACGCGCCGTGAGGATCGTAGATCGCCCACGCCGCAAAAGACAAATTGCAAGTACTACGGCAGGCGCCATCGGCGAAGCCAACATAAGGTGTACTAGACATCTGCACAAGAAGCAGAAAACAAAATAAGAGGCAAACACACCTTCACACCAAAGCAAAACAAGAAATCATGCACACATAACACACTTGCTAAGAACACACGTATGTACAAACTAGGTGCACGAAATCATGCATAATATTTTTTCAAATAGAGCCCGTTGCGGGGCTTGTCGAGAGGATTTCCTTCGTAATCGATCAGCTCATATGCCCCCTTTTGAAAAACTCTCTTCACGATATAGGGGCCTAGCCACATGGATTCGAGTTTACCTGCCCCCAACTTATCCTTAGCCTGATCATAGAGCAGTACTAGATCTCCCTCAACAAAGGAACGAGGTTGAATGGTATTGTCGAAGTGAGCCTTAACCCTCTTCTTCTGCGCTTCAATAGCTAGAGAGGCTAAGCGACGGGTCTCGTCTAGCCGTTCTAAATAAAGAAGCCGTTCCTCCACCGGAGTGGTGTTGGGAAGCAACTCGACAGCTAACTTTAATGAAGGAATCTCACACTCAACAGGAAGGGTGGCCTCCAGTCCATAAACAAGCTGAAAAGGAGTGAAACCGATGGCGTCCTTCACAGAGGTCCGGTAAGCCCACAAGGTGGGGAACAGCATCAGATGCCAGTTAGACTTGTGCGTATTCATGGTACGTTGGAGCATTGTGATCAAAACTTTGTTCACAGCTTCAACTTGGCCGTTGGATTGAGGGTAATACGACGTCGAGCTATCTTGACGCAAGCCTAGCTGGGTCGTTAGTTCCGTCATCATGTAATTACAGAAATGTTTTCCGTGATCTGTGACAATAGCCTGGGGGACTCCGAACCAAGTAATGACATGATTAAACAAGAACTGCGCCGCTGTGTAACCGTCTTCGTTCAATGTAGGCATCGCTTTGGCCCATTTGGCGAAGTAATCCACGGCAACGATGATATATCCATGCCCCCCGGCCGAACGAGGGTTACAAGATGTATAATCGATGCCCCATTTGGCAAATGGACCTACGGTAACAACAGGGTGCAGTGGTGCAGGAGGTGCACGCATTTTCCGGTGGTAGACCTGACACTCATGACATGCACGGATAGCAAGGATGCAATCCTTGAAGATAGAAGGCTAGAAATAACCAGCATGGAGGATTTTCTGGGCGGTGGCATATTCGGACATATGGCTGCCACAAGCACCGGAGTGGCAGTCATTCAATACCCGCTCAGCCTCCTCGAGAGTTAAGCATCGACGGAGAACAGAATCAACGCCGAGGCGGTACAGAGTATCGCCAATAATGCGATAGGGTTGAGATTGGTGACGAATCCTTCGTCGAGCGTCTTTCGATACGTTAGGACGGAAGGAAGACGTCTGCAAATATACTATGATGTCCCCATACCAAGGGTCGAGGGTGCTGATTAGAAACAATGTTTCATCCGGGATATGCTCTTCTGAACGAGATGGTACAGAAGGGGATGGCAAAGAACAGAGCAATTCGGAAAAGACCAGAGATTTCTTAGACTTGGCAGCAGTAAATTCCAAGTCAAACTCTTGTAGGATGACAATCTATTTCGAGTACTTGCCCCCCAGCAGCTGACGTGACAAGATGTAGGTCATTGGGTTGCAGTCGGAAATCACGGTCGTAGTGCGCAATAGGATATAGTGCTAGAATCGTTGGACGACGCAGACAGTTGCCAATGCCAACTTCTCGACATACACGTAGCGAGTTTCTGTATCCAAGAGATTGCGACTAAGGTAATAGATAACGTGCTCATTGCCATCATCATCATCCTGCACCAGAACCATGCCGATGGTGGTGTCAGCGGCAGCTAGATAGAGAGAATAATCACGGTGATAGTTCGGAGGTCGTAAGAGTGGGGCCGAGACAAGGAGGTCCTTGAGTCGCTCAAAAGACTCCTGGGCGATGGCATCCCAACGAAAGGGTGTGTCTCGCTTTAATAACCATGTGAAACCCTTAGCCACCTCAGCATAATTCGGAATGAATCGTCTAAGGAAATTCGCTTTGCCCTGCAGGCTCTGCAATTGCTGCAAAGAGGCAGGGGGAGGAAGATTCAGAATGGCCTCAACTTTGAGGGGATCCAGACGGATGCCTTCTCGGGAGACGATGAACCCGAGCAGTCAGCCGAATTCTACGCAGAAGACACACTTATGAGGATTAAGCCTTATTCGGTAGTGTCGACAGCGGAGAAAAATCTCGCGAAGATGAGAGGGATGGTCCTGATGCTTAGCTGAATGAGCCGGAAGGTCATCCAGGTAAGGTTGTACAATGTGACGAATATCATGAAAGGCATAAGACATTGCACGTTGGAATGTAGCGCCGGCATTCTTTAGAGCGAAAGGAAGCTTCTTATAGGCGAAGGTGCCCCAAGGACAAATAAAAGTTGTCTTATGCTGGTCCGTGGGTGCAATGTTGATCTGGTTATAGCCAGAGAAGCCGTCCATAAACGAGTAAATTTCACTTCCTGCGCATTCATCAATAAGCTGATCGATGAAGGGCGTAGGGAAGTTATCCTTCGGACAGGCACGATTGATATCACGGTAGTCAACACAGACCCGGATAGTGCCCTGCTTTTTATTCACGGGGACTATATTAGACACCCAATCCGTAAGGGGAATGGGGTAGATGAAACCAGCTTTAAGAAGCTTTTCGACTTCGGCCTTGATGGCTGCAGCCTTTCGGGGGTGCACAGGGCGTAAGCGCTGACGAACAGGCTTAGCACCTGGGTATGTAGGTATTTCGTGCACCACTATACTCGGATCGATGCTGGGCATTTCCTCATAGGACCATGCGAAGACATCACGAAATTCGCGAAATAAAGCAGTATAGAGTTGAACTTCCTCAGGAGTGCAAGTGACTCCGATATGAATGTGCTCGACAATCCCCGGTTTGACAGAGATGTCGATCAGTTGGGTTTGCGTGATGTTTCCCATATTGCCCTCTGAAGACACTTGATAAAGCTGAATGGGTGTTTGGAGGGGCGGGGATGGGACACATGAAGCAAACCGCTCGAGACATGCGGTCATTTCCGGATGGGGAGGGAGAAACGAAGAGTGATGGTGGTGATCTGACCAAGGGAGCTCTTTGAGAGACATGGTCTCTATGATGGCTTCGTCGGAAGGAAATATTTCCTTCAATGGATCCGAAGTAGCCTCATCTCCTAGCCAAGGGAAATGACGATATGAATCGGGAAACTGCTCGGGAGAGCAGGTTCTTCAGGGGGAGCCGATGCAGCAACAATCTCGATGTAGTTGAGTTCAGCAGGACTCAACGGCATCATATCACCCCAAGAGTCTTCCTGGTTAGGAGGAGGAAGAATCCACGGATCAGAGCATACAGAGATCATGTAGATAGGGGCGAGATTTGGAGGTGGGAGGGGAAAGACTCCCATTAAAGTGGGATCTTTGAAAAGTCCGGCACCCACACTCTCGAGTGACTTTGAGGTATGCTCCACGAATGTCACATTACCTTCAGAAGAAGAGGCGAAGAAGGAGAGCTAATCCACCGTGACAATCTTCCCCTGGTGAGGGAAACGAATGACACGGAACAGGGACGAAGCCACGGCCTGCATGGCGTATGTCCAGCTCCGTCCGAGGAGGAGGTTGTAGGTCAGATTGGCATCAACAACTTCGACCTCCACTTCTATGGTCTTTCCTTCCAAAGAGATGGGTAAGCGTTGGAGGATACCGTAAGGACGAGATTCTCTTCCATCGAAAGCTTCTAACATCGTAGGAGACTGAATCAAAGTAGGGGAACCAATCGCCTTCCAACAAGCAACGGACATGATGCAAGTTGAGGCACCTTCATCAATAACGGTACGATGAATCGTTCTGCTATTTATGATGACCTGTATAAGGAAAGCGACTTGGTGAGGCAATCTCTGTGAAAAACCCTCGAGATCGAAAGAAATCAAATCTGAATCTGCCAGGTCGATGCCACCAATAGCTGATAGCAAGGACTTCCTCTGGGAGGGGCAGCTCTGGAGGACTTCTAGAGTGGACATAGCAGATGGAGCCTGAGCTAAGTCCTCAACAATGCTATAGTGCTGGGCAGCACGAGCATTAGGATTGTAAGATGACTTCCTGAGTACACCTTTTGGAGGGGGTCGGGGGATCGTCTCAGTGCTGGGCCTTTCGATGTGGAGAGGACCAGAACTAGACGGAGGAGCGCTGGAGGGAACCTCCGGCTCTTTCTCGGCACGAGATGGATAATCTTTCGCTCGAGTTGAAACATGGATGGGAATCGTTCTAGCCATGAACACTTGAGAACCGAACGAGGAAGAGGGTTGAGACGGGTCTGCCACCATTTGGGTCTGCTGGGAAGGGAAAGGCTCTTTAAGCACATCAGGAGTCCCAGGAGCACCTTTCAATAACCGACTAACTTCGGACCGCCTTGGGCAGTCCTTAGTGTAGTGATCCTCATCACAGAAGAGACAAGGATACTTAGGTTTTCGTTTTGCTCCTTCCTCGGGTGGAGGCTTAGGGGCATCCTGCTTGGGCTGTCCAGATTTATCTTTAGCTTTCCCTTTCTTTTTCCCTTTTGAGGATTTATCTGCCACGGTGGAATGGACGGCGTTTACCTCGGAGGTACTTCCAGGATTAGATTGGCCCTGAGGAGCATTTCCATTAGAAGGGTTTTGTTTTTGCTTCCCAGGGTTCGCGGCCGATTTCTTCGATGACGAATTTACAGAGCCAATGACTCCATCAACAGATGGCTTGGGTGGAGTCTTGGTCTGTCCAGGCCTCGGGGCATCTGGAAAATAATCATATAGAGTACCCGACTGAGAGTATACTAAGTCTAGGTACTGAGCTCGCGCGATCGCTTGCTCTTCAGTTACACAAGCTCCCATGGCTATGTCTCGTGCAATCGCAGGGACAAAGGAAGTTGTGAACCAATCGGTCAAGAGTTGATCAGGAATCCAGAATTTGATCAAGCGACGACGCCTTCTCCGTTCATGTATATGATCAGATATATGGGTCACCGTGTCCTGTTTGAGAGACGTAAGGAGATGTGTCCCTGTCTCGTACCGAATGGGTAACTGAAAATGAGTTAAGAACGCCATAGCCAACGAGTTGAAATCTTGAAACGTGCCGTGATTCAGCTCAATGTACCACTTAGCGGCTGAGCCGGTGAGAGTTCTCTGAAAGAGGCAAAGTCGGATAGAGTCATCAAGCCATGAGTTCGATGAACACCAGAGGTGATAGGTCATAACATGGGCTTGAGGATCTTCACCAGCTTTGCCATCAAAATTTGGACAATCACCAGGTATTTTAGTTAGAACTGGTGGCCAATACGGATTATGCAAAATGGGATCATTCGTTAACTTGGACACATCCGGAAGTTCCAACGTCGCTAAGAATGGCAACTGAGGGTTAAAGGACATTTGTGGCTGTGGATTTGAGGCAGTATTAGGGTTCCAACCAGGTGGTGGTTACCCCCATGGACTCTGCCCAGATGGACTTGGCCCAAAAGGGCCTGGCGCATAGGGACTTTGTCCAGATGGACCTGGCCCAAAAGGGCCTGGCGCATAGGGACCTTGTCTGTAGGGGTTCTGCCCATATGGATTTTGTCCATATGCAGACAGTTGACCCTGGGTCTGCCCCCCAGCACCCCACGTGTTAGCAACTTGACCCACAGGTGCAGCATACTGATAATTTTGGTAAGGAGTGACCTGCATCTGTTGATAATTCTGATAAGGGGTAAACTGAGTTTGCCCCTGGGGTTGCTGGTAGCCATACATTTGCTGGGCTCCATACTGAGCCTGGTAAGCAGGTTGCGCTTGGTAGGAAGGCTGGGGCTGTGGCCCGCCTTGCATTTGATAACCCATTTGAGTTTGAGGCCCAGAATAATGTCCTTGAACTGGCTGGGCTTGGATCATCTGGCCGGAAGGTTGGCCTGGTTGAATTTGGGATGGACCTGCTTGCCCAGAAGGACGTACTTGCTGGGTGCCAGGTTGTCCTTGAGCAACCAAGGGTTGTCCTTGCGGAACAGATGACCGAGCTGGCTGGATGGCTGGTTGACCTTGGGGTTGGCTAGCCTGTCCAAATGGATGAGTAGGGCGGACAGTGGGTTGGCCTTGTTGCACAGAGGGCTGGCCCGTTTGCCCGGAGGGTTGTACTGGCTGAGCAATGGGTTGGCCCTGCTATACGTAGGGTTGCCCCCCTTGCCCAGGAGGTTGCATGGACTGAGCAGTGGCTTGGCCCTGCTGTACGTAGGGTTGCCCCCCTTGCCGAGAAGGATGCACGGGCTGAGTAGTGGGTTGGCCCTGCTGTACGTAGGGTTGCCCCGCTTGCCCAGAAAGAAGACTAGACTGAGCAGTGGGTTGGCCCTGCTGCACGTAGGGTTTCCCCCCCTGCCCAGAAGGATACCCCTGCTGGACTACTGGTTGACCTTGAGGAGTGTAATTTTGCCCAGCTTGTCCAGCGGGATAACCCTGCTGGAAACCAAGTTGGCCTTGTTGGATGTAAGGCTGTCCTGGCTGACCAGACGGATAACCTTGCTGGGTACCAGGTTGCCCTGGATAACCAGAAGGTTGACTCTGATAGGAAAAAGATGGACCGCCCATGGCCGAAGGTTGTCCTGGGTAGGGTTGTCCTTGTGGGCCCCTAGATTGTCCTGGGTAAGACTGGCCATAAAGTGGTTGCCCTTGGGGGGCTTGCACATAAGGTGGTTGGCCTAGATTAGGTGGTCCTTGAGGCTGTCCAGGAATTGCCTAGCCCCCATGAAAAGAATGAGTACCGGGATCATAAGCAATGTTTAATGGTACCGAGACTTCAACGAAAGGTTGAAGAGGCGCGGATTGAGCGAACTGGAGGTACTGACCGGTAGAATCATAATAAAAGAGTGGACCTTGGTAATTCGGGTCCACAATGGGTTGCCCATGGGCATCATATGGCCCCCCTCCTGGAACAGGACCAGAAGAGGGCTGAGCACTTTGTGCAGGATCGATGACTCCAGACGAAAGCCCTGGTTGGCCATTGCTCACTTGACTGTGAGAGGGACCAGCCCCAGGGTTTGTAGATGAAGATGCTGTCACAGCACTGACGACCGGAGTTGAGTATGCTACACAAACAGTTGGATTCGTGGGAACTGAGGTAACAGGTGTATTAGGGGGTTGCGAAAGAAAAGGTTCCGTGGTGGCAATGAGACTAGGGTCCCATATAGTCGTAGAAGGCATTCTGGCAGCTATTCTATCCCTCATCGACTGATACCGTGGAGGGAGTGGAGAAGTAGCTGGAATGGGAGATTCAACATTTGACACCACGGGTGTCTCGCCTGCGCTGGGAGATGTCTCATCCATGTGGGAAGTGGACATCGGAGACGACATACCGGGAGGGGTAACAGGAATATCGTCTTCGTCAGGCTCCCAGATAGGGTTCCAATCTTCTTCGTAATCCTCGTCACCCGGGGCACGTACGTTGATAGGCTAGATACTCGGGATAACCGGAAGAGTACCGCTTACAACTGGTACCTCAGGAGCAACAGAAGATGGAGAACCTTGATCACTTGGACTGGGAGTTGACGGGTCAGCCAGGATGACAAACCCCACACAAAACCCTAAAGGAAACTAACGACAAAGACCCTACCCAAACTAACGCATACAAAATCTAACCAAGTAATGTTATCGTGGCCAAATAAATTTTTAAGAGACAGGAACTGAACTTGACCTTTTCATGTTTCAAGAGTCGAGAAAAGGACGAAAAGATGACTCTAGTCTCCTTCGAATGTTTAATGAGCACGAAGTGACAAGAAGCTCACTGGCACCTTTTCATTTAGGGAGTCCGAAAAGGATCAAAAGTGACTGCTCTGGAGATTCTAGGCAAAGGGTTTACCAAGCAATCCGTAAAACTGATTATACACCTTGGCAATCGTATGAGAACCAAGGACTTTCCGTACTGCAGTCAATCTTCCCGAATGCTGTGTTCGGTGCATTACGGTTCGCAGGGCGGCAGACTCGGCTTCATATGGATCAAGGATAAAAGCCTAGTGGGGTCTCCCTATATACGCGACGGTACGTGGGAGCACAGTCTGTGTTAGACCACTATCGAGTCACAGAAGGAGGAATCACCCAACCGTAATGTGAAACAATAGTGACTATGTTTAAAGACGCCGAAACACGTCTCTAACCTAGACCTCTAGATGTTTGCGTTAAGTTCCAATGCGTTTTTAGGTTTATTCAGTTTATTTTATGGTTGATCTTAAATTAAGTTTCGGTTTCAGGCCTTATCGTGTGATCTCTCACAATTTCCTAGATGCAAACTACATGCCAAATAATATCATTTCGTTCGATGAATTCTAATTACGAGAGTGTTAAGAGCTTTCAATCAAACAAAACGAACTCAAACAATCAAACAATCTAATGCAGCTAATGACAAAGAAATGAAATTTTTCTTTTGAGAACACAAATCAACAAAATGCTCTTCTTTACATTAACTATTGAATGCAAAAGACATTAGTTTGATTTCTTTTTCAATGGCACTGTGCACTTTAAAATGAATTTTGAGAGACAGCAACACCGAGCAAGTAAAATCACTCAATGACGAACACAACAAGCGTGAAAAGGATCTGATTGAACCCTAGCAACTGTGATCTGTGTCTTGGGTAGCGAAACAATCCGAGGATTGGTTCGATGACACTCACCTCAAACAAACAAGTAAAGAAAGAAAAAAGAGGAGGGTTTCCGCAATAGCAAAGGCAAGTAGCAACGAACTTTTGTGAATAAGTGAACAAGTGAATAAAACAAGGTCAGTCCAGTGAAAGCTGGATGATGGCACTAGGTCACGGGACACAAAAACAAAATTCATCCGACAAGACTTTGCAAGCAAGTGTGTCACAATTCAAACAATAAATATCAAGTCATAAACCAAGTAGAAAGAGCTGGAGATAGTCAAACCAACAGGCTCAGGAGGCAAAATTGAAACAAATTCAATTTTACAGGATCAACGCGGTTAGCGCTCAGCAACAATGCGCTGACAAGAGGTCACGCGTAGCAACTAGGCGCTGTCAGCGCGGAAGGACACGACTTAAGCGCACTGGTTCAATTTCAGAACCGTCGCGACTATTTTACGTACAAGCGCAATGACAACAGGGTTAAAGAAACAGCTATGCGCTGTCAGTGCAACTGTTTTGATATAAACCGCGCTGAGGCTAAAAAAAAGAGGCAGAATCAAGCCAAAAACTCCCAAACCAAGGCCAAAACTCTTTAAACAATTTATACACCTCCCAGACTGAACTAGGAAGCCTAAAAGCAGAGAACTAATCCCCAATTTTGAAAAGAGAGAACAATCAAACTCAAGCACAAAAATGGACAAAAGAGACAAAGGCCAGCTCCCCAGCGGAGTCGCTAAATTGTTGGAGAGGTAAATCCCCTCTACGGATAGAGGCGATCCCTACAAGCCTAGAATGGGTCTAGCAACAATCAATCAATGCTACTGTGCAAGTTCCTAATTGCAAATAAAAGAGAGGCAATGAACACCTACTTGGATTCCAACGCTATTATTTGATGAAGAGATGCCGCTCTCGCTCCTTCACTCTGGCCGGTCACGATCCTCCACGATCTCGTGAATAGATACCTGCACACACAAAGAGAAAGACAAACACAAGCGTGAAATCTAATAAAAGCAATTATACATCAGTCAGAAAGGATGTAATTCACATTGACCATTATAAAGACAAATGAGAATGGGACCATAACAGTAGTCATCTATCATTAAATCAATAACAGAGAAAGGTACAACCAAAGTTCTGATGCTGAGTCCTTCTCTAGAGGGTCCAGCCAGCAAGTCCCTTAAGCATTCATCCTTGGAGGTAGATTCTCCCAAAACAAAGCTCTCTCACACAAGCACTACTCACAACCTTCCTTAAGCTTCCTCTAACAAAACCACACTTGTCACACCAACTACCTACTAGCAGCAACAGTCTAAGCACTATGAATTCCACACTATCCAAAACTAGCTGCTCATGGTAATGGTGGAGGTTTAAATAGGAGGAGAGGTCTCCATGAAAGGGGGGAGGATGAGCTTATCTTCAAGGAAGGTGGTTCCAAATGACGAACAGACATGCCATAGAAGGGAGGGCGATACTCACAAGGCCAACAACCAAGTCTGGAACCATATGGAAGGTTGGCTGTTGGAACAAATTCGCCCAAACTGGATCAGCGCGGGTGTAACACTGAACTGGGGCACTGACAGGGCATCATAATAATGGAGCAGGCTGTGTCAGCGCAGCTTAATACTTTTATAGGATGCGCTGGCTCATGAAATTCGACCAGCGCGGAAAACCCGTGTTCTTCCGCGCTGGCAGCGCATCAGTTACACTATCAGCCGCTTGTCAGCGCGGTTATTTTAATAACAGACGCGCTGATGAAATAAACTTTGGCAAAGTGGGTCATTTGGCCAGTTTAGAGAGCATGAGCATGGTGCATTTGATTTCAGACTGACAAGGAGACAGTGACAATTTGCTGCGTAACAATAGTCGTTATTACTCCTGAGACCAACTCCTCTGCATTATCATGGTACTTGCTATCAATCATCCATTTTCCATACACATTTATGCTGCCATTTCATAACTCTTTTCATTTCATAACTTTTATTGAAGGGAATTTTACGAAAACACAAGATCGCGAGGTTCCTAGCCCTTTTTTCTTCACCTCTCTTATTCTTCCACAATGGGACCAGGAGTTGTGACCGACGACTTCATATACCATTGTAGTATTATATCAGACCCCCTGGATATCTTGACTTATATTGAAAGGCCCTTATAAAATCGCAAAAATTTGATTGGTGTTTAGCTCCTTCTACTTAGCCCTCATCACTTTTTATTGCATAGGACCATTGCTTGTGACCGCCAGTATAGCACTTAGGTGCCAAGCCTTCAGGCTCATGTTGGGGGCCCTATCTCTCTGTGTTATAACTCTTGTCCTTGGTTCTTTTGGGCTTTCAAAACTAAGTGCTAGTATCATTGGATCCCCTTTTCATCATAACTATCCTCATTGAGAATTTTCACTAGAGTTACGAGATGTAAAACCACCGAAATACTTCATAGCACTTAAGTGTTATCACTTTTATGTGCCCTTTGCGCTTAGTTCCTTATACATTTTCTTTCTCATAAGACCGGGCTTGTGACCATAGGATTAGCATTCCACTGTAGTGTTATATCGGAGCCCCTACATATCATAACTTTTTGCAAAGTCCCGATTGTGTTTTAGCTCCCTCCACTTAGCCCTTGGTTCCTTTGATCTCCACACTACCATGTGCTAGAGACTAGCAGAGCCCCCTTTATCATAAATTTTTCAAATTCCATTTGTACAGGAGTTACGAGGTCCTCAACCTCCGATATGCTGACGTTTGGGATGATGTCATGCCTTCATCATTTCTCCAAGTGGTGTCTCCTTAGTGGTGACACGTGTCACCTTGATTTTCCCCATTGGGCCACCGAAAATGCCAAAACAAGCTACCACATGTCCACCACACTACCACGTAATGTTGATGTCAGTGACCACTTCAGCTCCTAAGGTCCAATAACAAGCTTCCATATGTCATGTCTGAGGATAGAGAAAGAGCCTCCTTTTTCCATGGTCTTGCACTAAAATCCATTGTATTTCTACTCCTTCTCAAACCTCGACACTTTCAATGAGTTGCAATCATAAGAACTTACGAGGTTTTGATATTCCGATATGGTCTAACCTTTGATGTTCCAATGTTATGATGGCCTACAACTTCTAATATCTCAATATGACCTACTCTAAGGTTTCAATATTATCCAACCTTTAATACATCCTGCTCCAATGTTCTGATATCAGGTCCTGATGTGCTCCGCCCTCTGATATTTCGGCATGCTTAGGAATTCAAGACCCTGACTTCGAAAGACCATAACTTTTGATCCAGGAGGCCATTTTCATACTTCCACACATCGTTGGAAAGATATTTCAGGGAAATTTCCAATGGAGAAGGTCTAATGTAGTCTTTGAGCCCATCTACTACCTATAAAGTGGCTACAAACTCTCTTCCACTCCTTGCTCCTTGACTCTTCTTCTTGTGCCTAGAATATTGAAATCCCAACCACCATAATCATAATTTTATGGATTCTTTAGTAATCCTACTACTATGATGATTCTCTACAGAGAACTGCAACAACCATGGGATTCCACCTAAAATTGGACTACCAATCACCATAGTCATTACTTTTATGGATTTTCAATAAACCTGTTACTATGATGATTCTCAACCAGAAGCTTGCAACTACCATAGGATTCCTCCTAGACTCCCAATCATCATGTTAATCTGGTTGACACCAATGCCAACACAATCACATGTGCTAGCCATCCAAGCATTAAAGCCAACATTAGTTGCGACAAACATCCATGCTAGTCTGGTTGACATCGATTCCAACACTCCTTCCAATAGTTATGAAATTCCAACTACCCAACACATCTCCCAGCATGATTGTTGACATGATTTCCAATAGACTTGCAGCCACTAGCTATCTAGACAATGTGAATCATCCAACATCATTGATTTCTGAGCATATACCTGAGTCCTAGCCCTGAAAAAATGGCTCAGAATTCAAGGTTGTTGGCATACAATTGATTGGAAAAGTCCACAGTCGCTAGGAAGCATGCTTATGGGAGTGATTTGAGGCTTACAGTCGCTTGGAGGCCTTGTTAAGGGGGTGACTGATGCTTTAGGTCAGTGAAAAAAAGAGTTAGCTCAGGATTGGTTACCTAGAGGGGTTGGGTAGCTCCTAAAGGTCTTCTAACACCTAAGGGAATTCAGTACGGTCTTAAGTTGTCAACTCCATTTCCTTAAGGTTATATAGGAGGTTGAGTCTTATCGTAGTGACCCTCATCTCATGTTTACCCTGAGTAAACTGGTGAAAGTGTTGGGTGTGGAGCATGATTATATTCTTTATTCAAAGGTATCACTGCATTGGACCCCAGTTCGTAATGGGGCGAAAACGCTGCCCATTTGATCATTGCTAGAGGGGATCCAGGTGTTATAGACATTTTTGTGCCTTACAGCTTTGAGCATGAAATGTCCATAATCCAAGGGATCCAAAGTCCCTAAAAGTGTTGTTCCTGCCCCTAAAGGAACAAGGTCAACCAATGATAGCTTCTCCCAGAAGTTCTCCACCAAAAACTACTCAGAATCAGTCAAATCAGGATAAATTCAAGTGCTCCACTAGCTGCCTGCGTTGCAAAGCACCCCAGTACACTAGCTAGGTGCGTTGCAACGCACCTAAATGCACTACCAGGGTGCGCTAAGCGAGAAATGCCAAATGGCAGTGTCATTCCGCGAGGTGTACAGACAATGGAAGCTTCCAGAATCTTCCTCAATGACACTTGCCTCACTGAGTTCGGCCAAAGATGAGTAAGAGGCTCTCAGCCTCCAAGTGGAAGCAAGAACTGACAGAGAGAAGCCACAAGTCAAAACATAAGCTGACTCATCCTCTCTGCTTACATCTATATATGGATCCCTCATCCCAGAGATCCGGAGGCTGGAATTTTGTACTTTGCAGAGAATTGCTGTTGGTTTGGGATTGAGATTAGTGCATTGGGTGATTTATGCTTTGTTGGAGGTGAGGAAGGGATTCCTTTGCTGGGAGGTAGATGCTGGATCGGGACTCACTTGGTTGTATCTCCTCTTTTACTTTCTTATCATATCAATAAAACTATTTGAGTTTCTCCTACATGTTGTGTATCAATGATGTTTTGTTATATTTGCATGTTTAGCTTAATCTGATCCTAAGCTTTTTATGAATGTAAATCTATATCTTCGTGTAGTTTCTCTCTTCTGTGATCTTGCAGGAATTTGGTGAAGTTGGGCCAGTAAGGGAGCAGGGAGCTGGGAGCTATTGAAGAGAGGAGTGATTGGATCAATAAACTAGCGCAAGACACAGGTTAGTTTATCCTTCCTCTTCGTTTACATTTCATAAAGAAGAATACTCAAGTAGTTTTCCTTGTTTGTTGCTAAGGCACTGTCACACCTTAGAGTGGGATAGGGGCGTTCTGAATAGATACTTTTCCCAACAACAGAATGGCGACTCCGCTGGGGACCGTATCTAGTTAGTTTATTTGTGTTTCTATTGTTGTTCTTCTCATAAACTTAGGAGTGTCGAATCGAACTGCATTTGCCATTTACAAATGCAAAGTAGAGATCTGCTCCTCTAGTCCATTCACTGGGCCTGTTTATGATCTGAACAGCTGATCCACAAATTCTCTAACTGCCCTTTGTGATAGCTCTTAGTCCTCCTTTAAATCATCCCTTTAATTGTACCTTACTGATAGCTTTTATCCGGCCAAAAACCATAGATTAAACTGCAAACTGTGACCCAGAACCCAGAGAAAATTCTCGTTTCTGCTTCAGCGCAGGCTCTGTGAAGAGGTTCTGCATTTCAACGCAGGTCCCGAGAGGGCTACCTGCGCTGAAATTCAGTTTCTCTGTGCAACAGGTGCGCTGATCAGCCTTTGCCCTTTGCAGCTGTGGTTATTTGCTTCATTTTGTTCAGTTTTATCTCTAATTTTTGCATCTTGTTATCAGTGTGTGTACCTATCTGAAAACCCCTTTTCTTTGCCTTAATTCCGCCTCAGTTTTATAAAAGAAACTGTATTTGTTTTTGTGTATTTGTTACATCATTTGCAGTTTCCCATTACAAAAGTAAACTAGTCATACTGTCGCCCTTAGATCTAGACCTGTTGTAAGTGTCGTTTTGATCTTAGGAGTAAATTTGTTTGCTGTTGACAGTTGATCGCGCTTTTACTTTTGTCTTTTGGTTTGAATTTGTGAATTTCTAGTGTCGAAACAAGTGTTTACTTCAAAATCATAAAGTGTCGTAATCGTCTTTTTGATTTCAAAAAGAAACTTGTTTGTGTTTTCACTTGAAATCGAATTCAAATTTGTAAAACAACTTTCTTTTTAGGCATCAATATTAAGAAAGTGAAAACAAATACATGCAAATGTGCATTTGCATTTTGACAGTTTGTATGGTTTGATTTAGGAAACGTGCATTTACAGTGTGCTCTATGCTCTTTGAGAAAAGATTGTGTCTTTCTTTTCCCCTTGTAGCTAGGATTTTCATTGTTGAAAAGAGATAAAAGCTTGCTTATCATCTTTAGACTGCATTTAGGAATTGTATCTACATCTCGTGGTGATCCAAAAAGGCAAACTTCTAAGAAAGATCAACCTAAAATAAATTGAATGAACTTAACAATGCATTGGAACTTAACGCACAACATAGAGGTCTAGGCTAGAGACGTGTTCCGGCATCGTAAAGCCTGGTAACTGTTGTCCTCACTGTTGGTTGGGTGATTCCTCCACTGTGAGACGATAAGTGCCAGTACAGATTGTGCTCCCACGTATCGTCGAGTATATATTGGGAGACCCCTATAGGCATAAAACCTTTATCCATAGGAAGCCGTGTCGGCCGCCCTACTGATCGCAATGCACTGAACACAACATTCGGGAAGATTGACTGCCCGTACCCTAAAAAGTATTCTACGGTTTTGCGATTGGTTTGGCACACCCTCTACCTAGATCTCTAGAGCAGTCCCTTTCATTCCTTTTCAGACTCCTTAACGGAAAAGGTCCATCTGAGCACTTGTCACTTCAGGCTCATTAAAAATCGAAGGAGACTAGAGTCATGTTTTGCTTTTTCTCGACTCTTTAAAATTGAAAAAGCAAGTTGTGTCCAAGCGTCGTTAAAATTTATTTTAAACGGAATATTCATACCCTTTTTCCTGCGTTGATCTTTAGGTTGAGAAAATGGAGCCTACCAACCAAGGAATTCCCCTTGGTGGAAATCCTAGTCCCTTCTCCTCTTGGGGAGATGTTGGTGCGCTCCATATGGCCACATTGTCGCTTCCAGGACTGACAATTGGCTTGCCAGTCTGGCTCTTCTCAACCAATGTCGTTCAGAACACCACTATTCCTGAACAGTCAAATCAGCAATTAGACGAGTCCAGAGTTTCCCACCAACCTTCTACTTCCTCTAATTCTTCCTCTCTTCCTTCCTCTTCGCTTGACGGGACTGGTAAAGCTAAAAACCAAGTTCCTAAGGAGAAGAAGGAAAAGAAGAAGAAAGAGAAAAAGAAGAAGGAGCCAAAGGCAAATAAGGGAAAACAAGTGTCGTCTAAAGAAAATCCACACACAGCACTGACTAGGCCTAAATCGCCATGTGTCATTTGTAGAGGAGATCACTTTCACAGAGATTGTCCTTGCATCCCTCGGATACTAAGGGACTGGTCTCCTCGTTTGCACAATCCGGTGTCGTCAACCTCTGATAGCCATGTTGAAAGCACACCGTCAACTAGCGAAAGTGAAGTCCCAGGACAAAAAGGGAGGGCTAGACCTCCCTGTAGACTGTGCGAAGGCAACCATGCCCTCCACCGTTGTCCCTTCTTAGACGAAGCTAAAAGAGTTTTGGATGATCGTCCGGTTTCACCATTACGACTTCCTCCTGGATATAAAAAACTCTTGCTGAGTCCTTCGTTAGTTGAGAATCCAGTTGGCCCGCTCAAGTGGTCAGCTGAAGCGTCTATCATTGAAGATAAACCAACTGAATCCATACCAGACGAAAGTCAAAAGGTCGAGGTGGCAGTTGACCCGGTCTTGCCTTCATAGGTTTTATCTTCGAATGATACAGTCACTGAAGAGGATAAGGATGACACCGTCCAAATTCTCTTCATCAACACAGACTCCGACGAACACGGGGGCAATCCACCCATTCCTTTATCGCAGGAAGGAAGTTCGTCAGAGCCATACCCGGTCGTCTACTCGGTCCCACCTCCAAGCAACCTAGTTGTATCCTTCGACTGGAACAAACTAGGCAGACCCCGTTTGCCAGCAAGCATACCATTCTGAATTATCGTTCAAATATATAGAATGGTCATGGCTGGCACCATCATTGATGAGGGGGAATCTATGAGTATCCTTTCCTCTATTGCTTGGAAAGCACTTGGTTTTCCATCGCTTTTTCCTGAAATGAGAAATATGACAGGCTTTGATAAAGGAACCAGTCGAGCTTTAGGGATCCTCCCCAATGTGCCCATAACATTGAAAGGGAAGACCGTTCAAATGAACGTGATGGTCGTTCAAGGACCCTTGGATTATAACCTACTCCTTGGACGAGACTATATATATTGCATGGGAGCCATCATCTCCTCACTCTTTAGAGTAAGGTGTTTTCCGCACGAAGGAAGAGTGGTCAAGCTCGTAGACCAGCTTTCATTTCCCGGATCACGCATCGCAAATAGTCATATACCATCCCTAAATGGTCTCTTCACGCAAGAAATGTCTCAACCCACGGTCCATCCTCCCGATGAGCGCGAGTGATTCGTAAGGATATGACTGGAACCCAGGGGGCATGCATCCTGGTCTGCTTCGGCAGGAAAACTTTGGGTATAGGGTAGGTTTCCGCGGGAGAATATGACTAGTCTGTACCCCGCCCATGCTGGAAGAGGGTTATTCTAGAATAATATTCTCTTGTCAAAGTTATGTAAGTTGGGTCGGCGCCGCTTACCTTTGTTTATCTCGGTAGACATCGTCGAAGAAGTGTTTTGTTTCCACCACAAATAAAACAGACTTTGAATAACCTGAAAGAGGTAGGCCTTTCCTGGTAGAACAAATGTTTTATCTGCAAATTGAGGGGTAACCTTGAAATCATACTTTATACCTGGGGGCATGCAAACCTTTTGGAGTGCAAGCAAGGGGCGGCTATTTATTTTTTAAATTTTTAGGACCTCTAACCCTTTAAACTCGTAGGATTAGTCATTTCTGAACTTGCATAACGAAAGGATGCGGGGCATAGCTTTGTAAGGCGCAAGCTCTATAAAAATGGCATCTTATATGAGACATTCTTATCATATGACTGGATTATCGAGCAGTTTTAGCACATAGTTCATGCTCGTTAAAAAATAAACATAAGATCGAGCAAGTGTTTCAACCCGCGTTTAAGCTCGTTAAAAAATGAACTATCCTCCGGTAAATAACCACCGTGAATGTAACATTATCAGCCATTAAAGCCTTGGTCGTGTTTGCACCGTCACCTCCACTTTTCCATTGGCCGATCATTCACCTCCATTTGATTGTTTACCCATTTTGAGGAACAACTGCGAAGAGTGATTTCACTAGCCATCCTTGTGACCCTGCCATGATTGGAAAATTCCAACCCTTACCTGGAATCAGCTGCTACCCGTTTTTATCACTCGTTCCTCAAAAGACGAGTCTTCTTTAAGCTCTTTTCATCTGACTCGTAAAATATGAAAAGATTGTCGAGTTTTGGCCTTCCAGCTCGTTAAAGCGACAGGAAGAGCTATCCCTCCTCTAGATTTTAATCTTTTTGTACCTGAGGGATTATTGCACAAAAAAATCGAGCGCTTTTTTTGTTCGGCTCGTTAAAACTATCCAAAATTCATCCCTTCTGTATTATTTTATACTTTTTCAGACTTAAGGGATTAGATGACGAAAAAGGAATTTCGGAGTTAACTTTACGTTCCTTTTCAGACTCCCTAAAAAGGAAAAGGACCGAGTTATCTTTGTCGTTAAACTCGTTAAAAACATTAATAGCGACAAACTTGTCTTTAGACAAGAACGAGTTTCACTATCGCTAGGCTTATTAAAACATAGCGATGGGTTTGCCCGAAGGGCGAATTATAGAACAAGCATATGTTATCCTCCTCAAGCTTGACAAAAATAAAGAGGTACTGGTCAGCAATGACTGGGGAAAAATTGGGAGGAAACTCAAAGAACCTTTATTGGTAGCAAGTCGCTCTTGAACATGACACTTCCACTCCGTGCCTGAGTCGGGTTGGGTTGTTTCATTCACCGGTCACATCACCATGGTCTCGCCATACCATCCACCTTTGGGGTAAATGCTACCAATCCATCATAGAAGTGTCGCCGATATGTTCAAGAGAAGTCATCCAGAGAAGTCACCCGTGTCCCATCCACTACCATACATTATACTTCATTCTTTCATGACCGCCACCCTGAACCATATATCATCAGATCGTTTTCACCTCCATCAAAATCATTTGCTCCGTTCCGTGTCATTGATGTGGGATACATCAAGGCCCTCCTTTGACGGATCGCTTCTTGTCGACATCAGCTCATTATCCAAGAAGTTGATCTAGGAACACCCCCTTCAGTACTTTGAAGCTTGCATGCCTCAATGGCAAGTTTCTCACTTCCGGCGACAGGTATACATCAATGACCTTCGACCGAAATATTTTGCGTGGTGTTCGATGCCAATTCCTTTATTCACACCACGTGAATTGTACTGCAGTACCTTGAGGGTCATTATCATTATCGGTGATTCCTCTCGTGCTTGTTAATAGTTTACATCATTGACTGGTAATCAAGCGATGTCTTTCCATGTTCGACTTCAAAACATTTCTCACATGGATCGACTTGTACTTCGAGTGAAGATCAGACGAGATTGAAGGCCCCAGATCTAGTTTCATCAATCCGGGCTGCGATATATATTCAGAAAAAAATAAAGACATTGACATGTACAGCACTGCAGCACAGATGATCATCCTACCAAAAGGATGATGATTTCATCAGAATCATCAGTCTACCATCAGACGATTGTCTGTCCTATGTACATAAAAATGAATTTATAAAGCTGAGCATGGGAATGCCCGCCTCAGCTAGATCATGAAAACAGTATGAAAAATAATGTATTGTATCTTATTACAGGTCTCCTCCCAGCATTGAAAGAACTTCGGATCCTCCTAATAAAGCATTTCACCCGATAAACGGCCTCATACTTTAGTGGGCAACTGTTATAGACATTTTTGTGCCTTACAGCTTTGAGCATGAAATGTCCATAATCCAAGGGATCCAAAGTCCCTAAAAGTGTTGTTCCTGCCCCTAAAGGAACAAGGTCAACCAATGACAGCTTCTCCCAGAAGTTCTCCACCAAAAACTACTCAGAATCAGTCAAATCAGGATCAATTCAAGTGCTCCACTAGCTGCCTGCGTTGCAAAGCACCCCAGTACACTAGCTAGGTGCGTTGCAACGCACCTAAATGCACTACCAGGGTGCGCTGAGCAAGAAATTCCAAATGGCAGTGTCATTCCGCAAGGTGTACAGACAATGGAAGCTTCCAGAATCTTCCTCAATGACACTTGCCTCACTGAGTTCGACCAAAGATGAGTAAGAGGCTCTCAGCCTCCAAGTGGAAGCAAGAACTGACAGAGAGAAGCCACAAGTCAAAACATAAGCTGACTCATCCTCTCTGCTTACATCTATATATGGATCCCTCATCCCAGAGATCCGGAGGCTGGAATTTTGTACTTTGCAGAGAATTGCTGTTGGTGTGAGATTGAGATTAGTGCATTGGGTGATTTATGCTTTGTTGGAGGTGAGGAAGGGATTCCTTTGCTGGGAGGTAGATGCTGGATCGGGACTCACTTGGTTGTATCTCCTCTTGGACTTTCTTATCATATCAATAAAACTATTTGAGTTTCTCCTACATGTTGTGTATCAATGATGTTTTGTTATATTTGCATGTTTAGCTTAATCTGATCCTAAGCTTTTTATGAATGTAAATCTATATCTTCGTGTAGTTTCTCTCTTCTATGATCTTGCAGGAATTTGGTGAAGCTGGGTCGGTAAGGGAGCAGGGAGCTGGGAGCTATTGAAGAGAGGAGTGATTGGATCAACAAACTAGCGCAAGACACAGGTTAGTTTATCCTTCCTCTTCGTTTACATTTCATAAAGAAGAATACTCAAGTAGTTTTCCTTGTTTGTTGCTAAGGCACTGTCACACCTTAGAGTGGGATAGGGGCGTTCTGAATAGATACTTTTCCCAACAACTTGGGTGTGGAGCATGATTATCTTCTTTATTCAAAGGTATCATTGCATTGGACCCTAGTTCGTAATGGGGCGAAAACGCCGCCCATTTGATCACTGCTAGAGGGGATCCAGGGGGGGCGATAGTGATTTTATGAGCCCCCCCTATTAGGAATTCAGTGGCAGCGCCCCCAAAGCTAAAAATAGATGTAAAATTACCTTGTAAAATATTGTAATTTCATAGTCACGAATGATCTGATGGTAGAAGTTATGTTTAATTTAGGGTTTTTTGCCCTAGAAGGAAACCCCTCACTATATATGAGGGAACTTTATTGCGGTTGTGTATATGTGTGTATTCTGAGTGAGAAAGAGAGAGGACTATGTGAGAGTGAAGAAGAAATCACAGTGGATCTGTTGTATGTTATCTCTTCATTTTGTTGGATAATAGAAAGGAAGGATTGGTTGTTTCTCCATGGACGTAGAAAAAATTAGGTGAACCATGTATATTTATGTCTCTCTTGTTTTATGTGTTTTTTATGTTTGTGTTTCTACAATATTTTATGTGTTCCATTACACTCCAATATATAATTTTCTAACATAAAGTGGGTAAATGTGGGAGGAGGCGGTTACAGAGTGGTGTTAGAGCAGGTTGAGCTCTCTTTGGGTAAAATTTTATGTTGTCAAGGTTATGGTTGTCATGCATGGGGTCATGGTATACAGTTGGTATGGTCATGCATGATGTTGTTATATTGATATGATTATGATTATATATTTATCATGCCAATGTGGACTAAATTTGCAGATGAGATAAGCCTTCCTTGAACATCATGAGGTATGGTTTTGATTTTGGTATCTATTTGCTTTATCTAACATGGCCTACTTGCTAGAAGAAGAGAATCAGATATGATGAGAAAAATGGTAGACTATAGTTCCCATGACTCTCCCTACAGATCATTTGGGCAACAAGGATATGAGTATTCTCCTAGTATAGAAGATACATTGAGGAGTTTGAGGGCAGAGATCAGAAGTTGAAAAGCAGACAATGACAGTTTGGTTGAGGCTCAAGAAATACTTGCAAGTGCTCAGGAAAGGCGGGTAGAAGTTAATGTAGTGATTCTTCATGGCTTGTCAAATTTGCAGAGACAGGGACAATTGAGGATCAATCAAGAGTAGAAAGAGAAAAGTAATGGATCCTGTGGGAGCATGTCCTGGTCTGGATATAATTTGGATAAAGGGGATATAGTCAGAGGTGACAGATCACTGGATACACTTAACAAGAGGACTGCTATGTATGGGCATCATTCTAGTTGCTCATCTAGGAGACATTATCACCAGCATCACTGTCATCATCCTTATAGAAGGAGTGAGTACTTTCCAGAGGACTTCAAGAAAGTCAAGCCTCCTACATTTGATGAAGAGATGAAGAAGTCAGAAGATGCAGAGGCATGGTTTCTTGGGATTAAGAAATTCTTCAAATTGCATAACTATTTAGAGAACATGAAATCCAAAATAGCCACCTTTAGTCTCAAAGGGAAAGAAAACATTTGGTGGGAAGATGTGAAGAATTTCAAGGGTATTTAAGAAGGAGAGTTGATTTTGGGTGAGTTCAATAGACTCTTCAAGAAGAAGTACCTATTAGAGAGGTACTATGGTGACAAAGCTAAGGAGTTTTATGAGATGCAAATCGGTCTATGATAGATGATGAGTATACTAGTAGGTTCCTGGAATTGTTGAGATATGTGCCTTACCTTAAGGATGATAATGCCAAGATTCATAGATTCATCAGTCGGTTTCCAACCGCATATAGAGATTGGATTGAGTTTGATGATCCCAGATCATTGTAGGAGCCCATCCAGAAGTTGAAGCATTGTTATGGGTAGTTAAAGCGCAAATATGAGCCTAAGCATGATTTGAAGGGGAATGAGAAAGTTAAAGGGAAGTGGCCACCGAAGCGAGGAAGACCTCAGGATGCATGTGAGAAATAAAATGTTTCTCCTTGCAAGAAGTTCAATGCAGTTGAGAAGGGACATGGGTCAGAGCCTGGAGAGCATCAGAACAGAGGTGATGATAAGGAACCATTGCAGTGCTAGATATTTGGAAAAGATCATCGCAAGAAGGATTTTCCATTGTACCAGGGTGGTAAACCTCAAATCTATAGGACTCATGAGGAACAAACAGTTGGGGATGTTGGCCATAACATTTCTTGTATTTATGTAGTTTTGGACAATAAGCGGGCAGATCACTAAGCATCCATTATTGAGATGGAAGGTAAGATTTGTGGTCGAGTTTTTTATATTTTGATTGATCCTCGATCTAATTATATTTATTTTAATCTTAACCCAGTGGATAAGTGTGGCTTGATAAAATAAATGCATGCAGAGTCTTGGTTGGTGCATTTGGATACAAGTACTAAGAAAATAGTTCATCACTAGGTAAGATCTTGTGCATTTGAGCTGAATAGTATGCCTATAGAAACACATCCAAATGTACTGCCATTGGGATCATATAGTATGATTTTGGGTATGGATTCGTTGTACCTTCACAAGACCAAAGTATATTGTTATGAAAAGTCCATTGAGTGCCTAGATGATAATGGGGAAAAGAGAATATTAAAGGGAAAGAAGAAGCCTACATCAATGAGGATGATTACAGCTATGAAGGCTAAGCACAATTGCAAGAAAGTGGTGTGATGTTTAAAATTCATATTTCCAGTGACAAGGGTAAGGATGTTGAGGATGCAAATATCTTCAAGAGGTACCATGTATTACATCATTTTTAGGATGTGTTTCCAGCAAAGATTCCAGAGTTTCCCAGAGTTTCCTCCCCATGGGGAAGTGGACTTTTCTATTGAATTGGTACTAGGATCATCATAGGCACCTTACAGGATGAGCACTCTAGAGTTAGTAGAGATGAAGTTGCAGCAAAAGGAAATTCTTGATAAGTGATATAGTATGCCAAGTGTATCACCTTGGGGTGCACCATTATTGTCCATAAAGAAGAAGGATGGTACTATTAGGTTGTGAATTGATTATAGGAAGTTGAAGAAGGTGATGATCAAGAGCAGGTACCTGTTGTCGAGGATTGATGACTTGTTTGATCAGTTGATGGGAGAAGTAGTGTTCTTGAAGATTGATCTAAGATCAGGATACCATTAGGTATGCATCAAAGAAGAGGACACCTACAAGACTACTTTTAGGATCAGGTATGGGCATTATGAGTTTGTTCTAGTTCCTTTTGGTTTGACTAATGCCCCATATACTTTTATGTGTTTGATGAATTTTGTATTGCGTACTTATCTGGACAAGTTCATTATTGTATTTATTGATGATATATTGATATATTCTAAGAATTAGGAAGAGCATGCCGAAAATTTAGCAGCAATATTGATATTGCTAAGAGAGCATCAGTTGTATGCAAAGCTTAGCAAGTATAGTTTCTTTCTTACAGAGGTACATTACTTGGGACATGTTGTTTCCAAGGAAGGCATAGTAGTGGACTAAGAAAAGATTAGAGTTATCATGGAGTGGGAAGCTCCTAGAAATGTGGATGAAGTTATATCATTCATGGGGTTAGCGGGTTGCTATAGGAGGTTCATCAGGAATTTATCCCGCATTGCATATCTTATTACATCATTGCAAAGAAAAGGTAAGAAATTTGAATGGATAGAGGAATGTGCATCCAGTTTCGAGCAGTTGAAGTAGTTGTTAACAAATGCTCCAATTCTCAATATTATAGATCCAGATAAAGTTTTTTGGTGTGTAAAGATGCTTGCAAAAGAGGACTTCGTGCAGTCCTGATTAAGGAGGGATGGGTGGTATTCTATGAGTCCAGGACACTGAATGAGCACGAGCAGAAATATGTGACTCATGATCTTGAGTTGGTAGCTATTATGCATGCCTTAAATATATGGAGGAATTATCTTCTTGCCAGGAGTTTTGTATTGATGAGCAATCACAGGGGGTTGAGATATCTATTTGACCAACTGAATTTGAATTCCAGGAAATCTATATTGTTGGCCATGATCAAATAGTTTAACTTGGAGATCGGATACATTAAGGGTAAGGAGAATACGGTTGCATATCCTATTAGTAGGAGAGTGTGGATGAACCATGTTGCGGTAGTGAGCTAGTATGGGATATATTTACATGATCGTATCTTACAAGCAGGACATTAGGATGATAGGTACAGGGAGCTTAGGCATAGGTTACAACAGGGTACAGGTGATCACGATGTGGACTATCATCTCATGACATATGGTTTGGTCAGATTTAGGTGGACTCAAGAAGCTTATCTTGAGGGAGTTTCATGTCAAGCCATATTCAAGTCATCCAAGATATCAGAAGATGTTGACAGTAGTGAAGAAGTTCTACTATTGGCCAAATCTGAAGAAGGAAGTAACAAATTTTGTAGCTAGATGTTTGGATTGTTAACATGTGAAAGCAGAGTGTAAGCATCTAGGTGGGTTGCTTCAGCCTATTAATATTATAGAATGGAAATGGGAGGTCATTTCCGTGGATTTCATTACGGGTCTTTTGAGGAAATTGAGGAGCATGATTCTATCATGGTTGTGGTCGATAGGTTGAGCAAGGAAGATCACTTAATTCCAATAAATACTACTTATTCAGCTAGTGAGGTGGCATAGGTATTCATCGAGGAGTTAGTGAGGTTGCATGGTGTTTAGAAGAAGATTGTGTTGGACAAGGATGCTAAGTTCACTTCCAAGTTTTGGAAGGATTTTTTTGCAAGTTTTGGAAAAGAGTTGTCCTTTAGTATAGCTTATCATCTACAGACAGATGGATAGACAGAGAGGGTCAACATGATTCTATCAGATATGCTAAGGATGTATTTCCTACACCAATGGAGGAGATGGGAGGAGTACCTTCAATTGGTTGAGTTTTCTTACAACAATTGTTATCAGGAGTCGTTGAGGATGAGTCCATTTGAGGCACTATATGGGCGGAGCTGTAATACTCCCATTAGATGGAGTGATCTAGTGAGCATGGTACTTATTGGACCAGATATGTTGGTAGAAATGGAACAAGAAATGCAAGTTATAAGGAAGAATCTAAAGGTAGCACAGGAACATCAGAAGAGTTATGCATACCGACATAGGACATTTAAGAAGTTTTAGGTTGGGGAGCATGTGTATTTGCACATCAATCCTAAGAAGAATTCCTTGAGGATTGGATCATGTGCCAAGTTGGCACCACGGTATTATGGGCCTTTAAAGATCCTTGAGAGGATTGGACCAGTGGCCTACACACTTGCACTGCCTCCGACAGTGAAATTCCATGATGTTTTCCATGTTTCATTACTTAAAAGATATGTAAAGGATGTTGATCATGTTATTCATTGGTTTGTATTACAAGTGGAACCAGAAGGAGAATTCCAGCCGGAACCTCAGTGCATATAGCAGCGGAAACAACTCATGCTCCAGAGCAGATAAATAGAGCAAGTTAAAGTGCAGTGGAAGCACTTTGGACCCGATGAAGCTACATGGGAGATGGTTGATTAGATGCAGGATATGTAATTTTCATTGTTTTCTAGTTGAGGAAAATGAGTTTTTTGTATTTGTACATATTTATGTTTGCTATTGTAAATACTGAAATGAGTTGTGTTATAAATCTGCAATAAGTGGTATGGTTGTTATGTTGTCATGTTTGTCATGATGGTTTTGCTTTTGAGCGGGTTATTCATTGTAAATACTACAATGAGTTGGTTATAAAGCTCCATGGGAAGTATGTTTTCATTTTCAGCGGTTTCTCTGATTATAGGGGTCATAGAACACCAAGGATGGTGTTCCCCTAAAGGGTAGGGGTTTGTAACAACCTTGAGATAAAATTTCATGTAATAAATTTAATAAAGTAAAAATAAGACCAAGGTCATGGGACATGTATTCCAAGTTGAATGTTCGGTAATATCCTAGTGGGCATCACTTGTTGTGTATTATGGCTAATGGAAATTGGAAAATTCTTTGAAAATGAAAAGAGGCATTAATTGACATTTTATTTATGAAAATAAAGGAAAATAGGAGAAAAGGGAGGTGAAAGGTCACAGGTTTCATCTGAGGAGGAAATTGAAGGAAAATTAAGGAAAATGAAGAAATTATAGGTATCAATAATAAAAAGACATCATAGCATCAGTTTGGGTCCTTTTTTCAGTTCATTTTTGGAATTAATCTCAGAGAGGAGAAGAGCACCAAGAGGAGAAGGAAAGAAAGCAAGCAAAGGAATGACAAGGAAAGGTTGGATCAAGAAGCTTCAATGAGAATACTTGTAGGTACAAGGTTGCATGTATGATTTCCTAGCTGGTATTGGCATGCATGGTATGTGCATGTGTGTATTTGGTTCTTTGTTTGTCATGGTGTTGATGGTGATGGATCCGCCAACATTCAAGGGGATCTCCATGGTAAGAAGTCCCAACTAGACCTCAGACCATTTAGAGTAGGAGTCCTGCAATGGGTCGTAATGTAATGCCTTGACCGCGGTAGCGCAGAGATAAGTATGATAGCTTTGGGTTGAAGCAAGTGTGTGACCTTGCATTGAGTCAAGTGAGATGCATGGGGGTTCTAACACACGAAGGGGAAAAGGAAGCGTTCCCCTTAGAAGCCTGTAATAGTACGTAGCCTAAAAGGAACACACGAACGGAATGACATCACAAGATAAAATGAAGAATAGTCCACAAATCAAAGTGATGAGTTGATCAAAAAACACACATTCAACAAGATTAATACAGTTGCATACAAAGTAGTTCATAAGAAAATGTGTAAGTTAAACAACAACATTGCTAAAGCAACCAGAATAGTCCAACTACAATAACAACATATGCATGAAAGCATGATGGCTCTATTATTATTATTATAAGTGAAAATTCCATCCATACATACCCCATTGACAACCACTAGCCCCAATAGTGGAACATTACAGACAAGAACACCTGCTCCTCCAAAAAAGTATACTCTCTCTATGATGTGGAGAAGCCAAGGCTCGTCACAATACTCCAAGCCATCTCTAAGCCTAAGCCTAGCCAAAATCTTGGCTCCCAAAACCCTGTTCTAGGAGTTATGAGGTTTTATTTATAACAAAGGGTGGGGTGACCCTTGACATTCCCCTTTGTGACTCTTTGACTACCCTCGTGACTCTTCAACTCCTTTACAAATAACTCATTACATTTCATAGTGACTGTTCACATTCCACAAATGACACTTGGAATTTCACTGACAACATATTTACAAATAATATGCATTTTCCACATGTACGCATGTGAGACAAAATAGGCTAGAGATAGGCTAACAAGACAAACCACTAAGACTGAAGTTTGGGGAAATACTTGTAGAAAATTTCTACAAATCCAACTCTGATACCATGTAGAAATTCTGTGTAGGTTAACCTGATAATGCAATATAAATCAAATCAGAATATTATAACCTACTTCTACTATCAATTTTGTGGAAGCTTAAAGATCGAGTTGAATAATATAACCAGAAGAAGAAGAATCAATCGCACAATACACATGAAAATACCTTGGGGAAAGCCTCAGCTAAAACCCCCACACTATTGTATTATCATACATGGTCGAAACACATAGGAATTATATAAAGCCTTAGCTCTCACAGCTAGCCAACTCTCATTACAATCCTTACAGATGCTCACAAGAAATCTCGGATTCTCTTCAGCCTTCCTTTCTACCCTCTAAGCTCCTATTTCCTTGCGTTGTTCCTTGTGGATGATTCTTTTGTTACAAAGTGGATGATCTCATCCAAAACTACACAATCCTCAAGGATGAATCCTTGACTACATGCATGAGTTTTCTCCATGAGAAAACACATGCAACTAATAGTACATTGTCCTTGACTTTAATCTCAACTGGGTCTTTCTCATAATAGACATGCATGAGTTTCTGATGAGGGAATCTTCAATTAACTGGAGTAGCACTAGTTGAGTGCATGCATGCATCAACTAACTGTTAACTCTCTATTAGTTCCTCAAACAGTTTGGAACTAATTTAACTAGAATTAACTCAGTAAACTGAGTTAACTGATTACAACTCAAATATAACTCAATCTTATCTCCTTAATTTAAGGGATAACTCTTGCATGACTTCAGAAAGACTTCTAACTTGAATTTCTCCAACTAAATAATTTAAAATAAATTAATTAATTATTTCCAAGTAGCTGCTAAGACTAAATTCTATTTTAATTCACAATTTAATTCCAGGAAAATTAAATTGGAATATTCTTGTTGCCATATTTCAACACTCCCTCTCAATAAGAAAGGGATCATCTGCCACCCCAATCCTGTCTCTATGGAACTCGAATTTAGACTTTGACAATGCCTTTGTCAAAATGTCAGCATCTTGTTCCTTGGTCGAAAAATACTGCAGCAACATGATCCTCCTTGCTACACAATCTTTGAGATGATGATATCGGATGTCAATGTGCTTGGACCTATCATGAAATACTAGATTCTCAAAGAGTTTGATACAAATCTAATTATCACAATAGATCACAGTTGGATCCATCCTCTGATCAAACAAACCAACTAGGATTTTCCACATCCATATGGCCTCACATGCTACCTGACTTGCAGCCATGTATTCTGCCTCTGTCGAGCTAAGTGCAACTGACCTCTGTTTCTTGTTGTACCAAGAAACTGCTGCTTACCCAAGGTTGAAAATCCCTCCTGATGTGCTCTTCTGATCTTATGGACTCCCTACCCAATATGCATCATTGAAGCCCTATAGCTTCACTCCCTCTGTCCGTTTGTACCATAATCCATACTAAGATGTGCCTCTGAGGTATCTCAATACATGCTTTGTCGCCTTCCAAAACATCTTGGTAGGATGAACCATCGCTTGACTCAGTTGGTTCACTGCATAGCACAAATCTGGTCATGTGTTCACTAAGTACATCAGTGAACCCACAAGCTGCCTATACACAGTAGCCTCTACCACTTCTCTTGAAGTAACAACCTCCTTCCTCCAGTTACCTGCTAGAGGAGTCTGCATGGGCTTGCACTTCTCCATGTTGAATCTCCTAAGTATCTCGTTGGCATACTTGCCCTAAGACACAAACAACTCCCCATCCTTCTACCACACTTCCAGTGCATGAGACCCATGTCTTTCATCTCGAATTCTCTTGCAAGGTCCTCCTTGCAAGGCACAATCAACTAATTATCACCAGTCAATATGAGATCATCAACATAAAGTACGATGATCAACAGCTTACCTTTCACCACGATGTTGTACAGGTTCGCATCCGCTTCACTCTTTGTGAAGCCCAACTCGGTGAAGTAGTTGTCTATCCTGGTGTACCAAGCACGAGGTGCTTTCTTTAGCCCGTACAAAGCTCTCTTGAGTTGGCACACATGCAACTCACAATCGAAGGTCTCCAAACCTTCTGGTTGCTCTATGTACACCTCTTCCTCAATTTGGATCTTCCAACCCATCTGATGGATCTTCCAACCCATCTATGCTGATAGTGCTAACATAGATCTGATAGATGAGTACCTTGCGACATGAGCAAAAGTCTCATTATAGTCAATCCCCTCGACCTGTGAAAAGCCACAGGCAACAAATATTTCCTTATGCTTCTCCAAACTACCATCAATAGCTTGTTTTACCTTGTAAATCCAACTGGAACTCATAAATGACTTGTTCTCCAGTCTCGGAACCACGTCCCAAACACTATTACGAACTATGGAGTCATACTCCTCCACCATAGCATCAACCCAAATCGGTTGCTACACTGCTTCCTCAAAGGAAGATGGCTCAGTCTCAACACATTCCCCAACAAGGGCCATGTATCCAATGTACCTCTCAGGTGACCTCCTCTGTCTGCACTGAGAAGATGGTGCTCCCACATTCTCTCCCAAATCCTCCAACAATTTTTCATCTTCTCTTATGCGCTTCCATCCATCTCTGGAAGACTCTAGTTGAGTGGATGTCTCCACTCTTGGAACCTCTGCATGCGGCTACTCTGCATCAGTCTCAGGCTCCTCCTCCTTAGGAACCAATAGTTCCTCCACAGCCTTTATTTGGAGCTCCCTCTCAAGGGAAACTCGCATGGCCTTCTGCTCATCAAACTTGAGATCTCTACGAACCACTGTCCTCCGACTGGTAGGCAAGTACACCCGATAGTTGTGAGGTGTATTAGTGTACCCCACAAATATCCCCAACTCTGATGTCGACTCAAGTTTCTTCCATGCATCCTTTGTCACATGGCAATATACTGATGAGCCAAAGAACCTAAAGTGACCCACATCTGGTCTCTTACCGAAGAAAGCTTCCTCTAGTGTCTTCATCCCAAGTATGTGATGCAGGCTTCTATTCTGCAAATAGACTGATGTGTTGCATGCCTCAACCCACAAGTGAAGTGGTCGACCTTGGTCATGCAGCATTTCCCATGTTTCCCCCACAATAGTTCTGTTCTTCCTCTCGACCACCCCATTCTGTTGTGGGTTATGAGGTGCCATCAACTCTCGTTTAATTCCTTCCGCTGCATAGAAGTCCTTAAACTCTTAAGAGACATATTCTCCATTGTTGTCGCTTCTCAAGGCCTTGATCTTCTTCCTTGACTCTTTCTTGACCAAAGCTTTGAACTCACAAAAATTTGTGAAAGTTTGTTCCTTCTTCTACATGGAATAAATCCAGCATTTACGAGAATAGTCATCAATGAAAATCACATAATACCTTTGCTTCGTTGTGGATGCCGTCGAGAATGGTCCGCACAAATCAGTATGAACTCGCTCTAAGATAGCCTCTGCTCGACTGTCTCGATCATGAAAGGAAGACTTGGTGTACTTTCCCAAGATACAACCTTTGCATGTGTCAACTTGCTTAGGTTTACCTTTGGGAAGTCCTGTAGATATCTGCTGCATTATCTTCAAAGCCCCATGATGAAAATGGCCCAACCACCTGTGCCACAACTTGCCAATGTCTTCGCTTTGCAACAATTCTTCTTTTGTACTCAATGTTGCACAATCATCTACATCTAGTTTATAAAGATTCTTCACCCGAATCCCTATCCTCTTGGTCTGACCCGTGGCTATGTGTCTAAGGAACGCCTTTCCTTTACTGAAGACAACATCGTATCCTTTGTTCTCCAACATTGCGACCGATACCAAGTTCTTCTTCAATCAAAGCACATACATCACATCTGTCAAGGTGAGAGGAGCTCCATGCTCCCTCTGAAAAGCAACCGTGCCCACTCCTGAAACACTATACCTTCTATCATCACCCATCTCTATGCGCATCTTGAGGTCTTTCTCCTCCAAGGCACTGAATAAATTTTTATCACCAGTCATGTGGAATGAGGCTCCATTGTCAAGGTACCAGACACAACACATCATCGATGACACCATGCATGCGATGAGGGTAAAGTCCATTTTGAACTAAGAGGCTAATGCCTCACCTTCTAATCCTTCCAAGGATCCATTCTTGGACTTCTTCGATGGGAAATTAGTCACATAATGTCCCATCTTGTGACAATTAAAGCATCTTACTTTAGACATGTCACCCTTCTTCCCTCCATGAGAAGAATTCGATTTGAAATGGGAAGCCTTCCCCTTCCCTTTCCTTGCCTTACTTGCTAAGGCTAGATTTTTTTCATCATCATTCTTCGATGAAGAACCATCTCGTGTGCTCTTCCTAATATCCTCCTGCATAATATACGACCACAGTCATTCCCAACCCGGCAGTTTCTCCCTTCCATTCACAGAGTCCTAGTAGCTATTCCAACTCTTTGGAAGGCAAAGGAGAGGGAGGCTCACCATATCATCATCGGCAATAGTTATTCCCACACTGCCAAGCTCATCTCTGTAGGTTGTGAGCTTGTTCAGATATGTGGAAATAGTATTGCCCTTCTCCATCTTGATTCTTCGAAGCTTATCCTTGAATTCCAATTTCCTCTAGTCGCTATTGTTCTGGTAGATGTCCTTCAATGTCTTCCACATTGAAAATGGACTATCCTTCCCATGGAGACTCGAGACAATATGGTCTCTAACTCCCTCAAGGATGATCCATCTCGCCTTCGCCACACAGTTCTTCCACTCAGCCAACTCTTTTGCATTAGTTGAAGCTAGCTTTTGGATTTCTTGATCAATGAATTCCTTCAAGCCATTGTCTTCTAATACAGCTTCCATTCTATCTTTCCATGCTATGTAATTTGAGCTACCTTCCAAGGCATACTCGAGTCTCAAGCCATAGAATGCCATTGGCCAACCTTAAAGTATGATATGAATTTGATTTTCACCTGTAACCCCAAACTTCAAACTTCGAATTCTCTTCTTAGTATATTGTTCACAGCTCTGATACCATGTAAAAAATTTCTACAAATCCAACTCTGATACCATGTAGAGATCATGTGTAGGTTAACCCGATAATGCAATATAAATCAAAGCAGAATACTATAACCTACTTCTACTATCAATTTTGTGGAAGCTTAAAGATCGAGCTGAAAAATATAACTAGAAGAAGAAGAATCAATCACACAATACACATGAAAAGACTTTGGGGAAACCCTCAGCTAAAAACCCCACACTATTGTATTATCATACATGGTGGAAATACATAGGAATTATACAAAGCCTTAGTTCTCATAGCTATCCAGCTCTCAGTAAAATCCTCACAGATGCTCACATGCAATCTTGGCTTCTCTCCAACCTTTCTCTCTACCCTCCAAGCTCCTATTTCCTTGCATTGTTCCTTGTGGATAATTCTCCTGCTACCAAGTGGATGATCTCCTCCAAAACTGTGCAATCCTCCAGGATGAATCCTTGATTGCATGCATGAGTTTTCTCCATGAGAAAACACATGCAACTGATAGTACATTGTCCTTGACTTTAATCTCAACTAGGTCTTTCTCAAAATAGACATGCATGAGTTTCTGATGAGGGAATCTTCAGTTAACTGGAGTAGCACTAGTTGAGTGCATGCATGCATCAACTAACTGTTAACTCTCTATTAGTTCCTCAAACAGTTTGGAACTAATTTAGCTGGAATTAACTCAATAAACTGAGTTAACTAATCACAACTCAAATATAACTCAATCTTATCTCCTTAATTTAAGGGATAACTCTTGCATGACTTCAGAAAGACTTCTAACTTGAATTTCTCCAACTAAGTAATTTAAAATAAATTAATTAATTATTTCCAAGTAGCTGTTAAGACTAAATTCGATTTTAATTCACAATTTAATTCAAGGACAAATTAAATTGGAATATTCTTGTTTCCATATTTCAACAATACCAACTCGAAAACCTCCACTTGATGCGTCTTGGTCACGTATTGATGCCAAGCTTGGTACTATGTGATGATGTACCCAAACTTCTTGATGGTTTCTTTTTGATAGTGGACTCTTGCCTCCATAGCTTCTCGGTATATGGTCTTGGAACCTTCGTCCAACTCATCCTAAAGCATGTGCATCATGGTTTTGACCATGACAGGACCGCCAATGTACTTCTGCATGTTTTGTACGTTGAGCTCCAAGTCATCCCTGGTAGGCGTTCGCCTTAGCTGCTTGTTCACAGTACTAGACCTGCCAACATGTCAGGGGATCTCCCCAATAAGAAGTCCCAATTAGACCTCAAATTTTTTGGTGTAGGAGTCCCAACAGTTATTTGTACGGTAATGCCTTGATTGCAGTTTCGCACAGAGGCAAGTAATATGTCCCTGTTGGTAGGAAGGGTGTGACATATGCAGTAAGTCAAGGAAGGTGCATGAACGGTTCTAACACACGGAGGGTGAGGTGAGTGTGCCCCTTGGAAACTTGTGAAAGAACGCAGTTAAGAAGGGAACACACGAGAAAATATGCATCACAACATTGAAGGCAAGTAAGCTAGCAATCCAAAGTGATGGTTAAACCAACAACACATTTCATAAAGATTCATACATACATATACAGAAATAGCTACACATGAATGTGTAAGCAAACATATACATATATCATTTAGAGTAAACAAGATAGTTGAAATACAATACGACATCTGCATGAAATGTGTTGGCTCTGTTATATTAAGAAGTGTAAGTTTTAGTCATACAATACATCCATGTCTAACCACTAGTTCCTACAGAGGAACGTTAGATTCATCACCACCTGTTTCTCCAAAGAGATATACTAGCTCTATGCAGTGGAGAAGCCAAGGCTCATTACAATATTGTCCAATCTTTCTCTAAGATACTCCTATCGAAATCTTGGCTAACCAAAATCCTATACAATGAGTTATGAGGGAATATATATAGCAAAGGGTGGGGTGTCCCTTGATATTCCCCTTTCTGACAGTTCATCTTTCCTCGGGAGTCTTTATCTACTCTATGACTGTTACATCCAACTATCAACACTTGAACTTACACTTGAAAAGATGTTACATTACAATGCACATGTACCCATGTGAGACGAAATGGCTTGAGAAAGCCATGCAAGACATCACTATGACTCAGATAACTGTTAGAAGACCAGCTCTTCGACATCCTCACGGTGGTCGATAGTAGCGAACTAATGCGAAGCTCGGTAGTCCGCGATGGTGTCCGTGTACTCTAAGGTGAGATCTTTCTGAAAACAAACTTTTTCCTCCATAACATCTGGGTACACTACTCGGGATCCTATGTATAACTCGTCTGATAGCTTGTGCATCATTGTCTTGAGTGCAGTCGGACCAACAACATACTTATGCATGGTGTTGGCACTAATTGACAAGTCTACGCTGGTGGCTATGCACATCAATTCATCAAAGTACGAGTCAAGCTCTAGTCGGACCTGTGCCTTTGTCTTTGCCTAGGTGAGTGTACCAATAGATGGGATCCCATGTGCATGCACAACAACATCCATCCTCCTGAATACACGTGCATGGGAAGCTTGTAGACTAGTGATGATCTACGGGATATCTTCATAGTTCTGGATCTGACTCTGGATGTGTGCCTTCATCTCAACCGCTCTGAGCTTCATCATCTTAGGCAAGTGTAATGGGGTTCCCTTGTATCTCATTTTCCATGTTTTCATGTAATCAACATCAACTTGCACGTTCGACAGGATACGTGCTCTTCTAGCACATTGTTATTGCCAACCGTTGAGATGGACGACTGCCTTATGCATGGTACCAAACATAGAATACAATGCTCGCATGACTATGTCAAGGGACAATACTTCATCCAATATTTCCTTCTTCAATTCTTCTTGAGCGGATGATGTAACCAATTCTCCTCCCTACTTGGTCGTATGTAGCTCCTTATCCATTCACTCATTCTCAACTATCAGGAAGCGCACACTTGAGCTAGTGGCTTCAGCGTATGCTTTGGTAGCATCGACCAATGCTGTTGGATGTTTGCGCAAGTCAGACACGATCACTCATTCCTCAAACTGCACGGGAGATGTATGATCATCTGGAGTTGACACTCTGCATTATTGCACAACTCTATGTTGAAACTCGTCGAATGAGATGTTGTGCATCTCCTCCTCTGTATTTTCTCCAAGGATTTCGATGTCTCCTTGGTTGCTTGGGACTTTCTCCTCTTCTAGAAATGGTGAAGCTGGTGGGTCGACCTCTTGGTGGTGAGGCATGAGGTTGATCTCTTGCTCTGACTCTTATTGCTCCATATCCATATCCATTTGTTCAAGAGCTTGCTCTATCTCCTGAGTGAAGTCCTGCTCCTGTGATGGTTCACCCTATCTCCCTGATGTGAGATGTTGTGATGAGTCTACTAGCTGTACGGGCACAGTTTCATCTGTCTGCACAAGTTGCACCCCTACTGTACCTATTCCTGTTATGCTTCCTTCTCCTATCTGCGCAGCTCCTATTCCTTCCAGAGTTTCTCCTTCAACTCATGCAACTCCTTCTTTGTTTCCTCCATTCTTTGTTTCTCTCTCTACCTTTGCATGTTTATCTTGTAGCATTATTGCCTCTTTGCCTCTATTGTTAAAGGTGCTTTCTACACAAGTGGTTCTGCTTGGAACTTGCAACTTTGCTCTTCCTCCATGATGTCGATAATCTTCCTCTTGCCCTTGTCACACACTGGTATGTTTACCTATGCTACTGTCGCTTTTTGTGCTCTCCGAGATGCTGCTTCATGCTACTTCACTATCCATTCCACAACGAGGCTGATCGGTTCATTAAGTCTAGAGGATTTGTAACAATATCTCCATGGGTCTTCCTCCACCCAATGACATGCCCCGTGGATCCAGTTAAATTGTACTCTCATGCAGTGGTCTTTTACAAGACAATGTAGGTCATACATATTGTAACTTCGGGTGTCAAAAGGATATTTCTTCATCTCCTCTACTTTGACATTTGCATGCTTAAAAGTATGTATCTCATCAAACCCGACCTGCAATGGAAGAGCGGGCCAGGGTGCCTTCTTCTTCCACTGCAGCCTAGCTGACAATCCTACCAAGATGTGATATGTTACTTCTTGCCTGACGAGTTTGTCCAAGGAAAACTTTGGTAGAACATGTAGCGGCTTCTCTGTGTTGTACATCCATATGAAGGTGTTGGACGGTGAGGAATACCAATCAACTATGTCAATCATTCCCTCCATTGTTGCCTTCAACATGCAGGGTGGATCCTGTTCGAATATCATCTTGTAAACTGGGGTGAGAAAATGATCAGATAGTTGTGTGATAACTCCTCTGAAACTGCATTCAGACAAAATCTTACAATAAGTGTTCATAGAGGTCTCCGCCGGTGTCCATGCCCAGTTCAAGCCTGGGAACTCCTAATGGGCACATATTACATCCAAGATGTAGGTGGACATGTATATTCTTGTTTGCATACCTTTGGGAAGTTGTCGAGCCCTTGTTACATGTTCCTTCAGCTAGTGAGCCAACATGTTGGACCAGTTGTATGCTTTTCCTTCTCTGGCCAGTTGGTCCAATGCCATCACCCAACTCTTTGGGAAGGTTTCCGTGCTTTCTTGGCCATACAAACGACATGCGATGATGACCAATTATTGATACGCCTTCCACAACATCTTCATCTTGTAGATCTGGTTGGGTGTCATCCTGAATTTAGCCGGCTCCTTCACCCAATCCTTCAAGCTATCTCTAGAGTTAGCATTACTGTTGGGTAAGCTGAAAGGTATCTCCATGGTGATCGTAGGCTTCGACGTATGATACATTTGTTCATAATCCTGTGCCCCGAAGGTAGCAATATTCGTCTCACTGACACTGCCTAATGTCATCGTCTCATGATCAGTGTGCGAGACAATCCAATGTATCATGTGCATGCATGGGAGCACGAGATACCTGCATGCAATTAGGAACAAGCCAGACTTGTGGATGTTCACGTAGACTTGATATTCTTCGAGGTCCTCCCCAAATGTGCCTACAAATGCATCATTGACGTCTTGCCATTTTAGCTTGATGTCCTTGTCTACAATCAACTTGGTGTCTTCATAGATCAGTAGACTTGTAGACTCTTGCTCAATTGTTGCTCCAGTTGCACTTTCGTTAGTGTCCTTTGATCCTGCTCTCTTGGAGACCATTGATCCTAGACTACTAAGAGGCAGATGAACACCTGCTCGATCTGGAGACAAAGTGACATGCATGGCAGGAAATATGTCAGCTAAAACCAAAGCAAACTCAGGAATGACATGCAACATACCTGGGGATTTACTAGCAAGGATTGCGCAATTTTTCCTGGGAGGCTAGGAGACTGGCTTCCAGAACTGTACAAAAGGAAGTCTGGGTTGTTTCGTTGCTGGAATTGCGCAATGTGCAATCCAAGATGGCCTGCTAGCTGCTGGAATTGCACAATGTGCAATTTCAGCTGGCAATGGTTGCAGGCCCAGTGACTGCATTACGCAATTTTCTGGGCCAGCAGTCACTGTCCCTCAGAATTGCACAATGCAAGACTGGAGGATAGTCACTAGGTTGAAATGCACATTTCCTGAGAGGAATACAAAGCCTTCCCTCTCAGGATTGCGCAATGTTGTCTAGGTGAGGTAGAGTCCAGGCGAAGGTTGCCGAGACCCGCCGATGTCCAATTGAAAGAAAATTTGAATGTGATTGCATGGCGATATTGAGTGTAAGCAGGAGTGAATGATTGTGCATGCAAATAGTGAATGAAATATTCATAAAATGGAACAACATGCATCTGGGTGAATTGAGTCACCGAATCGGTGAGCATTTGTGCAAAACTGTTTCATGCATGTGATAGCAGTGAGATGCTAACAAAAACTGAAATGGTGCTTGTACAAGATAGTATGCATGTAAACGACAACAAGCGTTTAGAGAAATCAAGAAAACAACACTCACACAAGCGAAAACACAAAAAGTGACAGAAATGCTTCAAACAAAAGTTAAGAGGACTTACCCATAAATAGCTAAGTTGGATGTGTCAAATACTCCTAGATGTGTTGTGGGATGCCAAAGCTCCAAGATCGATGTAAAGAAATGAGCTCTGATGTGTCGAATAAATAAGTTTGAGGCTCATGACACGCATGCCACAAATCTAGGAAAAAGCGACACTTGGAGGAAAGATTCTAAAGAGATCTTTGCATGTAACCTCCAGCTGCTAAAAATAACTCCCTAAAATCTAGGGATGCTTTTTTCATGTTGTTTTTTTCTATTCCAGGAAAAAGCATCCCATGCATGCATGTCAAGTTTTCCTAGTCTTGGGTGGAACCGGTCAACTCAATGGCACATGCAATAAAATGCTCATTTGAGGGGAAAATTTGCACATTGCTGGGAGGCAACTGGGCTAGATGCTATTGAGCCTCAAAATTACTCTTTCCCTAAGCAATTCTTCTCATTCCTTTTCTTTGTTTTTCCATGAAAAGATGCATTCTCATCACCAATGACTGGTATATACTATCTTGAGGAGGACATTTAGTGATTTACATGTTGTACTTTTATGTTTTGTTGTTTGAATAAATTTTTGTATATTAGCTATGGAATGCAACCTATTCGGTAGCTAATTGGTTGTTCCGTAGCTACCTCCATGCTTTAACAGGTTCCATGTGTCAGAAGGAGAAACTAGCTATATGGGCAGCTTGGAAATCATCATGACATGGACCCTGTCCTATTCACATAGCCCAGGTTGACAAAGAAGATGGCATAAGACTATGGTCAATGGATAAGTCAAACGGAGAGATCGAAGGTAACAGGACTTTTTTTCATGGTTAATTAATACGTTTCACAATGATGGGAAGCATTATCTGGAACAACTACCTATACCTACGGACTCTAATAGCCACCTGTACAACCGAATCCAACATCCACCATGTCTTGGATTTATGTCTCCAGCAACCGAGGAAGAAATTATGCATATCTGTCTTCTACTTGTTTGACTATAGCATGTTTTTCTCCACAAACAGTTGTATGGTTTTTCTTATAAATACCTGTGTAAATGACCGAAGAATTTAGTGGTAATAGTGGTAATTTTATTGTGAAATCGAAGTTTTAAACTCTATAATTCCTTGGCATTTTGTGTCCCTATTTTTAATATGAAGACCGCATGTTTTATGGAAATCTGAAGGAGTTTTCTTGGAGTTGATTGAGCAAGCATAGCCTAATCAGTTGCAGAGGGCCCCTGCATTGAAGAAGGTTTCATTTCATTTTATTTTTCTTCTTCTTGTTAACTATAAATTCATCATTTTCTTTCACAGTGTTTATAATAATTTTCTTACTAACAATGTTTATAATGCAATTTTCATCATTTTCTTATTAATAGTATTCATAATTTAGAGTAGCTTCTTTTTGCTTGATCTCTTTCTAGTTTTTATCAGTAGTTAGAAGTTGAAACTCAGTAATGTAATCTAGTTTACTTCATTCACTGTTTTACTAGTCTTTAAATTCTCAATTAGACTTATCAGTGCCATTTATTACTAGTCTTTAAATTCTCAATTAGACTTATCAGTGCCATTTACTGTCTTTGCCATTTTATTTTTAGTTTACTAACTCATGGTGTGTCAGGCGGAAAGAGTCGATTGTGCGGACACAACCAACCTCCCTAGGAGCCTAAGACTCTCTAGTGACAAACAAGACAAACAAGAGCAATCCTTCTCTAAACATGCATTTACTATATAAGAAATCAAGTGTTTAGATCCTACCTGTAGTCCAACGCTGTTGTAGCAGTCCAGCTCCGCTGATCCGGATGAGCTCCTCCTTCACTTTGAAACCTGCATCCACTAACAATCAAACGATTAAATAGCACTTGATAATCTCATAGAATAAAACATATTTAACACATAGACCAAGGAGTACATGAAACAACTCATAAATAACAAGTTATTGAGAAGAATGGACTCATTTGCATTAATAGGTAACAAAAGGAACAAATACAACCTGAGCCTTGGTGTTGTGCAAGTCCCTCCCAGGGTCCATCAAGAGTTCTCCTTTACTTTGACAAAGCTCACCCACTTCCAAATAGAACAAGCAAAGATGGCAATCTCTCCTCACAAGCTTCTAAATGGGAGTCCTAATTCCTGCAGCATCTACCCTTAGAAATGTTTAGCTTCCAACCTCCCCTCCTTCTGGCCCAATGCCTGTATTTATAGTGCTCAAGAGGAAGTTAATCAGGTCCACCATCAATGGGATAATCCCCTCTTTGGATGGGATAGCTCCCTTATTGATGGGATAAGTTCCTCTTTGGTAGGGGTACATGAACCATCTGGAGGCGCTCAATACACGTCGAACAACCTTCTAGAATGCTCTATAAATGACCACAAGTAACTTTTTAAAGATGAAACTTGTGCATTTTGACCTTTATAGGGGGACGCACCTGCCCCTTTACATACAGAGCGTCCAAGGACGCAGTTTTTGTGAACATTGGGTGCGTACCCGCAGGTAAGGTTGAGAGAACCTGCGTACCCAGAGATAAATACATTTATAAAGACTTTCTCTCTTTTTGAAGTTTGACATGGAGAGCAGAGGCATAAGACTTGCCTAAGAGGATAGCATGACTGTTGATAGAGCCATACTAACTGTAAATAGTCATGGTGACATTTTTTAGTGTAACAGATTGCCCCCTAAAGTGCGAAGCTTGTAATAGATTAGGGTTTTGTATTATCTAGGAAGGGTGAAGCGCTTTATCATTTCAAGGATTATCTCGTGGAGAGCCTGGTCAGAATCTGCAATTTTCAACACAAAATACATGTATAAGATTATATCATCACTGAGGTAGGCATTCCCATACTCAGATCAAAACTTTAACTAACAGACTAACTACTCTGATACAGGAATGATCTTGCAGTACATCATAATCATAGACTTTTGTAGACACAGTATGGGCGCAGCCATCTGTTTATGATTAGTCTACTTAGATAATGAATACAAAACTCCTCGCAGCCTGGATGGTGGAAACTAGATCCAGGGTCTTCATTTACGCTTCCCGAATTGGTACGAATCTAGCCATGCGAATAAATGAGTTGATGTCGAACATGGTAGAAACCACTCGATTACCAGACGATAATGTAAACTGTTAACAAGTGTGAGAGAGACCACCAGTAATATCAATGGTTCTCAAAGTACCCAATACAATCCATGAGATGTGAATGAATGAGTTGATGTCGAACATTTCATGGAATCCTTTGATCGAAAGTCAATGATGTAAACTGACGTCAAAGGCGAGAAACCTGCCATTGATGCATGCAGAATTCAAGTTACTAACGATTTCTAAGTCATCTCTCTAGATAATGTGCTGATGTCGATAGAAAGCGACCCGTTGCAGGCAAGCCCACAACACGAAATCATTGTTCAAGTTGAAGAAATGTTGCTGTAAGGACTGACTCAGGGATGGTCAAATGGATGACAAGTATTTTGCAGATGAAAGTTTTGCTTGCAGACCTCTTGAACACATAACGACACGACAGATGGCTTGGTGATGAATAACTCAAAGTTAATCCCCGGAACCCGGCTGAAGACTTTCAAAGTGGTTTGATCAACTGTGAGGTAAAAGATTTCCCAACCCAGGTGAATGAAAAGTGTTGTGTTCAAGAGTGGTAATAAAATTTCTTCTGAGACAAAAGATAACAAATAGGCTCATTCTTCTCTCTTTTCCCCCACCATTTCTGGCAAGTACCTCTTTATTTTTAACAAGCTTGAGGAGGATAACATATGCTTGATTATAAGCTCATCCTTCGGATGAGTCCAACCTAGTTTTGATTCGAACCCTAGGAAGGAGTGGTCCATTCCTGTTTGTAATTGAACAGGTCCTTTACTGTGAAATGTTTAACGAGTCCAGTATAGGAGAAACTCGGCGTTTTTCAATTTTAGAGAGTCTGAAAAACTTAAGAAGACTCCAAGTTGAACTTTTTCGTAGATTTGTGTCCCTCAAGCCCGAAAAAGTATAAAATAATATCTGGGGGAACCGCTTGATCTTGCGACCAAGGAGTACTTTCATAATTAGTGCCACTAACCTGAAAAGTAAAAAGCGATCAAGGACACGTCGTTTTATTTCCAGTATCGAGTTTGAAACGACAAAAACCGGAAATCTTTTCCTGTTTTTACGGTCAGAAAAGGGCTATAAGGGGACCGTCTTTTAATTCCATTTTAACGAGTGTAAAAGAAACGCTCGGCAATCTTTTCATATTTTAGGAGTCAGAAAAGGGCTTAAAAGATGACTCTGATATTTTGGTTCGTGAAAAATGACAATTTTCCCTCTAAATCCCTTTGTCCTGCACAAAAACGACACATTACTCATACCTGTATAAGATAGGCAAAAATACATTGAAAAATATCCTTCCATGGTGAAAAATAAACAAACCTAGCATTCATTCATCCAAAAAACCTATAAAAAGACTTTTTACCATGTCATTTTTACCATTTTACTGTTGAGGTTGAAAAAAGGGCTTTTGGCAAGAAACTTCCCGTGGTCGCTGCGGAGAATCCGACCGTCAGAATCGAATGTCATCTCTTCCAGGTATTTCACAACATCCTCCTCTTCAATTTCATCCTATTAAATGTTTGTTTTAGGTTTTAGTTTTGATTTTTGGGGGGTTTTGGGTTTCAAAAATCGCTCTGCGTGGTATGCAGGTGCCCTAAGGGTGACCTGCGTCCCCCGACTTTTTCCACACAGGAAAAAGGTCGGGGGATGCAGCCCACCTTCAAGCCAGCTGCGTCCCGATGCTCTGTGTCCTAAACGCGGGGTGCGTCCCCCACGAAAGGCGGAATTTGAAACCCCAAACTCCACAAACAACCATTTGAATTTTCCCAAATCAATTCTAATCTTCATTTCTTGGTGTGTAGGGCACTCACCATGTTGGATTGGAGAGAAAGAGAGCACGAGGACGTTGATTTAGCCGCAATTAATCATCAACCTTCCATTGATGCCCTAAAAGCATGCAGACTATGTAAATACTGGGCCATACCTGGCATGAGGGCTCAGGTGAGATTCTTGGAGTGGCTGGTTGAGAGATGGAACATTCATGAGCAATGCTTTTACATCGGAGGGCACCAGCTCGAGATAGAGCCCTCTGACATATACTTTCTCACTGGCTTGCCAAATAGGGGCAAGCAACTCAATCTAGCCGGGACTAGGCCGGGTGGCCAATCCCTTGCTAGCCTCCGAGCAGACTGGTGCATACCCAATGCACACCATGCGAAAGGCGTAGAAATCAAACACATCTCTCTGCGTGAACTCAAGGTTATAGCTTTCACGGTTACCAGAATTTGCGGTGCAACCGCTTTACATATTGCCACCGGGTCCCAAATGCGGATGGCGATTGACTGTTTCCAAGGCACCATTTTCAACTGGTGTGATGCTGTGTCGGCCAATATGAAGGGCCAACTGACTAGGGCAAAGAACGGACAACTGAAGACCTTTGGATATGGGCCTCTGGTTGTGAGCTTTGCCTTAGAGAGAGTTCCGATGCTGATCCCTCAGCAACTCACTGTTGAAATCTTGGGTCCTCGGGAGCCAAAGATGATACGATGGGTTACGGTGATGGCCCGGCATCCTGACGAGGGCGCGGCGGTTGTTCGATTCCCTGACAGTTATTTTCACTGGTTAGAGGACCAGTTTTTTTCGATCCAGGACTTTCCGTATGCCAGAGTAGATTTTCGAGGCAATCCGGACATGGTTCTTCCACAGGGAGAACAATGGGATGACAAAGGTACTTTATTTTTCACAAGTTTTCAAATTATATATTTTTTTTGTTTTTTATATATATCGTCTCAAAACTGACAGTAAAAATTTTCAAAATGCAGATGTTGGTCCACAGCGCCCAGCCAACCTCCGGCCTTTTGAGAGGAGACATCCAGTTGCACCGGTACCGGCTCCACAGGACGCGGCTGCAGAGTCACTAGCTGAGTTGGAGCAGGATCTAGAGCTTCTGACGGTGGATATACCTGAGACTACCATAGATGATATTCCTATCAGACTTCAGCGCTATGTAGTCACAGTCCCTGGACCGTTTAGGAGATTCTTGTGTAAGGTAGCCCGTGCAGTGGTGTCGTATAGGGAGCACCACCAGTGATTGGCTAGTCACTTTTGTAGACACATGTGACATTTTTGACTTTTTGTACTTATCATTTTGCCGATCATAAGGTGTTTTTCAACCTATGATCGAAGACGATGTATATTTTTGACACACTCCTATCTATATATATATATATCATTATCACCGGCTTATCTTGTTTAACATATGTGATGAAATGTTTTTAAATTTACTTGCATGATTATCGTAAATGTCTGTCCAACATTCGAGAAGCAATTGCATCTGCTAATGTATTTAAAGACCTTGGAATATGCTGATATTCAATGTAATCAAATTCACGTTCCAAGAGACGCACTCTCAAAAACAACCTTAATAACACAGGATTTCTAATGGCATATACTCTATTAAGTTGTAATACAACAAGTTTAGAATCTAACCTCACTATCAAACGTCGAATTCCAAATGAAATAGATTCGGATAATAATTCAACCACTGCACTGTATTCTGCAATGTTGTTCGTTGTTTGACCGAGGCTTACCCCATGCATAGAAACTAACTCGTCAGAGGGCGAATAGATAACCCAAGCTGCGGAAGAGATATTCTGTGTACTACGACAAGCACCATCAGCAAATCCAATGTATGTTTGGAGAGGCGTCGACATCTGCAATATCAAGAGTAAAACCAAGATAAGCCAGAATAACGACGAAAAACACACTCTCTAAGCTAAGCACACTAACCAAACTAACAAACACACTAGCTAGAAAGAAAACCTAACCTAACTAAAAATTCTCCATACCCACCATTTAAGCATAATACCTCTTTAGGTAAAGTCCATTTCTGGGTTTACCCAAAGAGCCCCATCAAAATCTACCAGCTCATAAGCCCCTTTTGCTAGCTTTCGCTTTACAATGTAGGGTCCATGCCACATAGGAACGAATTTTCCAGCACCTAGCTTATCGTTAGCTTGATCATATAATAGCACTAGGTCTCCCTCTGAAAAACTTCGAGGGGTCACATTTCTATCATACTGAGCTTTCATTCGCTTCGCGTGAGTCTCGATTGCCAATGTAGCGTCACGTCGAGTCTCATCTAATTTAGCTAAGTATAATAAACGTTTCTCCTCTTCGGAAGTAGCTGGAAGTAATTCGACAGCCATTTGAAGTGATGGGATTTCGCATTCAATGGGTAACACAGCTTCCAAGCCATAAACTAGCTGGAAAGGAGTGAACCCTGTTGAAGTTTTCACTGAGGTTCGGTATGCCCATAGCGCTGAAAATAACATGTTGTGCCAATTCGACCGATGAATACCAATGGTTCGTCGGATCATGATAACCAGAACTTTGTTGATAGACTCAACCAAACCGTTGGCTTGCGGATAATAAGGAGTAGAGCTATCGTGGCGCAAACCAAGCTGGCTTGTAAGCTCAGTCATCATGATGTTTCGAAAATGGCTCCCATGGTCAGTAATGATTGCTTGTGGGACACCAAACCTAGTTATAATATGATTGAATACGAAAACTGCAGCTGTTTTGCTGCTTGCGTCGAATGTAGGCATCGCCTCGGCCCATTTAGTAAAATAATCAACCGCGAGGATGATATACGCATGCCCCCCCGGCCGAGTGAGGGTTACAAGTAATAAAATCGATACCCCATTTGGCGAATGGACCAACGGCAATTATAGGGTGGAGAGGAGCAGGTGGTGCGCGCATCTTGCGATCAAACACTTGACAGTTGTGGCACTTCCGGACTGCAATGATACAATCTTTAAACATGGATGGCCAGAAGTAGCCAGCGCGCAACACCTTCTGAGCTGTGGCATACCCAGACATATGACCGCCACATGCTCCAGAGTGACAATCATTCAAAACCCTCTCAGCCTCTTCGTGAGTTAAACAACGTCGAAAAACTAAGTCTGCCCCCCGGCGATAAAGTGTATCTCCAATAATTTTGTATTGCTGGGATTGAAACCGAATTTTTCGACGTTCCGACTTTGAAGCTTCAGGCCGAAAGGTTTGGGTTTGGAGATAGATGATTATATCCCCGTACCACGGATCTAAAGTACTGATAAGAAACAAAGATTCGTCCGCAATGGACTCCTCTGCCACAGTTTCTGTGTCAGCATGCGGGAAATCACACATCAATTCCGCAAAAACTAAGGATTTCTTAGACTTGGACTTCTCGAACTCCAAGTCGAACTCTTGCAGGATAACGATCCATTTAGAGTACTTGCCCCCTAGGAGTTGTTTTGTCAAAATATAAATCATAGGGTTGCAATCCGAAATGACTGTAGTTTTACGGAGAAGAATGTAGTGACGAAAACGCTGGACAGCTTGAACAGCTGCCAGGGCCAATTTCTCCACATGCGAATATTTTAGCTCAGTGGGGTTTAATGTCCTACTAAGATAATATATCACATTTTCCGCTCCGAATTCATCTTCTTGAACTAACACCATTCCAATAGTGGAATGCGAAGCTGCGAGGTATAAGAAGTAGTCCTGGTTGTAGTTGGGAGGATGCAACAACGGTGCATGGGTCAACGCGTGTTTAAGTGCATCAAAAGATTGTTGGGCAATCTCGTCCCAAAAGAATTGAGCGTTCTGTTTCAACAACCGTGTAAAACCTTTAGTGACCTCGGCGTAGTTTGGAATGAATCGGCGTAAAAAGTTCGCTTTCCCTTGCAAACTTTGGAGTTGGCGCAAACTCGAAGGAGGAGGCAATTTGATGATAGCTTCAACCTTCGAGGGATCGACGCGAATGCCGGCTTTTGAAACAACAAATCCCAGCAATCGACCCGTCTCTATACAGAAAACACACTTGTGGGGATTCAACCGAATTCGATAATGCCTACACCTCATAAAGATTGCTCGTAAGTGGAATAGGTGATCAGCTCGATGTAAAGAATGAGCAGGTAAATCATCGAGGTACGGTTGCACAATGTGCTTGATGTCATGAAATGCATAAGACATCGCCCGTTGAAAAGTGGCCCCGGCATTCTTAAGCCCAAAAGGTAATTTGCAATATGCGAATGTCCTCCATGGACAAATGAATTCCGTTTTTGGTTGGTCGGCAGGTAGAATATTGATTTGATTATAGCCCGAAAAACCATCCATAAAGGAAAACATTTCACTTCCGGCACAATCATCAATAATTTGATCGATATAAGGCGTAGGATAGTTGTCTTTTGGACAAGCTCGATTTATATCCCTATAGTCGATACAGATTCTTATTGTTCCTTGTTTCTTGTTGACTGGAACAATATTCAATACCCAATCCGTTAACGGGATTGGATAAATGAAACCTGCTTTCAACAGCTTTTCGACTTCTGCTTTAATCGCAGCCGCTTTCTGAGGGTGAATCTGACGCAACCGTTGCCGGACGGGTTTAGCATCCGGGTAGGTCTTTATTTCATGAACAACAATGGCAGGATCGATTCCCGGCATTTCCTCGTAAGACCAGGCAAACACATCGCAAAATTCTTGGAATAGGGCCTTGTAAGTTTGGATTTCATCTTTTGTACATGAGGCACCTATATGAATGTTTTCCTCGATTCCGGGCTTCACTGAAATATCAACGGGAATAGTGCGAGAAATATTCCCTAAATTCAACTCTGAATCAGAATGTTTCGTTGGATTCTGAGCGTCTTTGACATATTCAGCGGTAAAGATAGATGAAAAATCATTTTCAAAAGCATCATCCTTAGGTAAAAATGAAGATCTGTGATGGAGATCTTCCCATGGTAGATCGTCTACACTTAGGATTTCGCGAAGTTGTTCGTCAGATGACACGACTTTGGGAAACACTATCCATTCTAAGGTTGAGGTGAAAAGTGATTCTTCACTGACCACATTCATTTGGTCGAGTTCGGTTGAACGCGAGTCGGTAAAAGACATGACATCTTCATAAGCAATTTCATATGGACTCAAAGGCATAGCATCACCGAATGAGTCTATCTCAGATTCAGATGGGACGATCCAAGGATCATCATAAATAATGTTTTCTGATGTAATCATATGAATTGATGCAAATGAAGGGTCTGCGTTGATTGGAGGGAAAGGGAAAGTTCCCAGTAAACCAGAATCTTTAACTAAACCTACGCCAACGTCCCTATAGGGGATTGTCGTCTTACCGACATGCTGGATACTCTCTGAAGAGGCTGGGTCGGATGAAAAGTATGTCAGCTGATCAATGGTCACGATCTTACCGTTATATGGAAACTTTATAACTCTGAAGACCGATGAAACGACTGCTGTCATAGCATATGACCAACTTCGACCCAAAAGAAGGTTGTAGTCTAGAGGGGCATCAACCACCTCCACATCCAGACTAACGGTTTTGCCTTCTACCCCTATAGGTAATTCCTGTAGAATACCAAACGGACGGAACCCACGGCCATCAAAGGCCTTAAGGATGGTCGGGGATTGGTTCAACGAAGGAGAACCAAGCCATCTCCAACATTGAATCGACATAATACATGTAGAAGCTCCCTCATCAATCACAGTCCGATGAATAGGCCTGTTTTTGACTATCACTGGAATTTGGAAAGCCATTTGATGGGGTAGACGCGGTGTACTATTTTCTAGATCGAAGATTATCAGGTACGGGTCCTGAACATCAACAGCTCCGATAGCCGACAAAAGTAATTTTCGTTGTGCTGGGAATGATTGCAGCACTTCTAAAGCCGACATTGCTGAGGGTGAAACAGCTAAGTCCTCAACAATGTTGTAATTCTGGGCCGCTCTCGCATGTGGATTGAAAGCAGAACTTCGAAGTACACCCTTGGCGGGCGGTTTAATTACTAGGTCCGGGTTAGGTTTCTCGATCTGTAGTGGATCGGAACCAGGAGCTGAGGTTGATGGGTTAGAGTGAGAAGATTCTGCTTCCTTACCATCAACAGGATTCTTACTACCATAATCTTGCGATCGAGTCGCAATCCTCACATGAGACATCATCAAAATGGGTTCTTCACTGGCAGTCGAGGAAGAACCTATCATCTTACTTTCCTGCTTTGGAAATGGATCTTTTAACACAGCAGGAGTGGGAGAACCTTTGACTATTTTCACAACCTCTGCCCGATGAGGGCAATCTCTCGTAAAATGATCCTCTTCACAAATAAGACAAGGATATCGAGGTTTGCGCTTTTCGTCATTGGTTTCCGACTTTTCCGTTTTCTCCTTCGGAGCCTTGTCTGCTTTAGCCTTCTTCTTTCCTTTCTTCTTTCCACCGTTTTTTGATTTGGCCGTAGATGACTCTACAGCATGAATATCGGCGGAAAGTTCGGGAGAAGACTCTCCTGTCGGGGAATTAGGCAAAGTGATAATAGGAGTAGTTGAAGCCTTGGAAGACTTCTTCTTGCTCTTTGTATTCACGATACCAATCATACCATCAGCGGCATGAGATCCCGAAGGAGCAGCAGCGATTTGATTCGACTTTGGAAGATCTGGAATCTTCTCGTGTAACGTACCCGACTGAGTGTAAACTAAGTCAAGGTACTGCGCCTGAGCAATGACTTGCTCCTCAATAACTACTCCGGCCTTAGCTACATCTTCAGTAATCTTCGGTAATAATGATTTAACAAACCATTCAGCTAAGATTTGGTCTGGGATAAAAACTTTCACTAACCTTCTTCGACATCTCCACTCATGAATGTGATCAGAAATATACGTGGATGTTGATTGTTTTAGTGAAGTTAATAACTCCGTGCCGTTATCGTATCTGACCGGCAACTGAAAGTGAGTTAAGAACGAGGTAGCTAACTGGCTAAAATTGTACAAAGAGGCCCGTGGTAACTCAATGTACCACTTGGCCGCAAGACCAATGAGTGTACGCTGGAAAAGACGTAAGCGGATCGAATCATCCGAGATAGAATTTGAAGCACACCAGAGGTGGTAAGTCATCACATGATTGGACGGATCCTCTCCAGACTTACCTTCGAACTTGGGTATATCATTGGGCAACTTATTTGGCATTGGCGGCCAGAACGGAAGATATTGAATTGGATCGTTCGTTAGGCATGTCAAGTCTGGTAAATCCAAAGTTGCAATAAACGGTAACTGCCGGTTAGGATCTCTAAAACTCTGGGTCACAAGACCAGTCCCAGGAGGAGGATATCCAGGATAACTAGGAACAAGAGTCGCATTTGGGATATTATATCCTCCTGGAAAACCAGGATTAACCGGACCGTATTGGGGTTGTTGAGGTTGTTGATAAGTGTACCCAGGATACGGTTGATACTGGTAAACTGGCTGTTGGACAGCTTGCCCAGGTTGGTACTGTCCCTGGTACGGTTGTTGAACAAATTGAGGTTGAGTAGTGACAACCGTACTTATACCAGGCTGACTTGTAGGCATCTGGACCGTGGTTTGAATCGTAGATCCGGACAATGGTAAAGATGTCTGAGGAGTGGTTACAGAGACAGTAGAAACCGGAGCTGTCGATACTCCAGAAGTAAGTGCGGCAGATGTAGGGGTAGTTACAGCAACCGTTTGAGATGGAGTACTAGGTGAAATTGGCGGCTGAGTAACTACCGAAGTTATAGAAGTTTGAACATTTGACTGGACAGGTTGCGGTTGCTGGGGTGGACCAGAAACTACGGGTTGTCCAGCTTGAGGTACCAACTGTAAACTTGGCTGCAACACCTGTTGACCTTGTGATGGATCCCACACTAACATTCCGGGGTATTGACACGTAACAGGTTGAGGATACTGAGATCCATAACCGGATTGAGGATAGGATTGATAATTGAAAGGTGCAGTTCCCATACCTGGAACATATGACTGACCTTGAGGTGGTTGATAACCTTGACTCGAGTATTGACCTTGAGGTTGATAACCTTGAGGTAAATACGGATACTGGGGTTGACCTTGACCTTGAGGTTGATACCCTTGAGGTTGATACCCTTGGGGTTGATACCCTTGAGGTTGCCATCCTTGAGGTTGCCATCCTTGAGGTTGATATTGATACTGAGGTTAACCCTGGGGTACATATTGAGGCTGGGGTTGACCTTGAGGCATGTATTGTACCATAGGTACATACTGACCTTGAGGTTGCCCCCCAGACACGATTTGTGTACCTTGAGGTTGCCCCCCAGGCGTTAACTGAGGTTTCCCCCCAGGCGGTAATTGGCCACCTTGAGGTTGGGAAACGGGAACTGAACCTGACATCATGTAAATGTCTCCTACACCCAATGGTATATTACCATTGTTTCCAGCAAATAACCCATGATCAATGGGTTGAGGAGATGCCCCCGCAAAGGTACCAGAAAGTGATTGATACCTGGTGGGAATAGAAGGACCACCGTGTAAGAAAGATTCAGGACTTTGAGTAAACACGGACGACTGACCAGACATATTTACAGGAGTATAAATACCTCCAGGTGGAAAAGGAGTACGAGGTGTAGAAAAACCTACCCCTGAGTTGTCTAAATAATTGGTTAACGAAAGGTACCAAGTAGTACTTCTAGGAGGACTATAAAAGATAGATTCACGCTCCCTTAGATCAATAGTAAGTTGATTTTCAAGGTTAGAGACGCCTATTTCTTCCTCTGGAGCAAGTTCTTCAATAGCAATCAGACCAGTAGGAAGATTTTCGGTGATAACTCATTCTACTCTCGGTGAATCTGGAACACTAGAAGTCGGAGTAACAGGTTCAGATATTTCAGGTTCTTCGCCTGTATCACTAGCAGACGAAAAACTACCAACAAGTTCAGAAACTGTAACAGCTTCGGGATTATAACCTGTCTCTAAACCTTGGTAATCTGAATGGACTACCAAGGAAGATTCTCCTTCTTCAGGTGAACCTACTCTACTGCCACTAGGAGGAGTTACAAGGACCTTTAAACCTTCTAAATTACTGGGGTCGTCTCGAGGAGGTTCACCCCGAAGTCTACGGGATCTTCTCAACAATTTGGCCACAGAAACAACTTCAGGAGACTGGCCCCGAAGTCTACGGGACTGTCTCGGTAATTCCGCCACAGCTAAAAACTTTTAACTACTACACACGAAAACAAAGTAAAATCTCAAATCAAACCACCTAAAGTCTCTAAAGAACCAAACAAATTTGAATCACACGTCTAAAGAATCTAGGGCGTCAAACCAAGCACAAATAGTAACCTTCCAGACTGAAAACGCTAGTTGGTGATGAAGCCCAACATCGCTGGATTCAGTACAGAAGTGGCGGGTGGAACAGTTACCCCGGCAACCTGCTTAATGAATAGACTGGCACAAGTTCCTCCACTTTAACCGTCTCGAGTGAAGTGAACCCCCCGAAAAATCCAAGTGAGTCTAGCCGACGTCTGCTCCAGGTACAGTGGGATCTTCCCTCCACCGTCACCTCGATAGAATCCTAAAGATAATGGTCACTAAGGTTACCAACCACAACAAATGCACCTGGGGGAATAGTCTACACTCCGACAGCACGCAAGGGCAGAGTATCAAGCTCAATCCCCTTGCCAGCTCCTTGACAATAATCCAAGGTTTACCGACAAGTGACCCCTGGCTCCTCGACAATGGTTAATCTGAGGTTTACCATTTGTAATACGTGCGTGTTTGGCGTCATTCCCAACGAGGGGGGATTGATCCCCTCACTGGTTCGGACACGAGCTCATGCTTCTCCTTTAAGAGGAGCTTTCCCAGAGTACAAATGAGACAATTGGATTTATTCTATCACAAGATAAGCTACTTGTTTGGTTTTGTTGTCTTGGAGAGTTAATTACTCACCTACTCCAAGACACTAGCCTGATCTAAATTGGTGTTTCAGAGCCCTAGTAAATAAAAGTTACTACGTTGATTTTACTTTAAGCGTTAATTTTATGGTTTTTCTTAAAGACAAAAGGTAGCGGAAGTGAAACCAATGGTGTGTAGACTCGACTCAAACCACTACAAAGATGCACCTAAGATGATTTACGCTACTTTCTCTTTCAATGAAATTCCTAACTAAGAGAGTTGAGAAATGCAAATTTTATAGAAAACAACTTTCTTAGTAAAGACAATCAAAGAAACAATTCTCTTTATCTTTTCAAGCATACAAACATGACCACTCCTTACGTGCACTAAAAACTCTTTTTCTTTCAAAACTCTTCAAAGCTACTTGAAACAAAACTTTGCAAAGGAGATGTTTTTGTATTTTCTCTTATTTAATAAAGCATATAAATCTATTTTAACGAAAATCAATCTCAAAAGCGATAAAATCTATGAAAACTTGACTCACAAGCAAATCAAAAAGAAATTTACACTAAGTAAACCTAACGAGGCAAGAGCCTACAAAGATGATTCTAGGTTGTTTTACTTGACCACAATCAAGTCAAGGACCATCTAATGCAGAATCAAAAGACCAGTCAAAACAAAACTCAAATCTTTTTGTTCTTTTTGTAAAGTGGAATTCAATACTCAATCAACAAGCACTTCGAAATTTGCCAAAGAGACAACTCAATGGTAAGTTTCTCTCACAGGTAGACTTTATGACAGGTCTGACTTCTAAGAATGCTGACAAAACCAGAGAGATCTAAGGCTTGACAACTTCTACCTCCAAAGTCACTACAATACCTACTCAAAAATCAAACCCTAGGGCTTAAACTTCTATGAAATCCACTAAAACACTCAATGCTATCGAAACAAGTTCAGGTGAAGATATTTGACAAGAGACTAATGGATCTGGGCAGTAAAAACCAATAAAAAGCAAAATATAAGAGAAAAAATGCAAAAAATGGAATTTTCTTAAATTTTAGCAGGGGACGCAGGCAACCCGTTAAGACAGGTGCGGGCCCGCTCTGTGCACACAGCGACAGTGCATCTAGGGACGCACTGTGCAATACTCAGAGGGTGCGTCCTACTGGAAAATTCAAGAAAAACTAAAATGAATCTAACCCTAAGCTAACCCACCCAAAAACAAAGTCACAGAGCCAAAAACCAGAAAATAAATGACTTTTCTCAGATCAAAGTTGCATACAAAGGAAAAGACTTTCACATCAATGGAGTCCCCAGTGGAGTCACCAATTTGTCAGGTGGAAAGAGTCGATTGTGCGGACACAACCAACCTCCCTAGGAGCCTAAGACTCTCTAGTGACAAACAAGACAAACAAGAGCAATCCTTCTCTAAACATGCATTTACTATATAAGAAATCAAGTGTTTAGATCCTACCTGTAGTCCAACGCTGTTGTAGCAGTCCAGCTCCGCTGATCCGGATGAGCTCCTCCTTCACTTTGAAACTTGCATCCACTAACAATCAAACGATTAAATAGCACTTGATAATATCATAGAATAAAACATATTTTAACACATAGACCAAGGAGTACATGAAACAACTCATAAATAACAAGTTATTGAGAAGAATGGACCCATTTGCATTAATAGGTAACAAAAGGAACAAATACAACCTGAGCCTTGGTGTTGTGCAAGTCCCTCCCAGGGTCCATCAAGAGTTCTCCTTTACTTTGACAAAGCTCACCCACTTCCAAATAGAACAAGCAAAGATGGCAATCTCTCCTCACAAGCTTCTAAATGGGAGTCCTAATTCCTGCAGCATCTACCCTTAGAAATGTTTAGCTTCCAACCTCCCCTCCTTCTGGCCCAATGCCTGTATTTATAGTGCTCAAGAGGAAGTTAATCAGGTCCACCATCAATGGGATAATCCCCTCTTTGGATGGGATAGCTCCCTTATTGATGGGATAAGTTCCTCTTTGGTAGGGGTACATGAACCATCTAGAGGTGCTCAATACACGTCGAACAACCTTCTAGAATGCTCTAGAAATGACCACAAGTAACTTTTTAAAGATGAAACTTGCGCATTTTGACCTTTACAGGGGGACGCACCTGCCCCTTTACATACAGAGCGTCCAAGGACACAGTTTTTGTGAACATTGGGTGCATACCCGCAGGTAAGGTTGAGAGAACCTGCGTACCCAGAGATAAATACATTTATAAAGACTTTCTCTCTTTTTGAAGTTTGACATGGAGAGCAGAGGCATAAGACTTGCCTAAGAGGATAGCATGACTGTTGATAGAGCCATACTAACTGTAAATAGTCATGGTGACATTTTTTAGTGTAACATGGTGTTAATGAATGTTTCTGAAAAGCCCTTCAAGTTGATAATTTATTCTAAACTAAGTTTTTGAACATTTCATTTATGCAATGAGTCTTTGTTGCATCTCTGTATTTGTTTTTTCTTAGAATAATGAAGTACAAAATTCCTCAAATGTCATCCCAAGGAGACTTTCTCCCAAAATTGAGAGGCAGAGTAACTAAATATTTCATTTAGTTTTATTTCTGTAATTAGTTAGACATCAATTGCAAATTTCACTTTTAGTTTTAATTCATGATTTGGAAATAATAGTGAAACAAGAATAGAAACTTTGTTTTCATTTCTTGCTTAAGCTCTGCTTCCAAGTCTTTCTTAAGCTCTGTTTTCATTTTCAGATTTTGAGTAGTCTTTGCAAAAGTTAGATTTAAGTTTTTGATAATTACAATGTAAATCATTAGGAACTAAAGACCAAGAACCCCAAAAACAACATAAAACACAAAAACAACGAAGTAAGAAGGGTTATCTAGCACAAACAGTGCACTACACTTCATCAGCTTACGATACCCAGATTGATAATTTATGTAGAGCAATTTAGGACACTAAATTGACCAAACATTTTGGCGCCATTGTCGAGGAAGTGTAAGTAGGTAGCCTTATCTCTTACATTAAAAAAAAATCAATGACATGCATAGAGAAAGAGACTCTAGGAGTAGATTTATAACTAGGGGCAGAAGTTCAATTCCTATAACACCACCTACTCCACCAAGAACAAGAAAAGACACACCTCCATCCCAAACTCACACTCCCAGCCATAGGACTCCTGGAATACCAGGGGCAGAAATCCAATCAAAAGAATCTCCTACTTCATCTACCAAGTCAGTCCTAGGGGAGAAAATTTTTGAATCTCCAACAACAGGAATAGCCTTTTTCACCTCCACAAGAGAGCACATTGTAGTTGAAGAATTAGGAATACGTGGTGAGGAAGAAGAAGTAGAACCTCTCTTCCATATTCCATTAATAGAAGAACCAGAGGAGGAGGAAGTAACCTTGTAAATTGAACCCTATACTGACTCTTAAGAAACTATAATGGCAAAAGAGGAACAAGATGGAGAATTCTCACTGTTTGGAGGAGGGGGTAGAGGGAGAGGTAGAGGAAATAGGGAAATAGATAATTCTTTTGGATTCCCTATAGTGGATGAGGAAACAAATGCCACAATGAAAAATATCTCACCTTCTGTCCTCCCAAACTTCTATGGGTTGAAAAGTGAGGATCCTGAAACATTTTTGTTTGAGTTTGAAGTCTTGTGCAGAACTTATGACTATCTAGAAGACTCTCAAAAACTTAAATTGTTTCCTTCAACATTGAAAGGAGTTGCTTTGAAATGGTTCATGGGGTTAGTCACTCAATCCATTAGAACATGGAATGACATGAAAAAAACGTTTTTGGATAGGTACTTGGATTATTGCATGCCTACCAATCACAAAGATGAAGTGTTCAAAATGATGCAAAGAGAGGATGAAAACTTAGAAGATTTGATTGAGAGATTCAACTATAATTTGAAAAGAGCAAAGATGAACAATTTAGATGAAGAAACCTTGAAAGCTCTTTT